>LPNX010571292.1:0-363593 GCA_001517045.1 Pseudotsuga menziesii
ACCATTACGAGTGTGACCCTTCTCACTCTGATCCAGCAGCGCATCAGTTCCCTCAGAACCACATTCAGTAGCACTGCTGCCATTCCAGTATATCAGTTTGTCAACTCAGACATGATCATCTCAGCAGTATGATCCAGATTTGTGTCCCCTCTGGACCCTCATGATATGTACAGTGAGTATCTACTACAGGTCCTCCATTTTGGGCCTCACAGTGACTTTTATGTATCTTGATACGAGCATGGGTATGCCCGCCTCGTCTATCTATTGAGATCTTTCCTCATCCAGTATTTGAGGACCATTTATATTGCTATGTTATATTCTGATACGAGCATGGGAATGCCCGCCTCGTCCATATTATCAGATGATCCCTCATCCATTATTGAAGTTATGTACTTTTCAGTCCTTGCAGGTGGTCCGAGATCGGTGTCCCGGACTTCAGCTGCTTCCTTCTCTTCTCCATCCCCACAAGACAAACCAAATATGACTCATGATGTCCATCGGCCATACGATGAGCTCCTGCCCTCGCACATCAGGGGGCAATCTGTTAACACCCAAAAATGGTTAACTACCTCATCTACCCCATTTCATGGCTCATTCGTCCATTTGCCTACCATATTTCCCTAAAAATCCCACTAAAAAGCCTCCAAAAGGCCTAAAACGCCTCCAAAAGGCCATAAAACCATCTAAAATGCCTCCAAAAGGCCCAAAAACCCCTTTTTCCTCCAAAAATAACCGAAATTCCTCTAAAAATAGAAAAAATCCCCAAAAGGGAAGAAAAGGAATAAAAATAATGAAGAAAAAGGAGGAAAACCCTAAAACAGCAAAAACCCTAAACAAGCTGCCCTAAACCACATGGTTTCCAAAATCCATGGGCAAGCACTTCACCACTAAAAAACTATAAATAAGTGGTGAAGTCCCCTCATTTCCCATCCACAGTCATAAGCATCCTGCCTCTGCCGAAATCATTCTCGAAACCCTAGCTTACCATCAAGCTATTTTCGTCATTAAGAACCTTTTTGGCCCATCTTCCACCACCGGAGAAGGAAAAGAAGCAGCTTGGAGCTCGAAGCCACCGACATCGGACCAGCGCAACGGACTCCACCAACCTCCTCATTGGAGGTAATCTTAATCAAAATCACCATTATTCATTTATTTACAGTTTTGCTTATTGTTCTTTACTTTTACTGCTTTAGCTTAGTTTTCATTTCAGTCTCTTTTCATTTACATTATTGAACTGCTACTAAGGATTCCAGATTCCTTAGTAGGTGCTTATCAGCACAAGCTAGGGTGAAAACCCTAGCTACACACCCCCATGATGAGAAAGGAAAGCATACCAAATTCCAGCAGTTATGGGTAGGCCCTTTTCAGATCGTAGCTAAACTTGGTCCCGCCACCTATAAGCTGTAGGATTTACAAGGATGGGAGGAGAACTTGCCAGTTAATGGTTTGGTTCTCAAGCCCTACTTTTCTTAGTTTTCTTTGTTTTGTTCTGCCTTGTACATAAATAAGCTGTGTGGTTGTTTTCGAGTCATGCTTCTATTTGATTTAATTTTAAGTTTTTATTTTCAATAAGGGAACAAACTTGTGGTTGCCTAGAGGATACTAGGGTCTTTTGGGAATAGCAAATATGTTGAGTATCAGCCTGTGTATTGCTTAAAGAATTCTTCCAGCCTAATCGGTTTCTTAAATAAAGCATGGTGTGCATTGAAGTCCTGCTTATCCCCTGTGAATTAAACCGGATTCAGAGAGTCCGGAGTACTAGGTCGGGGCTCCATCCACGTCACATTTAAAATGTTCTAAGGAGCGACAGTAAAGGACCCATGGGAGGAAGCAAGGTGAACAACATATTAAATATAAATGATCCCATGCCAAGAAACAAATGCCAAAAAGGCAGCTAAAGAGTCAGACTTCTAGAAAAGTACCATAAATCAAAGCAAGTGCTAAAGCATAAACACTAAATTGCCAAAAGATCCTCTCCGTCCGTGAGCTGGGACTTAAAGTACACCACTCACACAAAAGGGCACTATGGGATAGAGGATCCTGAATTAAAATTCAGTAAGAAAGGCGCACAGAAGAACTCAGATGAAAACGACAATAGTCCAAAGGCACAAAAGTGTTAAAATGGCATGGGAATGAGGAACAAACGAATACTGTTGTTTGCTATGTGCTGCAGCCCTGTGGTGTCCACATTGTTAGCTGCCTGAAAACAGAGGTAATAATGGAACTCATACTCTGGCCTCGGCATAGTTATTTGGACTTGAGGGTCTCGGATTTCCTTTGCCCAAAGGACTGGCATCAATGATTAAGATACATACTTCGGTGATATGAGAAATCTAGATAGCTGGAAAAATTCGATGGATGCATTTGTTACAGAATAGTCTGCTACTCAAAGACAATAATCACCCAAAGATCTAGGTTCCCCAGCTAATCGCCAGTTGTTGCTACCGCAACAGGTTCTCCCCGAATTTATTTTACTTAAACTCTGGGGCCCCTCCTCATCTTTTTACTTGGTTTGACTGTGAAATGCTTGAACCCCTCGGGCTTATCTTTCTTTCGTTTAACCTTGAAGTTGGATGCCTGCTGATTTGTGTGCCATGTTTGATTTCGGTTTGAGTCGGGCGTGTTTGGCTTACCACCTGAAGAAAGGTAAGATCTTGCCTTCGTGAAGAAAAATGATTTTTGGCTGCGGTAATCCTTAATGCTGTTTTCATCGTTGATTTTTTCTTTATGATTGGGCCTTCTTTGCTGTTGGATCGGAAGCTGTGAAGTTCTAGCTCATCCGCCGTTGCGGCTCCCCGATCGTTCTTTCGTCCGAAGTCCAGTTCCCCCCGATGCCCGATTCAATTTTAAGCCTGTGATCGCTTGCTCAAAAGTTTCTACTCACCCGCCGTTGCGGCTGGGAAGAGGTAGTTGGCCTCCGTTTCAAGTATCATCCGACGTCCGACCCTGTCTTCCCCCGCCCGAACTTATTCTTTTCACCTCGTCACCTACCTCCGACCATTGTTCCGTCCGCCGTTGCGGATGAGGCACCCTTCTTGGTTCCCGAAGCATTCTTCCTCCCGATGTCCGATCTCCTCCTTTTTTCGCCCATGCTCTCAAGCATCCGGTCCTTATGCTCCTCCGCCGTTGCGGCCCCTGAAGTCTTGTCCCGTCCCATGCATAAGCTGGCCGACCGCCGATTTACAATTTTGCCGCCTCAAGCTTAAGCAAGTACTCGCCCGGACAAACCAGGCCGGCTTCTTGTGGATCTATCGTTCTGGTGGGAAAGTTTAAATGTTTAAGTTTTCAGTTCAATGAATAATGCACCAAGATTGTTTGCAGGAGGAATCCCATGGGTCGACAAAGTGATCTGGAGCCAAGAAAAGGACAAAACGAGCGAATGACAGAGACACCTACAAGGTGGATTCATCAGTTACTGGTCAGAACATAAACGCTCACAGAAAATGATTGGGAAAATGCAGTGGCCAGGAGATGAAGCTGAAGCGTTGAGGATGCCAGAAGAGGATACGCTGGAAGGCAGCCCAAGGGGCAGCAGTTCTAGTTTAAATATTTAGAAGTAGGACTGAGAAAGGGCTTTTTCCCTGGAAAACTTTGTATTTTTTTACTTGTAAGATGAACTACTTCGTTTTGCATAGGAACTGCAATTTTTGCCTATCGGAGAGAGTGAAAAGCGAAATGTATCAATGCAAACTCAATGAATAACGCTGAATAACGCTGAAGAGGAACTATTTCGTTTTCAGCAGTGTTTCATTTACTGTAAGAGTATTCGATATTCTGAACCTATGTTCTTATTAAATGTTCTTCAGTAATTTCTGGATATTTTTCGTTGTGAGTAATGGATGTTGTTATAAAATGATCGGCTATCTGGTTATTTGAATATCTGTAAGTGTTCATGTGCTTCAGAAGAAGTATCAGCTACCTGTGATTCTTCTTTGTGTATGTGAAAATGTATTGCTCACCCAAAATGATAACCGTGCTCCCTAGGGATAGTGTAGATAGTTAGCTTATTTCTTTTGTATCTGGTTTGGTTGCTCGCGAGCACAAGACGAGAGGTAAGAACCTGCGCATCACTTTGTGACCGCTCCCTGCAGCTTGATCACTCTGCATTTAGTTAGGCACTTGCATATCATTTCTTTAAGTCAAAATGCAAAAAACTCGGTGGGCCGGGCCGCAACCGGTAAAGCCTTAGTTTTGTTCCTTGACCTACGGTAGCCGGACCGCAAACCGGATGGATTCCCTATTCCAAACAGTCAACGGTCTAGTTGGGAACATTGATTGGGGATAATCCCTTACTGTTGCCGCCTGCGATTTTCCGGGCCTCAACAGAAGGTTCGACCATTAGATCAACTAAAGGTTGAGTAGGTTGTTGAGAAACTATAGGTTGTTCAGCAAGAGGAAAATCTTGAGTCTCGCACCACACTCTTCGTACCTCTGCAATAGCAGGGCACTGGTGAGTAAGATGATCTCCCTCGCATAGCTTACAAGGGAACTTATGTTTGCATTTCAAACGACCAGTTTTCTCAATGGTGTCAACATGAATAGTAGTGGCTAACTGTTTTCTCTCAGCATGACCGACAGAGGCTGAGGGTTTTCCCCCAACATGACCTAGAGAGGCTGGGTGACTGGGTCCAACCTGACTAAGAGAGGTTGTTTGTTGAAAAACTTCAGAATGTTAAAAAATGGGATGACCATGAAAACAAACTCTTCACACCTCCGCGATAGAAGGGCATTTATAAGTAAGGTGGTCTCCCTCACAAAGCTTACAAGGAAACTTAGGCTTGTGTTTTGAACGGGTAGTCTTTTCAACAGTGTCAACATGACTCACAGTGGCTGACAAATTGTCTTCAGCATGAACGACAGAGGCTGAGATATTTCCCCCAGCATGACTTACAGAGGTTGAGAGACTGGGTCCAACATGACCTACAGAGGTCGGATGGGCACCACCATCATGAACAACAAAGGTTGAATGGTTAGGATCAACATGCTTTGCAGCAGTTGAGTGTGTTCCCCCAGCATGAACTTTAGATGATGGGTGGATGTATCCAACATGACTTGCAGAGGTTGGATGGGGAGGTTCAACTTGAACATCAGAGGTTGAACGGGTGTACTCAACATGAACTACAGAGGCTGAGTGACTGGATCCAACGTGACCTGGAAAGGTTGGAAGGATCCCACCAGCATGATGAACAGAGGCAAGATGGTGAATATCAACTTGACTTGCAGAGGTTGAGTGCTTAGTTCCAACATGACTTGCAGAGGTTGGATAGGTGCCCCCAGCATGAACAGCAGAGGCTGGGTGGTGAGGTTCAACTTGACCTGCAGATGTTGAATGGGCACCCCCTTTCTTATGTGCCTTCTTCCTATTCCTCCTTCTTTTACTCCTTTTAGATTGTCAATTACTAGTATCAGTACTTTCACCGCATGGGGTAGAAGGAGGAGGAGAATCAACTACAGGTGAAGGGGGAGCAATGTTTTGATACCCTTGATATAAGGATCTTACTTGAGAAGCACCAGGAGCACTCAGGATAGTTGGAGTGGAAAACAACCACACTGGTAGCCCTAGGGTGAATCCAGGTAGATTCAAGGTGGCCATAAAAGGAACACCAACATTCCTAGTGAGAGGAATAGTATAGGGAGTTCCCAGCATGGGGATCTCTAGGCTGGTGTTCAAAGGGGTGTTAGCTATAGTTTCAAACTAGGAAACAAAGTCTGAGGTTGATAGGCAACCAAAATTACAAAGCACACACCTAAAGGCACACTAAGTACAGACAAACCACACAACACTCACTAAAAATTCCTAAAGCCAAATAGACAAACAAGTATAAGATATGCTTTCCAAAAGAAAGCTGATAGATAGTTACTTGGCATCCCTATAGATGTTCTTAGGCACAAGCGGAGGAATCGCCCACCGCCCTCCCACACCTTCTACTGGGGTTACCTTCCAAGCCCGTCCAAGTTCAACCAGAAATAGCCTTCCGGTGTACTTGTGTATGAACCCTAGATGTCAAAGAGACTAAAGGATACCTTAACTATATTGACATTCTGGGGGGACAGTCGCAAGCCTAGTTCGTATGCATGGGAAGGGTAGAAAATCCTGAAATCATGTCTAAGACAGAATCCCCATATGCGCAAAAACCTTGGTCTACGCTTTGACAAGGAATCAGAGGGTTATCTCCTCAGTCCAAGTCTCCATGCGACCTTGTGCTTAACTCCTGTTTGAGATGAGCTTCTGAGATACAATCAACATAGAAAAGGGTTTACCTAGTGATTGGCCAACTACGTCTGAATTTTAACACTTGTGGAGAGTTTAAACTCCCTATCCCACAAGTCTAGCTTGATCTAGTTGGTGTATGACCCTATAAAATAAAACTTACTAATAATTTTTAAATTATATCATTTATTTTAAGGGTTTTTTTAGTCAGAGGGTAAATGGTGTGAAACTTATGTGGTGTTTTGACTCAAAGTTGAAAGAAAATGACTAAGCAAAGAGAAATGAAATGCAAAAAGCAAAAACTATTCTCTTTCTTTTTTCAAATAGAAAACTTGAAATCCACAAAAGAACAAATTCTTTTTATTTTTTTCAAAAACAATGATATGCTATGCAATCTAGACTAAAATAATAATCTACATGCATATAAAGCAAGCATGTGTTTTTTTTTTAAATAATGATATGCAGTGTATTAGAAACAAAACCCTAATCTACATGCATATTAAAACACTATATGTTCTTTTTATTTTTATTTTATAAATGCAAAAGAAAAAATACCTACAAACAAAAGCATGCAGATGACAAGAACAAAGCAAAAGGAACTCTGCTATACAACCACCAAACAAACTCTATAATGCCCTAAAGTCAGTATAAACCCTACTTGAAAGGAAGGCTTGCATAAAAGACAAGTCAACTATTTTGGCATGGTGAAGTCAACCAACAAAAGAAGAAGGAAACAAACACCAGCAAGCTTCTGAACTCAGACAAAGATCACTAACAAAGGCTAACCATAAACATAAGCCAAAAATCATGCCAAGCAAAGGGGGTGGGGGAAAAGAGCAAAGAGCAAACCCTAATGCTATAAAAAGGACTACCACATAGATAAAGAACAACTAAAATGGATGAAACTAACTCCCTGGAGTCATGCACCTACAGAGGACCCCAAAAGACCTACCAAACAACCTTCAAATAGAAGAAAAAACCACAAAAGAGGAAAAAACATTGTTTAAAGGGGCATACACGAGTTTCACTACTGACAGGTTGTGTGTCATACGCGGGTTGATAATACAGCAAGTTGCATGTATAAGCACACGCGGGTTGTACCACTGATAAGTCACGTATCATACACGGGTTGACAGTATAGAAAGTCACATGTACCAAACCAGACACGTGACTGTTCAGTCTGCAACTCGCGTATGGGTGGAAAAAATCCCAGAAAGGGTCAAAAACTACCTTGGGAAGGCAGGGGAGATGTTCTATCAGACTGATAAAGTGTTCCTAAGTGGAAAGAAAGACCTGAAACCTTGAAAAAGACTAAAATAAATACAGAGAAACCCCAAACAGACAAGGCTCTCCTCAGCGGAGTCGCTAGTTCTGTTGTAAAGGAAAGTTTCCTATCGCTAGGGTTTAAGAGGCCATCAATGTACTAGAGTTGAAAGGTGGATGTATAATGTCTAGCAAGCATATATAGCAAGTTTCAGAGATTAGAATGGTTCATACCTTGTCAAACGAAGGTTGATCCAAGTAACCCTTCAATCCTCTTCTTGCTCCTCTTATTCCAAGAGACCTGCAAAACGAATTATACCTTCCTCAAACCATTATGACCACAAATAAAGAAATGATAATCAAAGCAATATGAGAAACTATTCTGATTAACATAAACATCTGATCATAAATATAAATTCAATCACACATTAAACAATGATTTGGGAAGAAGGAGGACAACACATCTTTATTAATCTTGAAAACAAGTACAAGTATACCTTCTCTTCAAGTTCGGCACCTCACGTAACCTTGATCTGGTTTTGTTGCTTCTCTTATCCAAGGAACTCAGCCTCCAAGCTCTGCAACACAAGGAGAAAGCTTCTAGGGAAAAGGTGTGGGCAAAGAGACTCCCAATGCCTCCAACATAATGATGCAAAGATTCAAGTCCCCTCTCATGGACCTCCCTACCTCTATTTATATGCTTTATGAAGAGTTAGGGTTGAAGACAAAGTAGTTACAACTGAAGGATTCAGTTGCATAACTACCCAAACTACTTGAATTTCAAAATACTTATTTTTTTTACATTTTCAGGAGGCGTACATGGGTTGCAGAGACAACAGTCACGTACGCGAGGAGGTATACATGGTTTGCAATGCAGAAAGTCACGTATTTAAGGCATACGCAAGTATTATATATAGCAAGTCGCATACATACGCGGTTTTCCTTAAGGAAACTCGCATACACATCAATAAACTCATTTTTAGGGTATTTTGGGGCATTTTCAGACTTTGGTGTCTTCTGGAAAGTTTTAGCTAACTGAAATATATTTCCAATAGTGCAAATATGTGGTCAAACGGAGTTACAAAACTCAAGATACAAGTCCTCCAAGTTAGGTGTTTTTTCAGTGACTTTTAGTGACTTTCATGAAGTGTCATCATGGAAGTGTCGACATGCGACGGAATCATGGGAAAGTGGTCACAGGTAGAGATGTGTCATTTTGAGCTATAACAATAATGATCATAGTACCTTTCAAGAAGGAGAAATCTCAAGTTGCTTGAAAGAAGATGATCCAGAATATCTTGCTTGTTTCCCATTATTCCAAGAAGAGAATGAGCATGAATGCACTTCCAGTTTCCTTATGAGTGATATTCATACCATTGCTAAGGATGTGGGTTCATATGGTGGAGGAAAGACATATTTTTATTATATCCAAAAGAATATTACAAATCAGAGTTACAGTCACCTCTGGAGCTAGATAAGGAAGAAGGAAACAAGGCCACGCAGCTTGGGTGTGAACCAGAAAATTTGGTGGAGGAGCAGGCCACCAAAGTATATCTACATGAAGATGGTAATATGAAGAACATAGATTATAAAGGTTCTGATTTTTTCAGCAGCCAAGTTCATATGCAACCATCTTATCCATCGGAGGATGAAAATACTTCATGTGCATATAAGGACTACAAAATGAAGTCCCATTGTGAAGGAGAGGAATTCACTCCTAGTTTCTCTGTTGGTGATCCCAAAATCAGTGCAAAGATTGATGATGTTTTCAATGGTGATACGGGACCTTTTGGATCATATCCAAAAGAGGAAAATATATCAGATCCAAAATCACCGGTTGATCTTTCTAATGAAGCAGGAGACAAGCCCCCACCAACTTGGTGTAAACTAGAAAATTCGAAGGAGAGAAATATGATGCAAAGGGAGGAAAACAGTTCAGAATTTTGGACTCTCTTGCAGCATGATGAAGTTGTAATGAAAAGGCATGAAATTATTTATGATCACATCTCATTCCAACCTTTAGAGATACCCTCCACTTCAAATCATGGAAGTGAGTGTGCAGAAAATTCAAAGGTTGACCTGTATGTTGAGGATGAGTTTTGTGTGGTGGATCCATGCCACAAGAAAAATGATCATATATGTCAACTATTAGAAGAAGAAACCTTTCTGGAGGATATCCTTGGTGAGCCACATCATTTGAGTGGATCACTAAAGGAGGACATAAAGAATCTTAGGGCAGCCATGGAAAACTTTGTTGACATCAATGCCTCGGTGCCAAGATGTTGTTGGAAAGCTTCTGGTGGAGATATGGAAGGAGAAGCCTTTCTAGAAGAGTGCATAGCATTGAAAGAAGGAATGGCCAAGATGAGTGAGAGCTATATGAACTTAATATTTGATAGATAATATCTCCTCGTGGTGGCTGAAATGTACCATAGTGCACTCAAGAAGGAAGAAGAAAAATTAGAATATATCACTAATAAGTTGGAGATAACCAGTAACTTGTTGAAGAGCACACAAAGATCCCTTCAAGAGTCAAATTTGCAGATTTGTCAACTTCAGAATGAGTTGAAGGTGTCACGCCTTTCATGCTACGTGGAAGGAAATATTTTGGGTATAATGGAGGAACCTCATGTGCAGGACATCCATGAGGGAGGAGCAAATTTGTAGTTGTTTGTGAAAATCTATTAGGAAGAAAATATGGGCCAAGCACTCATTGAGATTGAGAGGAAAGATGAAGTGTTCATCTCCTTCAAAATTATGGCTGATCACATTCAATATGGATCTGGAAAATAAAATTCCTTGTTCATCCATTGATTGGGTAGATAGAGGAACCTTGGGAATGAAGACCTTGGGAGGTAAACAATTTTATTTCTGCAATAAAATTTTTGTTTTGACTGACATTGTCTTGACATGTGAACAGCAACAAAAACTTATTTTGCAGCTATTAGATACCTCCCATACACATGCACATGAGGTGCATTCTGATTTGCATGTGCTTGAGGAGTTTGAGGTCAAGCAATATGAAGACCAAGCACTTGCATTGTTCCTAAGAGATTATGAGTTGCCTCTAGGAAAATGTTTTACAATTTTGGAGGAGGCACATGATCACACTGTCACTGAGAAAAATAATGGAGGAATTTGTGGTTCCATTATCTTGATGGATGAGAATTGTAGGGATTTGGCTAACAATTCTTCACGCCACACTTCTATTTCAGCCACACCATGTGGGGATGAAAATTGGGTGAAAGGATTTTTTATGTTGATGCCACAAGAGGAGCATGATACTTCCACTCTTCCAGTTGAGGGATTGATGGTCAAGCCATATAGTTTGACAAGTGCATTAGTAGTATCTGAATTATTCCCACCTGAATCATTCAGCATGAAAGTTTGTTTGTCCATTGATTGTGTGGCTAGACACATGAATGAGATGTGTGCATTGGAGGGTAAACATTTTTCTTGCATCAATGGAGAGACATTGGACACATCAGAGAAAATGTATGAGCAGTGGCATGAGCATGTATGGCTGCTATATGATGCTTTCAGTAAACATGGAGGGGCATGGGATAACCACCTATGTATTCGAAACAACAATGACATGAGTTGCAGTGCTAGCTTGCACATGGATTTTCATACTTTAGAAAGGCTAAAGATGATTTCGTCCCACATTAATAAGTTCCATGCTTGGTGGGAGAGTCTCAAAGATATACATTTTGGCATGGGAGGTGATCAATTTTCAGTGTGGTGGTATGATTTTCACATCCTCATTTTCATATTCTACGATGGTAGAATTTTGTTGTTGTTACTGATGTTTAGAAGGGGGCAAATAATACCATGGGACCCTAGCATTATTTGGAATGCAATATTTCCAAAAGGGGCATAAAAATTTGGATCCTTGTAGAGGATAAAGTGGGATCTAGGAATTCTACTCAGTTACCTTAACTGGTTTCACAATTTTGTTGAAAGAAGTGGTCATTTAAGAAATGACTATAATCAGAGTGGTGCAATAGAAGCATGGAGGACAAATTTTGCAGCACTCTAGAGTGCGTCTTCTTGAGGACAAATTTTGCAGCACTCTAGAGTGCGTCTTCTTGAGGACAAGCAAATTTGGGAGGGTAGGACTGTCATGTCCCTCCCTTGAAGGGACCTTGAAAGTGTTGACCTTGTCAAGTGTCTAGGGGTTAAACATTGAATTAATTAATGATTCTCAGGAATTTTGATTCTTTAAAACTATGGAGGCATGTAATTTCTAAATTCACGTTATTTGTAAGTAGTTAATTATTATGAAAAATAATTAATGGTGGAAATGAGTTGTCAAGGAAGGAGGGTGCATTAGGAAACTTGCCTAGGATGGAAAAATGGAAACAATGCAAAATAAGGAAAAAGAAACATGTCATAGAAAATATAGAAACTATCCAAATTAGTTTCCAATTTGGTGCAAGGATGAAAAGCTAGGAAAGATTCCCTTATGCACAAACTTGCTAATTACTCAAGGAGGGTGCAGTTTCTATTTTGGACTGAAGGATACAAATATGAAAATAGTTAGTAAGCTTGACACTTGCTATTTTTCACAAGGAGGTCAAATTTCCACTTTGGGTTAAGTTATACAAAAAAGGAAACATCATTTGCAAACCAAAATTGCTAATTCCATCAAGGAGGTCCACTCATGGCTTAGGAACACAATTCATAAGTGCTTACTTGTTCAACACGTGAAGTACTTGCTCAACAAGTCACCCAAGGTCTACTTAAGGGAATTTCCAACTCCATTATTCAGTTTTGGTTAATGTATGTTATGTAATTGATTGAAGCTTAAGCTTCATTTCTGAGTGTTGATCCTCAGTCTCTTGGGTGATGTGCCCCAAGTCCCTTGTTTGCCTTCTCCCCTCATATCCCCTTCTCATTGCAGGTGGTATTGGAGCTATGGATATGCTCTCGTCCATTCATGGAGTGTTATTGTGGTTTCTTAATCCATTTCCATTTTAGTGCAACACATTAGAGTGATTGGGACACTCCTCCATTCGAATCTCAAAGCTATCTTAAATATTTCCTCATTTTATGAGAGATTGATGATCTAAAGTGATGAAGAGAGATTGATGGATCCCTGACATTAATTGGGGTTATTATGAGTTCCTAATATCAATCTCCTAACAATGTCAAAGTTATGTAATTCTCTAATAGTTTTCCATTACATTGTCTACCTCAAATTCTAGTTTTCTAGCCTTGTAATGAAGACTAGATTAATACGTAAAATATGAAACTCCTGTGAGATTAGATTCAGTCATTAATGCTCTGAAATAAAGTATTTTTACCTTTCTGCAAGTATTACAGATTTTTTAATAGGTCTTATTTACTTTGGAGAAGCATTTCCACACCCTAACTAGAAATGCATTGAAAAATGACTAGTTTTAGATTTTGAATGAGCTGAAGGACTTAAACCTTTTGAATTTTATTTCTTTCACTTCTTAGAATTCATTAAATTCATATTGAACAACTTACATGTCTGAAACTGAGTTTTATTAACCTTCTACATGTGTTTGGAAGTCCTAGAACTCGAGCCTAGAGTGTAGTCCAAGGGACTAGTTTTCCGATCCAATGTCCTAAGCTTCCCAAATCTTCTATTTACGTGCATAAACCTTTGTATACTGTAACATAACTTTATATCAGAGCCATATTCAGTTTCCCCAAGCCCCTGGTTGAAAAATAGTGAACTACTCTTCCTAGTTTCACAGTTTGGCTACCCAGAAGCGTTGAAGTAGGTTACCGCATAGTGGATTATGAAACCTAAATGGAACCAGATCTAAATGCGTTATGGAAGAGGAAATTATCTGTATGAAATATCTTTGTTTTCTTCCCTCTACCCTCTCCCTTTGTCTGTAATTTATCCCAGTGAAATACCTTAATTTCCCAGACATCAATTTACTGAATGTTTGCAAGAGTATTAGTGGAAATTTAATTTAAAAATTGAAGCAAGTTAATATTATGATATGTGCATCAGATCAAGGATATTACAATATTCTTTCTACTGATATGTTGAAAGCTACCTTGAAATTGTAAAAGTTGCAGACTAGTAAAATCATAACTGAGAATCAACTGAGACAAGAAAAGGTGGAGAACAAAGCCCACCATGCACAAATAAAGAAGTTGCAGACAGATTTGCTAGTTGCAGAGAGCCGAGAAGACAAGGGAGCAAGGATACAGATATTTCTCAATGAAAAGGAAAATGCTATCCAACTATTGAAAAAGAAATTGAAGATACCTTCTACACAGTTGATACAGGCATCTGAATTAGCTGAACTTTAGAAGGAAAGAGAGAGCCTAAGTGGCGAGTTGACTAATTGTAAGGACATATTATTAAAGTTTACTAAAAAGGAGAAATAGTGGTAGAAAGACAAGACTCTTGTAGTTGAGATTAAGAATAATCTCAAAATCAAATATTATGAAATGGAAAGTAAACTGCAGGAGAAAGAAAGGGAGTTACAAGACAAAGAGAAAGAATTAGAATGCAGAATTGTTCCTCCTACAGTTGAATCCAGTGAAAAAACTATTGTCTAGGCTATGTCACAAGTTAGCCTTTTAGAATTACAATTGATTGGATTGAAAAATCAAAATAAAAACCTGGAAGGCTTGGCATTGGAAAAGGAACAAGAGAGAAAAACTTGGGAATCCAAAATCCAAGCTTGGGAAGCTAAATGCCAGGAATTGTAGATCAAGAATGATAAATTAATGAAGCAGGTAAAAGGTCAATTACCAATATAGGGGGAGGGATATATCATTTGGGATGCCGTCATAGAGGAAGCAAACAAATTTAGACCCTACCTTGACTATGTGTTGGATAAAGAAGTTGTGATTCAATCATCCAGGCTAATTATGACAGTAGCCAGGGAGAAATTAAACAAGAAGTCAATTGATTGTGCCAATAATGCCATCAACTTTTTGAATGGATTGATAGAGGATGATTTAAAAAAATGCAAATATCAAGGACATAATATCAATTATAACCTGGGCCAGGAAGGTAGTGAACAAGTATCATCATTTAGACACATTCCATGCCAAAATTTATATTATGGCACTTCAATTGAAGCTCTTCAGGGATATGTTTGATCCCTTATTTAAGAAAGGACTCCCATTCTTTTGGGAAGAAAAAGGCACAATGCTAGCTCTGAAGGAGTACAAGGAGAATTTGATTCAATGTAGATTGGATCATGCCAATTTCATTGATATGAGCCAATCATTGGTTGGCAAGACAATTGTTGACAAGTTGGATGATGAATTCGAAATATTTTTTTCTTTCAATGAAGCATGTGCTCATTTACATAATTATTCCTACAGGGACCATATAGAAATGTGCGTGCTAGCAAAGGATATGTCTAGTTTAGAGCTGCCATCTTTAGACCAATGGAAAATAATACAAAAGTTTGGGAGAACCAAGTACACGTTGCACGCCTGAAGACATGGAAGAACATGGATACTAGGATGCTGGAGAATAGTTATTAGGCACTAGTTGATTTCCTAGAAGCCATTATTAGTTAATAAATGTCAAATGACACTTGTAAAGGAAGTTATTCCTATTTTAAGCAGTTAGTTGTATTTCAGCTGATGGAGCAATTGCATAAGTACTTCTAAATGTTATGGAAAAAGGGTTGGAACCCGTGAGAACTGTGTTGTGTATTTTGAGATTTATATTTATAAAATTACAAAGCCAAATCTGGCCCTTCATCAATGATTGATGTGTTATTTCCAATTACAGACTATATTCCTTTCTTATTGTGAATGTCTTTCTTGTAACTACCTTTCATTATGTATTCCATCATGTCTGAAATGAGTGTTTAATGGTTCAGAATTCATATGTATATGCTCTAGCTATTATTTCAGATATTCACTAAACCTTTCCTCTAAAGTTAGCACTAGATTCATCTCAGATAGATTCCCATGTTAATGGACTGCCATTATTTTCTTCTTTTCCACCAAAATCAAGCATTTTAACTGTAAATGAATAGCTATCTTGCCTGTGTTCAAGTTTCCAAGCACACAGCTTTGTGATTGATATAATATATATTTTGACTCCATAGCCCAATGTTTACTTACCCTGTTTCAACCAAAAATACAATCCGAATCTTTATTTTATTCATACATATGTCTATGTTAAAACAACCATTGAGAGATCCCTATCTGGGAAGAAAGAAGCCAACTTTATTTCCCAAAGTTAATTTTTGCAGTTACCTTGAGATTTCCTTTCACAACCTCAGGTATACCTTGAGTGATAACATATTCGCGTCGTTTCTGGGGAAAGAGAGTTCAAATCAGCCCTAGGAGAGACGACAAAGACTGCAAGATTCAAAGAAAGAAAGGATTTATGTGGGCAAAAGGATATTTATACATTTGAAAAGGGTTGCACATTTTCCTTGGCGACTCCACATTCATTTTGAGCAAGATTTCAAAAGGCATCCTGGCATCTAGGAGGGCGCATACACGAGGTAATCCTAATACTGAAATTTTAGAAAGTGTGGAAAACCCAGAAAGTTTGTTTAGACATAGGACTGGAAAAAATAAAGTGAGCACTTCTCACACTGAAAGGTCTTTAATTCAAGAAGATTTCTATAGTTTCCAAGATTTAGTTTTAGGATTGAATGTTGGGAAATATTTGCTAAGATCTAAATCTAATTCAGACTTAAAATAGCCAGAGACTAATCCAAACAAACTAGAGTCATATCTTTTAGATTCCATCTAGAAGAATTTACAAAACCCTGTAAAAGCTGAAGAAAGTAGTCCTCTCTTTTTTAAACTCACCAACAACATATTTCAAGCTCTATTCACACCCCTCCTCAGAATCCTCCTAAATTGCCAAACCCACTTGTTGTACCAAATCCACCTAGACAAATGGTAGCTAGGTTTGCACCCTTGGCTTTGCCAGTTGTTTTGCATTACCTCCCTTTAAATTATTCACAAAGAATTTCCTTATATGATGGGGAGGGAAACTTCACAACAAGAAAAAATATGGACAGGTCCGAGGATTTCATTGATCTTGAGGAGGTTGATCATGATGATGCAAAGATGAGGTTGTTTGCTCAAAGTTTGTCTGGAGAGGCAAAACAATGGTTCAAGGACTTAACAGCAAGATTTATCCCCACCTTTGAGGCCTTTCAAACACTATTTTTGAATAGGTGGGAAGCAAAACATAGCCCTTTCAAAATATTATCTCAATATAACAATTTAAATAAAGGGAAATTTGAATCTATGCATGAGTTTCCCAACGGATTTATGAGGGTATATAATTCTATTCCACCTGACATTAAACCCTTAGTAGGAGCTGCAAAACTTCATTATGTAGATTCCTTTGAAAGTGATTTTGCATTGTTGTTAAGAGAAAGAAAGTATGCTAGTTTGTCTGCTATGTTTAAAGATGCTCTAGAAGTACAAGCAAACTTAATGGACTCAAGGAAACTAAAGAATAGAGTAGAGGAAGATAGGAAAAGACAGGAAAATAAACCATCTACTTCTTCCCCTTCTTATTCGAATGATGCCAAATTTGAAATGATGATGAAGACTATGTGGAGATTAATGGATAGGTTGGCTCTAGATAATATACCACAAAATAGAGAGCAACATGAAAATCAGATCAGAAATCCCAATTTTAGAAGGCCGCCACCTCCTCCAATAAACCAAAGGAATCCCGATGATCAACAAATTAGACCACCATTCCCAGAGAATTTAGTTGATGACGGGGGAGAGGAAGAAGATCCAATGGATCATCAAATATATCAATTTGATGATATGGATGCTAAGATATATCTTACTGAGGAACACCATAATATGTTTTCTCGAGATAATGAAAGTACTATTTCAATGATAGATTTAGAGGAGTATCTCAGAGGATATCAGAATTCTATTGATGATGTTAAGAGGAAATTAAAGTTGAGAAGTAGAGATGTAGTCATAAATAAAGGAAGGCCAAATCAAAATCAACGTTCTTCTAGTAAACAATATCAAGAAAAACAAAAAGAAACCACTGTATATAAAAATTATGAGAATAGAGAACAAAAGTCAAAAGAGAACAAGCAGCTAGTACCAATTGATGTAGACAGACTAATTTCATCTTTGAACCTGCAGTCTGAACTGTAGAAAATCAAGGTTTCTATTCCTTATAATGAAATGTTGAGGAATAATGAATACAAGGAAGCAATTACAAAAATGGTTAAAAATCAGGGTGAGAATCAACTGGATATCTTAGAAGTGACAAATGATTATCCCATTATTGTCCTTGGGGCCAAAATTGAAGAGACATATGATGAGGATGTTCCTCCTTTTTATTAGAGTCTAAATGTACATGATATGATATTGTACAATGCCTTGTTAGATTCTGGTCCATCTCATAATCTTATGCCAAAGGTGGTAGTGGATAGTTTGGGGTTAGATATTACTAGGCCTTACAAAGACATGTATTCTTTTGATTCCGGAAAAGTAAGATGCCTGGGGTTGATAAAATACACGGTAGTAACCCTTACACAGTTTCCAACCAAAAGCAGTGTTATGGATGTTGTGGTAGTTGATATCCCTCCTAAGTTTGGCATGTTGTTGTCAAGATCTTGGACTTCAAAATTGAAGGGAACTTTACAAATGGCTATGATATATGCCACCGTTCCTTTATCTGGAGGGAATATAAGATTGTATAGAGAAAAGAGTCTGGATTATGTGATCAGTAGTAGAGACAAACCAGAAAACCATCCTATTTATGTTGTTGATACTGACCTAGGATCTTCAATATTTTTTAATGGTGGCCCTCAAACTAATCCTGAAATCCCTGTACAAATAGAGTTTAAAGAAGATCAAGATTTTGCAAAAAGACAGGAAGCTTTAGACAAGAAGAAGAGTGAGGAAGGTTTATGGACTATGTATTTTGATGGGTCCATAAATAAAACTGGTGCTCGTGCTGGTGTGTTCATAATTTCTCCAATCATAAATTTCAAAGCTTTGTTATATAAATTTACTTTTAATGTACTAATAATGTGGCTAATTATGAAGCTATGCTACTTGGTTTGAATGCTTTAAAGGAGATGGGAGCAAAAAGGATAGAGGTGTTTGGGGATTCTGATCTTATAGTAAACTAGGTGAATGAAAATTATCAAACAAAGCATCCCAGAATGAGGGCTTACAGAAATGAGGTATGGGATATGTTTGGTAATTACTTTATAGAACATGAAATTAGAGTAATCCCCATAAGAGAAAATGGAGTGGCTGATTCTTGGGTTGTGGCTGCTGGTAAATTTGAGACTCCCATCCATTCTTAGAAAACATACAGAATTAAAATTGTAAATAGACCCTCCATACCAGACAATTCCAAATATTGGCAAGTTTTTTATGATGATCTGCAAATAAAAAAGTTTTTGGAAATGTCTGATGAATTTGTAAATACCCAGATTGACACAGAAAATGTAAATTTAGATAGCTTCCAAGATGATGAACAGAATGAAGATGGAAATGCTGAAAATAAAAAGTTTTAAAGTATGCTAGGGGGAAAGGACATAATTCAGTTGAAGAGCAATTTTATCCCAATAGGTCTGATTCCTTTAGAGAAACTTTTTGACCATAATGATGTTGCTAAAGATCCAAAAGTGAAACCTGTTGATAATGTTGTCGAGGAAAAAAATATAGGTACTAAAGAAACTCCAAGGATTATAAAGTTGTCTAAGAACTTGCATATTACAGAAAAATAAGAATATATCAATCTGATGAAGAAATACACTTATGTGTTTGCCTGGAGTTATGAAGATCTCAAAGATTATGATACCTCTATCATACAACATACAATTCCAATAAAACCTGGTGAAAAGCCTTTCAGACAAAAATTGAGAAGAATAAATCCAATGTTGCTACCTGTTACAGAAAAAGAGATTAAAAAGTTATTCAATGCAAAGATTATTGTAACTCTCAGATTTTCAAAATGGGTAGCTAATTTAGTACTTGTTAGGAATAAAAATGGTGAAATCAGACTTTGTGTAGATTTCAGAAATCTTAACAAAGTTTCTTTGAAGGACAGTTATCCTTTACCAAAGATGGAGCATATTCTGCAAAAAGTGGCAGGATCTGAAAGGATTTCTACTATGGATGGTTTCTCAAGCTATAATCAGATTAAAGTACTTCTCGAGGACCAAGAAAAGACTACATTTACTACAACATGGGGTACACTCATGTATTCCAAAATGCTTTTTGGTTTGATGAATGCAGGAGCTACTTTTCAACATATTATGGGTATAGCTTTTGCAGAGGAGAAGGACAAATTTGTGGTTGTTTATATGGATGACATCACTGTTTATTCTAGGTCTGACAAGGAACATATCAAACATCTTGAGAATGTTTTTTTTGAAATGTAGGAAATATGGGGTATCATTAAATCCCAGAAAATCTAATTTTGCATTGGAAGAAGGAAAAGTGTTAGGGAATATCATTTCAAAGGATGGTATTAAGAAAGATCCAAAAAGAGTCAGTGCAATTCTAAAGGTTGAGGAACCCATGAGCCAAAAAGAAGTACAATCATTCATTGAACAGGTAAATTTCTTGAGGTTTATTCCCAGCTTTGCTGAAATACTGAGGAATATTACCAATATGTTGAAGAAGGAGAACGAGATAAAGTGGAAAGTAGATGCAAGGAAATATTTCAGGAATATTAAACAAGCCGTTACAGAAGCCCTAGTTTTGGTAAGTCCAGAATTCAGTAAATATTTCCTAATTTTTTCTTACGCCTCAAAACAAACTATTTCTAGAGTTTTGTTATAGAAGAACAATCACAATGTTGAACAGCCCGTAGCTTTCTTCGGTAAGGTATTAAGAGATGGAGAACTGAAATATGATATCATGGAAAAGGATGCATATGCTCTAGTAAAATCTTTGAAAGATTTCAGAGTGTATATTCTTTATTCACATATCATTTCTTATGTTCCAAGTAATGAGGTGAAGAGTATTCTTACACAGACAGATCCTGAAGGGAAAAGAGCAAAATGGATTGTTGTACTCTTGGAGTACGATATTGAAATCAAGCCTACCAAGTTGATTAAAGGACAAGGACTTGCAAAAATGATGACAGACTCTAATTGTGATTCCTTACAGCTTAATTTCTTGTCAAATCACCCAAACCAGCTTGATACAAGGGTGCAGGTAATGCCTGATTTTTCTATGTATCCATGGTACTATGATATTGTGTATGATTTGCAAAATTTACAAGCTCCTGAAGGGTTAAGTAAAACAAGGGCAAGATTTGTGAATTGAAAGCTGCTAAGTTTTGTATTTTGAATAAACACTTTCATTGAAAAAATCCTGGTGGTGTGCTACTAAATTATCTTTTGAAAACTGAAGCTCAACATACAATGAAGGAGTTCCATAAAGGAGATTGTGGAGGGCATCACTCATGGAAGGTGTCATCAAACAAAATTTTAAGAGCTGGTTTTTACTGGCCCTCAATGTTTTATGATGTTTATGAGGAGACTACTACATGCCACCAATGCGATATTTTTTATGGTAAGAGGAAGTTGGTTCCACTTCCTCTTAATCCAATCTCAGTAGAGGCACCTTTTCAGCAGTGGGGATTAGACTTAATTGGAGAAATTAATCCAAATTCTCCAGGACAACATAGATGGATTTTAACAGAAATTGACTACTTCACCAGATGGATTGAAGTAATACCTACAAGGAGAGCTACAGATGCAGTGATTATGGATTTTCTTGAAAACAATATTTTGGCTAGGTTTGGTTGTCCTAAAATGGTTTTGACAGATCATGCAACTGCTTTTAAATCTAAGAAGATGATGAGTTTCTGTCATAAATATCATATCAGTCTTAATCATTCTACTGCTTACTATCCATAGGGTAATGGATTGGCAGAGTCATGTAACAAAAGTTTGGTTAGAATAATTAACAATTTGTTAGAGGAAAGCAAAAGGGCTTGGCATAAAAAGTTGAAATATGCTTTGTGGCCTAACAGAAACAATACAAAAAGAGCAATTGGGATGTCACTGTTCCAGTTAGTATATGGAGTTGAAGTTGTCTTTCCAGCATCTTTGGGAGTTCCAACCATTAAATTGTTACAAGAGCAGGAAGATGAACCAAATTACATGCAAAGGAGGATAAATCAAATCATAGAATTGAATGAAATGATAGAGAAATCCTATGATAAAGTGCAAATACACCAAGAAAAAATGAAGAACACTTTTGATAGGAAGGTTAAAGAAGAACAGTTCCAGATTAATGATTTGGTTTTGAAATGGGATGCTCCTAGGGAAGATAAACATGGTAAGTTTGATAACATGTGGGTGTGTCCGTATATCATTGTAGCATACAGAGCAGAAAATTCATTCATTCTGAAACATCAAGATGGGTCTCAGCTGAAGCTAGACCTAGTCAATGTAATATTTTTAAAGTATTACTTGTCCTTAGGGAAGGAGGTAACTTTTGTACTATAGCATGTATATGTTTCTTTACTTTAAAATCAATACATATGGTGAGCCAAAGGATTTGAATCCCAAAAAGAAGGCCCTAAGATCTAGAGGGGTAGGCATGTTTCTTTAATTCTTCATTTTTATGTTTATACATACAGAAAAACAAAAAATAGAAGGTAAAGTGTTCAAATATTGGGAACAACCAAATGGATTAGGCACTAGTCTACAAGGTTCTTTGCTACCTCACAAAGAGGATATCATCCCCAATTGGAGCTAGTTGTTAGCACTATTTTGGGTAAGGTCTGAAAATTTTCATATCATATGACCTTAAAGACTGTTAATAAGGTACTTGAGTTGTCCTAAAGGATTATTATGAAGTATAAAATGCAAAATGATTGAAAAATCCTAAGTTTTAACCTTGAAGATGTGCATGAATGAGAAAATATGCTCAAGGTTATATGGTGATGGGAATGGAGGGCCTAGATGTATATAGGAGGATATCAAAGGCTATAGAGGATTCCGCCACAGTAAGATTCTTGGTCTAAAATAATTTTGATATTGGCGAAAAGATGTTAACTTGTAAGAAAAATTAACCATCAGATGGAGAGGTGAAAGCAGATCGACGGTGCAGAGAGATTTCGTTGGGCGAACAGCAAGGTGAAACAAAATCTACAAAATTGTGAAATATTGTATACCCCCTCCAGTCTTCAACGGCTAAGCTCTGATGGTGTTCAAGATCAATGGCGGGAGTGGATTTCACAATTCCAACATGCACGAGGAAATAAAATTTTCACCTTTGCAAAATCCTGTAGGCTCCACATGTTCCGACGGTTAAGATCATTCAATGGTAAGGATCTACGATTGAGATTCATTTCTCAGTGACAAATAGCACAGGATAATAATATTTCTCAATCTGTGAAATCCCGTAGGACCCGCATCTTTTAACGGCTATGATCTTGGGCGAAGATAGATTAACGACATACATTCATTTCACAGCTGAAACATGCACGAGTAAATGAATTTTTCGAAGCTGGGAAATCTGGTAGGCCCAAATATTTGAATGGTGAAGATATGGATGGATTCTTGATCCACGGTCCAGGATGATTTTGCAATGAGAACTAGCAAGGGGTAAGTCAGATTGGCGTATTGCAAAATCAGGTATGGGATTTATCTTCTGGTGGCTCATATTAAGTTCTAAATCTGATCCGTGGCCTAAAATTATTTCACAATTCAAAGATGCATAGAGGAAAATTCGGTAGATGTTGCATCACTCGGCGATTGATATGCATGGTGGATTAATATCTACGGTTAGAAATCATTTCGTAGTATAAAGATGCAAGGAAAAGTGAAATGTTAGAGGTTGTGAAATCAATTTAAAGGGGAGATAGAATGGAGGGTGAAGATTTAAGTAGATGCAGATCTACGGTTAGTAGTGATTCTACAGGGTGAAGGTGTAAGGAAGAAGGAAATTAGCGGACCCCCGAAATGGAGTTAAAAGGTATAGAAAATGAACGGCGTAGATTAGATATGGGGAATATCTATGGTCCAAAATCATTTCACAATGGGAACATGCTCACTTTGAGTATAGAAGGAAAACTATGAAATAGGTTAAGATACATGAAGATCAATGACTTAAAAATATCCATATCATGATCAACATATGAAATTCAATTTGAAATTGTGATCTGCAGAAAGGATAAGGGGGGTAGAGTTGTAAAACATGGAAATAGAGAATTAAGTCAGCAAGAGTATCGACGACACATAATGAATCATACAGGATGGAGGGATGAAAACTGTTTCTACTGCAAAAGGTGCAGGATTGATATGAATATAAAGAAATATAAAAGTACCTTGCATGTGGAATTAGGGCATTGGTTTATTCTCTTGCTTTGGAAAACGAAAGCTAAGGACTATGCAGAAGCATCCAACTCACACAACATCCTTTGGCCACTTGTCAATACACCAAGTAGGCCTTTTGTTTGAAGATAAGGATGTAGAGGTTTTTGACACCATTCTGCTTAATGGACCTATTGATAATTTTAAATAAAAGCTAAATCTTCTAAATGATTAAGGAACAGATATTCATAACGTCTACCAGTCCTATTTTCATTATTTTACTATCAACCAAACCCTAATCTTCTCTGAGTTCATTGATTGGTGTGCTAACAATTATTCCCTCTCTGAAAGAGTAATCATGGATATTACCAGCGCCAAAATCCTTTTCCTATTAGTCCTTTGGTTATTAGAAAAACCATGTCAGTCCCTCATGAGTTCACCTTGAAGTCTAAAGATTATAATGAAGAATTTATTGTCCAATATTTTAGGGAGTCTGCAATAGATAAGAAACAAGAATTCTTCAAAAGTTGTTTCAAACCAGAAGTCTAGCTAGAAAACCCGCCATTCCCTATGGATGCAAGCATTTTTAATGAAGAAACCCAGTGCATTGTAACATTCATGAGTGAGTTCCTAGGGTCAGACACATACAAGTATATCACTGAACCCCTTATGAGTCTATTGTTTGTTTTGAGTACTTGTCCAAGTGAGTCTATAGATTCCATTCAGTTGATACAAACTTTATGCCTTAAATTTGATGAATTATTGGCTGAGAACATTCATTCTCAGTTAATGGATTTCCACAAGACCGGGACTTTCATATTTCAGTCCTATTTGCTGAAAATGTTTTTATCATTCAATGAGGAGAATTTACAGCTGGCGGAGATGGTACTTACTGAGGAAATGAACATGGATTACACTAAATTTATGAATTTCCTTATGTGCCATTTTTCAGAAGAAAAAAAAATTGCCTAGACTATTGCGAGAAATGAAGAGTATACTGCAACTTTCTACAGAGAAAAGGATTGGTGATTGATTTTTATTTTAGCAAGGGACAGTGATTAAGTTGTATGACTTTGTTCATCATCGTTATTTATTACCTACATTTTTTACTCCTAGAGTGTTTTCAATGGAGCTAATTAGACAAAAAATGATAGTGGAGACTGAACACTTTCTAAATTTCAAGAAGTCCACTGAGATCAAATATCCATGGGTTGTAGGCCCTTTCATCATCAAAAATAAATATTCTCTCCCATTGATCAAGAATTTGCTGAAAGAGATGAGTTTTTTTACAGAAGTTGCTATTAACTATGACCCCTATCATGTGATTTCTAACAGAAGACGACTTTGAAAAGGAAACCTTTTGAGTATGATGAGGTTGTTGGATTAGTAGAGGCTACAAATTGGTTTGATTATCCCAATGAAACTCAAAAGGATACTGATATGCATGAAGATTCCACTTCTTCTGTGAGAGAAATTACTTCACCACAGCCTAGCACTTCCAACTTAGTATCCATAGCTAAAAAATTCACACCCTTGTCCAGTTGCTCACAAAATATAAACAAGAGAGATTTTTCAGATGCCATGGATACTGAAGAGGAGGATACTGTTGGGACTCTAAAGAAGCCAAGAATTGAAGCAGAAGGACAACTTGTCCAAGCTACAGAAGAAGACAGAGGTAAGAAAAAACTAAAAGTAACAAGGCATGCTTTTGAGGTGAAGGAATATGCATTTGTTGATACACCAGTTGATTCCACGTCTCAATTTAAAAATAAACTAGAAGTGCTGGAGAAGTACAAAGAGACTAAAGATATAACTTCAGAGGAATCTTTGAAGTTGTATTTAGAAGTAAGGAAAATCTCTAATCAAGATGTATCCCTTATTTCTGTTAGAGATTATTCCCATAATACTTTGAACTTGGCCTTGGTAACCAAGATCAATGTTGTTGAAATGAAGATGGATTTGGAAAACATACCTATCCCTAACATGATACATCTACACAAGCAAATAGGGGATATTCTTTTTACATATTCATTGAAAGATACCTTGAAATTGTCCAAATTGCATACCAGTAAAAGTAGAGTTGAGAATCAATTGAAACAGGAAAAGGTGGAGAACAGAGCCCACCAGTCACATATAAAGAAGTTGCAGACAGATCTATTGCTTGCCGAGAGCCAAGTAGATAAGGGAGCAGGGATACAAAAATTGCTCAATGAAAAGGAAAATGCTATCCAACTATTGAAAAATAAATTGAAGATACCTTCTACACAGATGATACAGGCATCTAAATTAGTTAAACTTGAGAAGGAAAAAGAGAGCCTAAGTGGCGAGTTGACCTATTGTAAGGCCAGGTTATTAAAGTGTGTTGACAAGGAGAAGCAGTGGCAAAAAGACATGACTCTTGTAGTTGAGAGTGAGAAGACTCTCAAAATAAAATATGATGAAATGAAAAGGAAACTATAGGAAAAATAAAGGGAGATACAAGACAAAGAGAAAGAATTAGAATGCAGAATTGTTCCTCCTACAGTTGAATCCAGTGAACAAACTATTGTCTAGGATATGTCATAAGTTAGCCTTAAAGAATTACAGCTGACTGGATTGAAAAATCAAAATAAAAACCTGGAAGACTTGGCATTGCAAAAGGAACAAGAGAGAAAAACTTGGGAAGCCAAAAGCCAAACTTGGGAATCTAAATGCCAAGAATTGGAAATTAGAATGATAAGTTAATGAAGCAGGTAACAGGTCAATTACCGGTACAGGGGGGAAACATTTCATTTGGGATTCCATCGTAGAGGAAGCAAGCAAATTTAGACCCTACCTTAAAAATGTGTTAGATAAAGAAGTTGTGATTCAATCATCCAGGAAAATTATGACAGCATCCAGGGAGAAATTAAACAAGAAGCCAATTGATTATTCCAACAATGCCATCAACTTTTTGAATGGATTGACAGAGGATGATTTGAAAAATGAAAATATCAAGGACATAATATCAATTATAACCTAGACCAAGAAGGTAGTGAACAAGTATCATCATTCAGACACAGTCCATGTCAAAATTGATATTATGGCACATCAACTGAAGCTCTTCAGGGATATGTTTGATCCCTTATTTAAGAAAGGACTCCCATTATTTTAGGAAGAAAAAGGCACAATGCTGACTCATAAGGAGTACCAAGAGAAGTTGATTCAATGCAGCTTGGATCACGCTAATTTCCCTAAGATGAACCAATCATTGTCTGGCAAGACAATTGTTGACAAGTTAGCTGATGAATTCAAAATATTTTTTTGCTTTCAAAGAAGCATGTGCTCATTTACAGAATTATTCCTACAGGTACCATATAGAATTGTGCATGCTAGCAAAGGAGATGTCCACTTTGGAGCTACCATCTGCAGACCAATGGAAAACAATAGAAAACTTTGGGAGAACAAAGTACACGTTGCATACCTGAAAACATGGAAGATCATGGAGACTTGGATGCTGAAGAATAGTCATTAGGAAGTAGTTTATTTCCTAGAAGTTGTTAGTAGTTAATGAATGTCGAATGACACTTGTAAAGGTAGTTATGCCTATTTTTAGCAGTTATTTTTATTTCAGCCCATGGAGAAACTGTATAAGTACTTCTAAATGTTATGGAAAAAGGGTTGGAACCCGTGAGAACTGTGTTGTGTATTTTGAGATTTATCTTAATAAAATTACAGAGCCGAATCTAGCCTTTCATCAAAGATTCATGTGTTATTTCCAATTACATCTGTATTTCCTTTCTTATTGTGAATGTGTTTCATTTTATTGCCTTTCATTATGTATCCCATCATGTCTGAAATGAGTGTTTAATGGTTCATAATTCATATGTATATGCTCTAGCTATT
Source organism: Pseudotsuga menziesii (assembly GCA_001517045.1). NCBI lineage: Eukaryota > Viridiplantae > Streptophyta > Pinopsida > Pinales > Pinaceae > Pseudotsuga > Pseudotsuga menziesii. The sequence continues at coordinate 27,598 of LPNX010571292.1, forward strand.
ATTTCAGATATTCACTAAACCTTTCCTTTGATCTTAGCACTGTATTCATCTTAGATAGATGCCCATGTTAATGGACTATCATTATTTTCTTCTTTTCAAACAAACTCAAGCATTTTGACTGTAACTAAATAGCTATCTTGCCTTTGTTGAAGTTTCCAAGCACGCAGCTTTGTGATTGATATAATTTTTTTTTTTAACTCAAACGGGTAAATTTTTTTTTCCAAAAAGATTACAAGACTGATATGACAATTGCCAATCAGCCAATTACAAATTAATCAATTGAAAGCCTTCTACAAAAAAAATACAAAATTACAAGACCTCTTACTATTTAAGAGAATATATGTCAGAAAGAGTAATTACAACAAATTTAGTTGCAGTTAAGGAATAGAATGATAGCAACTGCATTTTCCATTAATACTAAGATGACCTTGAGCCAGCTAGCAAGCTTTATTTTCCATATCATCTACTAAATTGTTTAAATCCCCAAGAATGTGGAAAGGCTGGACCCTGTCAAAATCTTTGAGAAGATTTCAAACTCTCTGCAAAATATTATTTAAATACAGATTATAAAATTGATTTGTTGAGTTTAATGTTTTAAGCAACAACACTAAATCGTCGAAGATTTGAATTGACTTAAAGCCAAGCTCCGTAGCGATCTAGAACGCTTTGAGAAGAGAATAAATTCAATTCTGATTGTTTGTCATGAAAGCCAAGGCCCCAAATAAAATTGGTTTTTAGCAACTTGTCTGAAGAATACACCAGCCCCCCAGCTCCAGAGATCCCAGGGCTTCCCTTTGATGCACCATCGAAAAAAAGAGATGCTGGAGAAGCATTAATCCACCAAGAATTAAAATCATCACCATTTATCCTAGTACGCCAGGATGGAGGGAAAATTGGTTGGATGCAAACAAAATTTGACACTCACGCTAGAATAGAGCCGAGGCAATTAGCAATCTCTGTTGACAGCGTGGAAGGGGACTTCAGTTTTCCATTCATTTCAGCAAAATGCCACTTGATTTTTTGGGCAACTATTTGAGGATTCATAGGCAGATTATTGAATATCAAGTTATTTCTAGCAATCCAAATATTCCACCAGACAACTTTAGGAATTAGCTTCCAGATATTTACCAAGTCATTATTTGCTCCACGTGAGACTAGGAAGCATTCAACCCATTGCTGATAGAGAGTAATTACTTCATATTAAATATGAACATGGCAGAGACCATGGAGGACAAGATCCCATACTAAAATTGTGAAGTCATAGGCAATGAAGAGATGTGTGGCAGTTTCATGGGCTGAGATGCAAAAAAAGCACCTGAATGGTCCGTGGAAGCTGCGTTTTTCAAGATTTTCACCTGTCAGAATTTTATTGTCCATTGTCAACCAAGAGAAAAAATTCACTTTAGGTGGGAAGAATGGAGACCATATCGATTTCCATATAGCATGGGAGAGACAAGGATCATGTGGGAGCTGTTGAAATGACAAATATCCATTAGCAACTGAATATGTACCTGATTTATCCCAGCCTCATTTCTCTTTGAAATTTCTATGCACTGGAGCTAGACCAGTTAGAGCAAAAAGAAAACGATTTTTTTGAAGAATGAGATGTTCAGGAAGCTTGGGGAAGACCCATTCTACCCAGTTTCCATCACTATCCCAAGAGCATAAATCTTCCAACCAGAGCAAACCTTTGTTCTTTAGCGAGATCTTTAACTCTTCTAACATAATTACAGAGAAAAGGGGATTATTGCCTGAAATTTTGTCCTCCCATGGACGAATCTTCTTCCCGTTACCTACAATTCTATAGAGATGTTGATTGAACTTATCAATTCATTTTATACATAGATTCCAGATAGTTGTGCCTGAAGGAGTGCAGGAAGATGTTAAATTTCTCAATGAGCCTCCCTTTAGGTATTTCATTCTAAAGATCTTGCTGACGGGGTGATTTTTATCCACATATAGCTACCAAATAATCTTTCCTCCCAATGCCAGGTTAGCCAAACCAGGGTCACGAATTTGCAATCCACCCTCAAAAATAGGTTTTTTAAGAATGTCCCAACTTACTAGATGCATCTTAGTCTAATTTTCTTTTCCCCCATTCCATAGGAAATCTCGCAAAATTTTGGAAATCTAAGATGTAATAGACTTCGAGGCAAGAAGCAAGGAAGATTGAAAAATGGGAAGGGCTGAGAGAACTGCCTTTATCAAAATCAGTTTCCCAGCCTTGGTAAGCCACTGACCACCACAAGAAGCTATTTTAGCTTTAAGCTTAGCTAATACATCAAGCCAAAGAGAGGGAGGACTAGAACCAAGAGTTAATGGCAACCCCAAATATTTTATCTTCTCCCACTTATCAAATCCAAGGAATCCAAAGGAATTTTCAATTCAAATAATTGAAGCATGATTGACATTCCAACCATAAACAACACTTCTTTTATTGATCAGTGCACCTGAAATTAGGTAATAATTTTGAAGAATATCTTTAAAGGCCCAAGTAATCGTTAACGAGGCCCCTCTAAGAAGAAGAGAATCAACATAAAAAAGGGCATGGTTTATTGGGTCCACCCCCCTTGCAATCTTAATGCCAAGAACGAAACCTGCTTCCTTTGCAATTGAAATTTTTTTGCTAAGGGATTCTGCCATCAAAATGTATAAAAAGGGAGATCGCGGACACCCTTGGCGAAGGCCTCTTGAAGCTTGAAATTTTTTTGTTGGTCTACCATTGACTAGTGGTGCTATCCAGGGGATTTCAATACAAGATTTAATCAAATTAACAAACTCCGGATTGAATCCAAAAGAGAGAAGGACTCTATATAGGAAGGGAAGCTTTACTCTATCAAAGGTGTTCTTCATATCAAGCTCGATGAGCATTCCTTTCTCCTTTCTATGGAAACTTGAATGAAGGGCTTCTTGAACATGAATTGCATTATCTACTAAATGTTCACCTTCAACAAAACCCCCCTGAAGTGAAGAGATCAACATACCTAACAAAGGCTTGAACCGATTAGCTAGAAGTTTGGCTAGAATTTTGTAAGAGGCATTACACAGTGAAATGGGTCTAAATATGTCAAAAGAAGAAGGATTAACTTCCTTAGGGATTAAAGCCAGGAAAGTGGAGTTAGTACACCTTCCAACTTTAGTTTTTACTCTGGAAGGCAGACACCATGCGGATCAAGTCTGTTTTGATAATATGTCAACAGACTCTATAAAAGTGAAATGAAAAGTCATCTAGCCCAAGAGATTTATTCGGCTCCATAGCCCAAATGACTTTCAAGACTTCCTGTTTGGAGAATGATTTCAATAATTTTTTGTTGTCCTCAATGCTGAAAAGAGAAGGAATATTAACCAAAAATTTAGCAGACACTTCCTCATATGAGAGCCCGTCCTCCTAAAACAAGACCTAGAAATGAATTCTTGTAGCTTGCTTTAGATTAGCATTACCTCTAATAATTCCCCCCTCCTCTATGGATATTTCATAGATATGATTTCTTGACAATTTGGCTCTACATTAGCGACGGAAGAAGGCTGAATTTTTGTCTCCCACCTGCAACCATAAACTACGATATTTCAGCCTTAGAGATTTCTCTTCCTGTCTGAAAGCTTGAAAGGAATCGAATTGAGTAGTCTTCTCACAAGCAAGTTGAGTTGTGGTGATATCACTTTCTTCCATTTCAATTTGGAACTCTGCTAAATCAATGAATTTTTCCTGTCTATTGCTAGATGGAGTTTTTTTAGGCTGTTTTAGCCAATTTTTTAAAGTGTACTTAGTATTTTTGAGCTTCTGCTCCCAAACAAAACTGGGAGACCCAACAACATACTGCGACCAAGTATGATGCACAATGTCCAAGAATCCTTCTCTTTCAATCCATAAAGGACTAAAACAAAAAGGTATTGGGACGAGGTCGTCCTCCTTTTCCAACGTCAAAGAGATAGGGTGGAGATCATAATTGAATTTGGGAAATATTCTAGAAGTTACGCCATTCCCATCCATCAATGACCCTGTTGCAGCTGCAACTGTTTTCCCCAAATTTCTTAAATTTTGGTCCCCTCCTCATGATTTAGAGTTGTTTTAATCGTTTGAATCTGCGAACTGTTTTGATCATACTTTAATTTTGAATGATTATTGAAGGCTAACACTCGTCCTGGTTTTCGGAAGTTACGTGTGTTCGAAGTTGTTTTTGGATCGCAGATTTTAAGTTTGGCTTTGCTTGTTGAAGGCCCTTCGTTTCGGAGGAGAAATAGTTTAACCGTTGTTGGTTTTCAGAGTATTAAGCACTTAGCATTTTTTATTTTGATCGGATCATTTTATTGTGATCAGAGGATGTAGTCTTCTCTAGCTTCCGCCATTGTGGCTCCCAAACCAGTTAGTTGTCTGAAGTATAAAGCGCTCCGCCCTCCGATGCTAGTCCCATGTCTGTAATCTTTGTTGCTTCCGCCGTTGCGGCTCCCAAAGCAACTAAACGCCCGAAGTCCAAAACGCTCCGCCAGCCGATGCGTCAATATTTTAGTCGCTTTCCCGTAGTCATTTCTCTTCCACCGTTGCGGCTGTGCAAAGCTTTCAGCTTCCGATGTAAATATCTTCTGACTGCCGATTGAGAGTTTTCCCGCCCGAGGGTTGCGTGTCCATAGTCTTTTTCTTCCCGCCGTTGCAGCTGGGAAAGTCTTTCAGCTTTCGATGTAAAGTCCTTCCGACTTCCGATTGGTTCTTTTTTCTCGCCCGCAGCTCAGGTCTTAACTTTTCTGTCTCCCAGCGTTGATGTTTTCTCCCGAGCCCGTAGGTGGACGAGACAGTAGCGCACCGGGCCATTTCTTGTGGATTGGCCGTTAGTTGGTTTAAGCTGACATTTGTTTAGAATGCAATCGCGGTCAATGATGCACATCGTTTGATTGCAAGTGGTTTCCGGAGAATGGTCAAACTACTGCGGCGCGAAGGGAGATGGGAAATTTGGTAAAAGCAGAGTTGAAACCATCAGGACCGCAAACAGGACAAACGAAGGAAAAGACAAAGTGAATGGCGATAAAGGCACAGACCCGAAAAGATCTGTCAGTTACTAATCAGATCACGAAGGCGCAAAGAAAATAAAGAGGGAAATGAAGTGTTTAGGGGAACTGAAAAGTCGCACGCTTGTGGGCAGCCCAAGCGATCAACTGTTTAGTTTAAATATGTGAAAGTTAGAACTCAGAAAGGACTTTTTCTCTGGAAAAACTTGTAAACCATTTGCTTGTAAGAGGAACTATTTCGTTTTACAATCAGAAACTGCAACTTTTGCCTGTTGGAGAAAGCGCAATGTGGAATGTATCAATGTGATTAAATGAGCAATGTTGAATGTGAACTATTTCGTTTTCAGTTGTGCCTCATTAGTTGTAAGAGCGTTCTAATTTCTTGAACCTATGTTCTTGTCTAAATGTTCTTTAGTACCTTTATGACGTCTTTTCCACTATGAGTAATGAAATTTTTAACTGTTGATGAGCTATCTTATCATATATACTTTTCTTCATGTTTATATGTTTGGTTATAAGAACAACTATCTGTGATTTGCCATAACACATGAACAGGGGTGCATTACTCATGAATGAATACCCAGCTCTCTAGAGATAGTTTAGTTAGTATTTATTTTCTTGCATGATTTGGATGCTTGTGAGTTCTAAGATGAGAGGTAAGAACCTGCGCATCACATTGTGACTACTCTTTGCATCTTTATCACCCTGCATCGTTAATTCGGCACGTGCATATCATACTTAAATCAAAAATACAAAATACATGGTGGACTGGGCCGCAACCGGTAAAGCCTTTGTTTTTGTTACTTTGACCTACGGTAGCCGGACCGCAAACCGGACGGATTCCCCATACCAAACAGTCACGGGATAGTTGGGAACGTTGACTGGGGAGAATCCTTTGCTGTTGTTGCCTACGAATTTCCAGGCCTCAATAGTTCTGGCGCTAGAAGGAGGGCCGCTAGTGCATGGCTAGCCAAGGAAACCCATTTTCCCGAGATTATTCCACCGGTAACAATTCTGAAAGCAGTGGACTTCATAATCCAATTCCAGAATAAAGGAATAGAGAACATCTATATTCTATTGGAAACGAATTTGTTAATGACCTAAGAAGACACACCAGGGCATATGTAAAGAATATTGGAGGATTTCCAATTATCCCTGAATTTCCCAGAAGAGAATATAAAAAGAAATATCGTCCTGTAGTAGAAGACTCAGTGCTGGTTGGAGACTGGGTAGAACTTGTAGAAAAAGCCTTACAGGAAGTTGTACTACCTTTGAATCAAAAAGGCCTAGATACCCCTCACAGTTCTCCTTCTCACACTCCTATTGGCTCACCTCCTCACTCTCCACCCAGACTCATGGCAGGAGTAAATGCTAATCCACCACCCAACCCACCAAATCCACCACCTGCCTGGAGAGCCAGATCACCTTTAAATCTAACGCCTCCTCTACATGATCTACCTCAGGCCTTTGACAAGATGTTGCCCAAGTTCGACCCATGTGAGAAGATATTAGTATATGACCACCTACAAAGCTTTTATTTTGCAATAGAAGGATTAAGGGCTAGGGATTATGAAGATGTAGTCTGTAGACTGTTCCCGCATACCCTTAAGGGAGCTGCAACATCATGGTACTTTGGGTTGCCTACAAACTCTATCCCTGATTGGGATACCTTTGAAAGGATATTTAGGAGTAAATATGCGACTCAGAATACTCATGCAGCCCTCATGAAAGGGCTATGTGCCTTAAAGAAAGAGAGAAAGGAAAAGGTGCACAGTTTTACACAAAGGTTTGCAGCCTATCTCAAGAATTTTTCTGAAACGGATAAACCTTCAGACAAGGTCCTTATTGAATATTATACGTCAACTTTAGGCCCTGAGTTGGCCATGTTTGCCAAAATAAGGGCCAATCCTACTTTGGCAGAAACCTATGCAGAGGCAAAAGTAGTGGAGGCTGAAAGAGAAAGTATCGAAGATTATCCCAAACAGTCAGGAGAGAAAGGTGCGGGAAGGAAAGCCTTATTGTTTACTAAGCCTAAGGAAGTGAAATTGCCAGATTTTGAAAATATGGCAAAAATGATGCAGAAGCTTTCCAACAAAATCATAGATTTGGAGAAAGAGAAGGAAACACAAAAGTTCTATAAGCCCTATTATAAGAAAAGAGAGGATAACAATCAGTCTCAACCTCCTCCACACAATTCTGCATCTATGAATTTAACAGAGGTAGGCATGGACAACTTTTACACTTTTCACCAACAACCACACTCTGAAAAGAATTTTCCTCAATGGATAAACTCGGTGACGTTGGTCATGAATCAATTGTTGGATTCTAGATTAACAGAAGAGGGAGATGAAGAAAGAAAAGAGAATACTACTTCAACAAAAGAACAAGAAGAGGAAACCATGGTTTTGTGGCATTCTATTTCGTTATTTGATGCTGAAGAGGAAAAGAATCAGGGGTACAAGGACGTTGTGGAAACCAACGTAGCAACAAGAAGCCAAGGATCGGTTAAAAAAGACAGTCTCATACTCCCAAAGATCAAGAGGCTTCAGTGAAATGTTAAGAAATTTCAAAATAAATCCTTAGCTGATAAAATTCCAGAATTCACTATTACCAGCCAAGATCCTAAGCAGAAGAATACGTTGGCCAAGCCAAATGAAGAAAAGATGAATGCTAATAAACCTCATCCCATTGAACAACAGATGGATTATGACATCGTGGAAGATATTAAGAAGGCGAGGGAAAACGTTTCACTATTTGAAATGTGTAAAGTGCCGCAGCAAAAATAAAGACTATTGAAAGCACTTGAAGCATTGGATGAAAAGATGCCCACTGTCAATCAACCTCAGGAAGAAGAAGAATCGGAGAAACCAGCATTGGAGGTAAGTCTAAGAGCAAACAACCACCTTTCCTACTCAGTTTTGAAATTTTCAATCACAATGTACATAATTGTCTGGTAGACTCAGGGGCATCCGTTAATGTCATGCCAATATTAGTCTGTAAAAAGATAAATGGGCAGCCTAAGCCATCCACGTGGAGGGTTGTTCAGTTGGACAGAACGGATGTAAAGGTAATTGGTGAGATGGAGGATGTCCTAGTCCGTTTGGCATCAAATGATAAAGTGTGCCAAGTCATTAATATTGTGGTGGCTGATATACCAGACGTGTATGGTCTTGTCCTGAGCAGAGATTGGTCGACCAAACTCAATGTATATTTTGCTTCTGATTGGTCACATCTGTGTTTGCCGTATAAAGGAAGTCCGAACCAAATTAAGATTTTGAGGGAGCCTCACATGAAATATAACGTTACTCGACTTGAGGAGCAGAATGAACCAGTGGATTCTGTGTTGGGAAATTATTTTATTGAGTTGGAACCAGGAAATTACCAAGCAGAAGAAGCCAGCAACACGTCAGACACCCAGCCTGATCTCCTTTGATTCTCGCAGGCTGATGAAATCGACTGTAACATAGTAAACTTAGCCGTAGGAGTAGATTCGCATTCAGTAGTTAGTGATTTTTGGACTTTGTTTTTTGATGGCTCTAAGACATTAGAAGGGTCAGGGGCCGACTGTGTCCTGATCGACCCCCAAAAGAATAAACATTTTCTCTCATGTAGATTAGAGTTTGAGTGTACTAATAATACAGCTGAGTACGAAGCGCTGGTGCAGGGCTTGAGGAAAGCGATTGAATTAAAGGTAAGTAATCTAAAAGTTTTTGGAGACTCCAAAATTATTGTGAAACAAATCCGGAATCAAATACATTATGTTTCCCCTCACTTAAAGGCTTACCAAAATGAGGTATGGGACCTACTTAAATGTTTTAATGCATTCAATATTATCTCAATTCCAAGACTTAAAAATGCAGCAGCTGACCTATTGGCCACATCAGCCGCTAGGCTGGTACCTACTAATAATCGATGCTCTGTTGAATTACTTTTCAGGCCCTCAGTACCTAATATGATTACCAACCTACGAGTGTTCGATGATGACCAACAAATTATAGAATGCTTAACGAATGACGAGGTATTTAAAGGAGCAATTATAGACGATGAAGAACATCGGGCCGAGCTAAAGTATGATAATTTCATCCCGAAGGGAGTCAGAACGTTAGAAAGAATGTTCGATTTAAATGAAAAGTTCAGAAGACCAGCCAACGTGAAGACCCACAGCTCATCTCTATAGTTCGAACTGATAAATTTAGGGACTGAGACGAATCCTAAATTTGTGAATCTCGGTAAATGTTGTTCACCAGCAAAAAGAGACAAGTTCATTAGTCTGTTTAAACAATACAAAGGTTGTTTTCGCGTGGACAATACGAAGATTTGAAAACATATGACACCAGCATCATCAAACATGTTATTCCCATCAAAGCTGGTGTCAAGCCGTATCAGCAACCTTTAAGAAAAATGCATCCAAAATTGGAACCGCTGATTCAGAGTGAAGTGAATAAATTACTGGATGCTAGAATCATTTTTAAGGTCAGACACTCTGAGTGGGTATCAAATCTGGTACCAGTGAGGAAAAAATCTGGAGAAATCAGACTCTGCATGGATTTCAGGAATTTAAACCATGCTTCAGACAAAGATAACTATCTTGTTCCACCCATGGAGCAACTACTACAAATGGTTTCAGGTTCTGAACTGTTTTCGTTATTAGACGGTTTCTCTGGCTACAATCAAGTATTAGTAGCCGAAGAAGACAGATTGAAGACAATGTTCAGAACCAAATGGGGAACCTTTGCCTACAGAAGGATGCCCTTTGGGCTTATAAATGCTGGAGCGATGTTTCAGAGGGCTATGGACATAGCTTTCCACGGATTGATTGGCCGTAGTACTGTAGTGTACCTTGACGATATTACGATATTTTCGAAGAGGAAAGAAGAGCACGTGTTTCACTTAAGGTAGATTTTTGAACACTGTCAAAAATATGGCATATCACTCAATCCCAAGAAATGTGTGTTCACTGTCACGAAGGGCAAGTTGCTGGGTCACATAGTTTCGAAGAAGGGAATTTCTATCGATCTGGAAAGGATCAAGGCCATTGAACAGATTCCCTTACCCCATAATAAAAAAGGGATGCAATCATTTATGGGAACAATTAACTTCGTGCGAAGATTTGTGCCTGATTTCGCTCAGATTGTCAAGCCTCTGCAGCAAATGGTGAAGCAAAATGCACAATTCAAATGGACCAAGATTGAAAAGAATGCCTTCAGCAAAATCAAGACTGTTGTTGCACACACACCTTCCCTGAAAAGCCCAGATTTCGACAAAGATTTTATTCTGTATACCTTTGCATCTGATGATTCACTGGCAGCTGTGCTTACCCAAAAGGAAGATGGGGGGGATAAATTCCCAATATCTTTCATGAGCACTGGTCTACAAGGGGCCGAATTAAATTACCCAGCCATTGATAAACAAGCTTACATAGTATTTAAAGCAGTAAAGCAATTCAGGCCTTATATTTTAAAAAATCGAACCAAGGTAATCGTCCCCTACCCAGCTGTAAGGTCCCTTCTTGTACAGAAGGAGTTAGGAGAAAGGAGGGGCAACTGGGTAATAGCTCTTCAAGAATATGATCTGGAATTCAAGCCAGCCTCTATAGTTAAAGGACAAGGGTTGTGCAAACTAATGACTGAAAATGAAAAAAATGAAGAACAGGCCTGGGAGGATGAAGCCAAATTACATATAATGGAGGTATGTCCTTTGTGTACAGCTCTCGAGTCTTGGTATAGAGACCTCGTGCATTACCTACAGGCAAGGCTGTTGCCAGAACATTGGAATTCTAAGCAAAGAAGAGTGTTGCGTCTTAAATCTGCTTCCTATCAAATTGTTGAACGAGTGTTATTCAGAAAAAAATTATGACGGAGTTCTCCTGAGATGCTTAGAGAAAGAAGATGCGAATAAAGTAATGACAGATTTGCATGACGGTCCTATTGGGGGACATTATTCAGGAGATACTACAGCCCACAAAATCCTCAAGGCAGGTTACTATTGGCCTACGCTCTTCAAAGATGCACACGCACATGTCAGGAAGTGTGATATTTGCCAAAGGTGTAGTGGGAGACAACCTAAAGAAGCGGCACCCCTAAAGCCGGTGATGATCACGGATCCATTCGAGCAATGGGGGTTGGATATTATTGGAGAAATAAAACCGAATTCCTCCCTGCAACACAAGTACATTCTGACCGCGACCGATTATTTCACTCGCTGGGTCGAAGTTATCCCGCTACGCAAGATAAATGAAGACGCGGTCATCAGCTTCCTACAAGATCATATCATGACCAGGTTTGGAGTTCCAGTTTCGTTAGTCTTTGATAATGCTAAGTACTTTTCATCAATTAAATTAACTACTTTTGCTCATGACAAAGGGATAAAATTGCATTATTCTACTAATTACTATCCACAAGGAAATGGCTTGGCTGAATCCTCTAACAAAATTCTAATTAGAATTTTAAAGAAGACTGTAATAGAAAACCAGAGGAGTTGGCACTCAACGCTACCTAATGCCCTTTGGGCTGATAGAGTCACCCCCAAGTCTTCGATTGGAGTGTCTCCATATACCCTTGTCTACGGTAAAGAAGCCATTCTTCCTCCCAATATCATGCTACCTTCTTCCATAATAGCTCAATAATCTAGAGGGTCGGATGATGAGGTTTTGCAAATAAGGATAAATAATCTCCTGAAAGCCGAAGAAGCTAGATCTAAAGCCAGAGAGCTCTTTAAGCAACAACAGGGGGTAATAAAGAGATGGTTTGACAAACATAAGGCAGGAACAAAAGAGTTTGAAGTGGGAGATCTAGTTCTCAAGTGGGATCACCCTCATGATGAGAAAGGAAAGCATACTAAATTCCAGCAGTTGTGGGTAGGCCCTTTTCAGATTGCGGCAAAGCTTGGCCCTTCTACTTATAAATTGCAAGATCTACAAGGATGGGAAGAGAACTTACCAGTAAATGGTTTGGTTCTCAAGCCTTATTTTTCCTGAGGTTTTGTTTGAGTTTTTCTGTCTTGTATATAAATAATCTATTTTGGCTGTCTTTTTGAGTCTTTGAGTCATGAAGTTTAGTTTAGTTTTATTTTAGATTTTCTGTTTGGTTTTAAATAAAAGAATCAAGCTTTGGTCGCATGGAGAGCATTAGAATTATGGACCAACTAAAATCCTTGATTATAAGACTGTGTATTATGGTTTTATCTGATAGAGCTTCTTCTAGTTTATCAGTTTTCCTAAATGGTTGTGAACGTATTGAAATCCTGCTTAATCCCTTTAAAGTAACTCAAGATTAAAAGGTCTGGAATACTATTTCGAGGCTCCATCCATCTCATATTTAAAATGTCCTAGGGGGGTGACAGCAAAAGACCCATGGAAAGGAAGCAGGGTAAACAGTATATTATATATAAATGATCCCATGCCAAGAATTGAAAGCCAAAAGGCTAAAAAGAGTCAAAAACTCCTAAGAAAGCAATGTATATCAAAACAAAGTACTAAATCATATGAGTATAAAATTGCCAAAAGTTCCTCTCTGTCCGTGAGCTGAAAACTCAATACATCTCTCACACAAAAGGACATTACGGATAGAGGAGCCTGAATAAAAATTTAGAAAGAAAGGCATGAGGAGGACTCACAAGGACAAAAGTCCAAAAGCACAAAAGTGCAAAATGGCATGGGAATGAGGAACAAATGAATATTTCTGTTTACCAGATGTTACGATCCTGTGGTGTCCAAGCTGGAAGCTGCCCAAAGACAGAGGTAAAAAATGAAACTCATACTTTTGGCCTCAAAAGAGTTATCTTGACTTTTGAAACCTTGGTTTCCATTTTCCTGAACAGGACGACCCTCAATGATTCAAAGTTCATGTATGTGCCATTTGGGAAATCCATATATCTAGAAGAATTCAACATGGTGGTTTTATTATCAAATAGTCAGTTACTCAAGGAAGAAATTGTCCAAAGGTCTAGGTTCACCAGGTAGTCACCAATTGTTGCGGCTGCAACTGTTTTCCCCAAATTTCTTAAATTTTGGTCCCCTCCTCATGATTTAGAGTTGTTTTAATCGTTTGAATCCGTGAACTGTTTTGATCATACTTTAATTTTGAATGATTATTGAAGGCTAACACTCGTCCTGGTTTTCGGAAGTTACGTGTGTTTCGAAGTTGTTTTTGGATCGCAGATTTTAAGTTTGGGTTTGCTTATTGAAGGGCCACCGTTTAGGAGGAGAAATAGTTTAACCATTGCTGGTTTTCAGAGTCTTAAGCACTTAGCATTTTTTATTTTGATCGAAGAATTTTATTGTGATCGGAGGATGTAGTCTTCTCTAGCTTCCGTCGTTGCGACTCCCAAACTAGTTAGTTGTCCGAAGTCTAAAGCGCTCCGCCCTCTGATGCTAGTCGCATGTCTGTAATCTTTGTTGCTTCCGTCGTTGCGGTTCCCAAAGCAACTAAACATTCGAAGTCCAAAACTCTCCGCCAACCGATGCGTCAGTCTTTTAGTCGCTTTCCCGTAGTCATTTCTCGTCCGTCGTTGCGGCTATGCAAAGCTTTCAGCTTCCGATGTAAATATCTTCTGACTGTCGATTGAGAGTTTTCCCGCCCGAGGGTCACATGTCCATAGTCTTTTTCTTCCCGTAGTTGCGGCTGGGAAAGTCTTTCAGCTTCCGATGTAAAGTCCTTCCGACTTCCAATTGGTTCTTTTCTCTCGCCCGTAGCTCAGGTCTTAACTTTTCCATCTCCCAGCGTTGATGTTTTCTCCCGAGCTCGTAGGTGGACGAGACAGTAGCGCACCGGGCCATTTCTTGTGGATTGGCCATTAGTTGGTTTAAGCTGACGTTTGTTTAGAATGCAATCGCGGTCAATGATGCACATCGTTTGATTGCAGGTGGTTTCCGGAGAATGGTCAAACTACTGCGACGCGAAGGGAGATGGGAAATTTGGTAAAAGCAGAGCCAAAACCATCAGGACCGCAAACAGAACAAACGAAGGAAAAGACAAAGTGAATGGTGACAAAGGCACAGACCCAAAAATATCTATCAGTTACTAATCAGATCATGAAGGTGCATAGAAAATAAACAGGGAAATGAAGTGTTTGGGGGAACTGAAAAGTCGCACGCTTGTGGGCAGCCCAAGCGATCAACTGTTTAGTTTAAATATGTGAAAGTTAGAACTGAGAAAGGAATTTTTCCCTGGAAAAACTTGGAAACCATTTGCTTGTAAGAGGAACTATTTTGTTTTACAATCAGAAACTGCAACTTTTGCCTATTGGAGAAAGCGCAATGTGGAATGTATCAATGTGATTAAATGAGCAATGTTGAATGTGAAGTATTTTGTTTTCAGCGGTGCCTCATTAGCTGTAAGAGCGTTCTAATTTATTAAACCTATGTTCTTGTCTGAATGTTCTTCAGTACCTTTATGACGTATTTTCCACTATGAGTAATGAAATTTTTAACTGTTGATGAGCTATCTTATCATATATACTTTTCTTCATGTTTATATGTTTGGTTATAAGAACATCTATCTGTGATTTGCCATAACACATGAACAGGGGTGCATTACTCATGAATGAATACCCAGCTCTCTAGAGATAGTTTAGTTAGTATTTATTTTCTTGCATGATTTGGATGCTTGTGAGTTCTAAGACGAGAGGTAAGAACCTGGGCATCACATTGTGACTACTCTTTGCATCTTTATCACCCTGCATCGTTAATTAGGCACGTGCATATCATACTTAAATCAAAAATACAAAATACACGGTGGACCGGACCGTAACCGGTAAAGCCTTTGTTTTTGTTACTTTGACCTACGGTAGCCGGACCGCAAACTGGACGGATTCCCCATACCAAATAGTCACGTGCTAGTTGGGAATGTTGACTGGGGAGAATCCTTTGCTGTTGTTTCCTGCAAATTTCCAGGCCTCAATAGAGCCGTTAACCAAATATCTATCAAGACGTGCAACTATGTTGGCTGCCCCAATTCTATTATTTGACCAAGTGAATCAGCCTTTCTTCGGTTTAAAATCAATTAGATCCCAGGCTTGAATCAGAGCCTCAACCGAATCTTGGAAATAGTCCTTGCCAATGGTTTTTCCTTTTTTCTCATTCAGGGCTAATGTTATGTTGAGATCCCCTGCTATGATAACATTTGAAGGAGAGTTGACATCCAAGAAATATGTTAATGATTTCCAACACTCTTTATTTTCCATAAAATTGACAGGGACATAGATATTAAACAGAGCTACAATGGTCTTACTTGGGATATGGAATAACTCAGTAAATATTCAATGTTGGGTAACAAACCATCTTTTAATATGAAAATTAACTTCACACCAAAGAGTAGCGAGACCCACAGAGGTTCCTCTAGCGTTGATAGCCTTGCCAACACTCATTTTCCATTTTATTTTACTAAGGAGAAGAAGTGACTCCTCATCAATATTAGTCTCTTGGAGCAAGAGAATATTATAACTAACAATTCTCAATAAGTCTTTGACTGATTCAACTTTGATTGGATTCCCCAATCCCCAGTAGTTCCAAGAGACGAACTACATTACTTGCTCAGGAGAGAGGGAGTTATTACTCCCTTATGAGGCCTATTCCTCTTGCTCCTACCCATTAACATTTCGATAGTGGGATGACTTCCATGCATCTTCAATCTCTCCGCCTCTTCTTCTCTAACATCCTTTCGGGACTTCCTACCTACTTTTTTGGATATTTTCTCAATAGAGTCTTCATCAGAAGAGCTTGAGCTATCCACCAGTTTCTTCTTAGTCATTTCTGCGTATGAAGGTGAGGTTTTGGTTCCATTTGGAGAAATATTTTGTTGTAATAATTCAACATCTCTGGGTAGTTCAGTGTAAACAACCCCAATTGAAACCATTAGACTTGGATTTGCTTCATCTTCATAATTCTGCTCTTCTGCATTTTGCAATTCACCTTCTTCTAAATTAGCAGATTCTTCAACAGACCTTAGAACAACAAATTTATTAGAATATATATTAGGATTCTTTGCAACCTGAGCATTAGGGGATTTCCAATAAGCTTGTACTCCATTCTTTACCTTTCCATTTTTTCGTTCTTTCTATTGTCCTGGTTAGGTAGGCCTAATTTTTGAATTTGAATCCACTGAGTCTTTTCATTTTCTAGATCATCTTCTATTTTTTTCTTGCAGTTTTGGGCGAAGTGACCATAACCATGACAAAAATGACACTTGAATGGAATTTGTTCATAGTCTAACTCCTAGGTATGAGACCATTCAGGTATGGTTAGGTTAATTGCCTCAGGTAGACCTATTTCCAAATCGACCTCGACGCATATTCTTGCACAAGAATACTGATCTTTCCTTACTACCCTATCAATGTATTTACCCAATTCGTTTCCAATGGCTTCAAGGGAATCTTAACTCTAGCAATGCAGAGGTAAATGAGGGAGTCTAACCCATACATGCACTGCTAAGGGAACATCTTGAGAGGGTCGAAGTCTGGAGACCATTTGTTCAAGTAAAGACCCTGGGGGGCCATAAAGTATGGACCATTTCAAAAAATGAGGTCGCGATCCTCTGTAGAATCAAACAAAATACATAATACCCTCTTTCGACAAAGGGGCTTCTAATTCCTTCAAAAACTAAGGGTCTCCAATTTCTTTGCACCCGGCCATCAATGGATTTTGGAGATGGCTAGAGCCCTGTGAATTGATTCATTAACCCATGGTCAACAAGATTCAAAGCTGTTTGGCAAGTTTGAGCAGGAAATTCTACTGATGGGATGTCTGCTTTCTTAACAAATTTCTGAGAAGGACCTCCCTTCCTCTTTCCATAAGAACTAATCAATCTCTTGAATGCATCAAGATCCAGAGGAAGAGGCAGTGGAGGATCCCTGCCTGAATCCATAAGGAAAAAACACAAGAGTAGAGGAACTGAAAGAAAGACAGATTCAGCTCCCCACACTCCAATAACCAAGCCACCAATAGCAGGCAAGCCAACTCAGAGAGCAAGAACAAGACACACACCAGCAAATGTAGGAAGAAAAACAATCTAACAAGAAAAATCAATACAAACCAGAACTTGTGAATGCCCAAACTCCAATCCTAGCATCTACAAATTAAAGAAAGTCCACCACACTTAGCAGGATCAGAGAACCAGGGAACAAGCATATGTAAACGCTTGGAAGGAAATTGCTAATAAACATAGAGGTTCATAACAGCCTTGCATAACAAAGATTCACGCAATCCTTCACACACAGGAGAAAAAGGCAGATCTGAATCAGCCCAGATCGAGCCAATGTATTGCTACTAAAGAACTCCAAATGCAAGTTCCTCCCAGACACGAGCTAAGCCAAGATTCTGCAAAAAGAAAGAACCAGTCGATCACCAAACCAAAGAATATTTTTCAAATATTCTTGGAGCCAAAAAGCATTGCATTCCCAAAAAATCAAATCACTTCCATTCTCCAATATAATATATATTTTGACTCCATAGCCCAGTGTTAGTTTTATTTCATCTCATGAAGCAATTGTATAAGTACTTCTAAATGTTATGGAAAAAGGGTTGGAACCCATGAGAACTGTGTTGTGTATTTTGAGATTTATAATAAAATTACAGAGCCAAAGTTGGCCTTTCATCAAAGATTCATGTGTTATTTCCAATTACAGTTTGTATTTCCTTTCTTATTGTGAATGTGTTTCCTCTTATTTCCTTTCATTATGTATTCCATCATGTCTGAAATGAGTGTTTAATGGTTTAGAATTCATATGTATATGCTTTGGCTATTATTTTAGATATTCACTAAACCTTTGCTATAAATTTAGGACTAGATTCATCTCAGATAGATGCCCATGTTAATGGACTATCATTATTTTCTTCTTTTCCACGAGACTCAAGCATTTTGACTATAATTAAATAGCTATATTGCCTTTGTTGAAGTTTCCAAGCACACAGCTTTGTGATTGATATAATATATATTTTCACTTAATAGCCCAATGTTTACTTGCCCTGTTTCAACCAAAAATAAAATCTGGTTCTTTATTTTATTCATACATCTGGCCTTGTTAAAACAACCATTGAGAGATCCCTATCTGGGAAGAAAGAAGCCAACTTTCTTTCCTAAAGTTGGTTTTGTGGTTACCTTGAGATTGCCTTTCATAACCTAAGGTAAATTTTGAGTGATAAAACAAGGTACTCGAAGCCTTCATCAATAGGCTCCATTTTATAAGGTAGTAATGCCAAGATTCTATCCCTTAACTCTTCATTTACTTCATTGAAAAGAAAATATGATTTTTCCACACTAATACTCATTCTAAATACACATCAAAAGAGGTTCAAAGTTTCTTTAAAAACGTGCCATTATTCCAGAGTCCCCACGCCAAATAATATCACATCATCCACAAAGATAAAATGTGATAATGTTAGTGAGGAAGAAATTTAAACCCCTTTAATCCTTCCTTTCTTCTGTGCATCCTTGATAAGGAGACCGAGTCCTTCAATAACCAAGAGAAAGAGAAGGGGTGATAGGGGGCATCCCTGACGGATGCCACGGGAGGAAGTGAAGAAACCTGATGGGGTTTCGTTAGTTAGAAAAGAAAAAATGAGGATATGATACACCCCATGATCTAGTTCACCCCATCCACTGGGATGTCAATTTGTAAGGGTACAAGCCTCAAAAAAATCCAATTTACCCTGTCAAAATATTTGATAAGATCCAGTTTGAGAACCATAGATTTCATCTTCTTAGTTTTGATGGTGTGCAGTAATTCTTGAGTGATGCCCACAGGTTCAAGAATTTGTCTGTTCTTAAGGAATCTAAATTGTTCAACTGATAACGCCCTATCCAGAAAAGGATTCAGACAATTGGCACCATTCTTGAAGATAAGTTTATAGATCAATTTGAATATGGAAATAGGGCATAATTCTACAAACGTTCAAGGCTTTTCGCACTTAGGGATGAGTGTAAAAAAAGTGGAGTTTATTGAATTGATAACCTTTCCCTCTTTTCATGACAGTTCCATTGCCCTAAGAAGATCCATACCAACTAAATCAAATAACCAGAGTAAGAATTCAACGAGACATCTGTCAGAGCCGGGGCTTTTGTCCCTTTTGAATCCTTTTAAAGCCCCTTCAACTTCAGTTAAGGATACCTTAGAATTAAAGACACTGGCATCCTCCTCTGAAATAAAAGAAGGAAACTTAATTACCTTCAGTTGATCCATAATATTTTCCTTCCCATCATCTTTGAACATCACTGAGAATTTCTTTTCCCCCAAACATTTGAGTTGGTTTTCCTCATCCACTAACACGCTATCCTCATTTTGAAGATCCCATATTGCATTGAAATTTCTTCTCACGGAAACGAAGCTGTGGAAGAATTTTGTATTGGCATATCCCTGTTCTATCCAGTTGATTCTTCTTTTCAATTTCCAAGTCAAGACTTCATGGGAAAAATACTTCTCCTTACAGCCTTTCAAAGATGCTAAAAGCAAAGCTTCTACTTCAGATATATTTCCAAAGGGGAGGGATGTTAGGAGGGTGTAGATATCCTTTTCAATATTGGCCAATACAATACCCCTTTTTATTTTTTGCTTCTTTTCCCAATTCTTTACAGCTGCTTTGATTCTTTTGAGTTTGAAAAATAAACGAGACATGTCATTAGTATCAGGAATGAAAGACTCAGATGCCCAATTTGAACCAACTAAATGCGAGAATCCATGCATGATTGAATTTAAAGGGGTAAATGTGAGAGAAGGAATTAGTATCCCACTTGAGACATACCTGATAGTGGTCTGAGATCTCTATGGGATGAGACCAAGCTCTATATCTGTGAAGGTGAGATAGAAGAGAGTCTGAGGCTAAGAACCCGTGGAGCCTTTTATTGATGCCTTCAACTCCCACACACCCATTCCCCCAAGTAAATCCCGAGCAATTAGGAGCCACATCCACCATTTTTGTATCATCCAATAGTTGAGAGAAAAAAGGAGCCAGTGGGTCAATGTGGGATTTGATACCCCATATCTTAGCGTCGGTGAGGGTAAAATTTAGGTCATCGACAATCACCAAATTTGGAAAATAAAAAATACCTCCAACTATAGCATTGTTCCCCAAAACTTCCCTATTCAAATAAGGACCATGGAAGTTAAGGATAGAGAACTCCGAGATTAAACCCCTAAACCTTATTTTTACCATGATACCAACACAGGATACAAAATCTTTACAACATGCAGATAGAGGGTTCCACCTGGTTAAGAGGCCTTCCGAGTCAATGGCACATAATTCCCAACCAAACATGAGTTTAGAAAAAAAAAGGAGAGCTTGTAGGTGATCACACATAGTTTCTTATAGGAAGATCATATCCGGATTGCTGTCATGGAATAAGGACTAGAGGGATTTTTGTTTGGTATACCCCCCAAAACCAAAAATTTTCATATAAAGAAGTTTCATAAGGAACCAATACGAGAGGGTGATGCTGCTCTTAACACTTGAGAAGAAGACAAACAGAGAGAGGAAGATGAAGAATCCATAGCTACATTCTTGATCTTAACAAATAAGGGGGTAAAAGGTTCAGTAAACTCCTCATTCCCCAAAGGTTTAGTAGTTTTTTTCTTTCTGGTCCTTCGAATAGTAACGTTTTCAAATCTAATCGAGTCCAGGGGAAGTGTGGAGGGTGAGAGAGGATATTTGTTCAAAAAGATAGTGAGGGATTTCAAGGGAGTTGGGTCAGTAAAAGCGGGAGGGTCCCTCAGACTATCAGGGGAAATCCATTGGGGACAAGTGTATCTAGGGTCTTTGAAATAGGAGGGAAGTCCTTTGTGCTGAAAATAAGGGTTGCATCACTGGGCACAAAAGGTGAAGAAGTATCTTGAGAAGGAGAGCTAGAAATCAATAAAGAAACTTCAACCGAGGGTAAGGAGGCTATAGGTTCCAGTTTAGAAGCATGGGTGATGGAATTGGGGGGGTTAGCCAATGGAAATAGAACGTCAACCAAGTCAGCATTAACCAACAGTGGGCCCTCATAAATAACAGAGTGCGATAATCTAGCCAAAGAAGCACAATTCTCAACATCTTCAATAAAGAGAAGTTCATCTTTCGTTAGGTCTTCATAGTTTGTGGGAGAAAAGGATCTGTACATACCTTCATGAGACGGATAAGTGTTTAACTCAGCAGAGGGAATCTCATTCGTCGAACAACAAGGGGGATGAAACAGACTTCCTTTTATTTTAGGTCGAGAAGTTTCGTGCAGGAGAGATGGACAGGTGCGTCAGAGGTGTCCAGTATAATGACAAAAATTGCAACGGATTGGGACATTAAGATAGTCCAATGTTTGGAAGATTACTGATTCAGTGTTGATGAGCTCAATCTTCATAGTTAACCCATTTGAAACATCCATTTCAACCAATACCCTAGCCATATGCTTATCAAAGATAAGCTGAAAATTATCATCAATAGCAACGAAATGTCCCAAGGAATTGGAGACACCCATCAAAAAGTATCTGCTCCACAGAGGGAAAGGAAGTACAAAGAGTAGTACCCAGAGGTGTCATTTCACCACCCACTCCTGAAGAGGATCAAAGCTTGTATGCCATCGGCTTAGGACCAGTGAACCCTTTTGGATGGTCCAAAGAGAATTTTAGGATTAACGTGGCGTCTTTATCCTCCAGAAAGACAAATACCAATAAACGATTAGCCAGAAGATTGATAGTCAAGACGTAGTCGAGGAGAGGCTTCCAGTGGATAGTAGCCCACTCGACCCACTCCCTTTTGCTTAAATTGCAATATTCCAGTCGTCCAATAAGAGATCTGCAACACAGAGATTCAACCTTGTCCATATACACATCTCTACCCAAGACGAAAGTGCGCTTCGTCGCAATGGCCTTCACATCTTTAGAGTTCCTACGGAAGCGAAAGGAGGAGGATCCATTACACAACTGTACATGGGTTATGCCACTCGAGGATGTTGGCTCATTTAACGGAAGGGACCCCATAATCTGAGGCCCCCAACAGGGATAAAGACCGACAAAACCAAGCCAGAAGTTAAAGATGACAACAAGTTTTTTCCAGACCCAGTATTGAGCCAAAGGGGAAAAAAACCTAACCAAGTGTTAGAGGAAGCCAAGGAAAAAAAACTTAAAACTGATAGTATACCACAACCTTGCCACTGAAGATAAAAAAAGGAAGAAGTCGCCAAGAAACAAATGCGATAAAACAGAGGGTAACATGCCCGACAAAGTCAAAAGCAATGATGCTCCGAGGGTGACCATAAGTACTATGATCGACATAGAATAAAAAAAACAATACCATAATCGGTCGACAAGATAAAATAGAGACGGACAGGATCAAATACATAGAACACTGCATGAAATACGGAGAGGCCCCTAACAGTGAAAACACGATGAAACAACTAGAAAAGAACAAAACAAGGATGAAAAATAAAAATAAAAACAAGAGAAGTTCCCACTTTTTCATAAAATCATAGTTGGTATCAATCCCTCTGTGGGGAGGGTAGACTCCATGTGTAAAAAAACAACATAAACAAAAAACCAGAGAAGCAGAGCATAAGGGATAAAAAACAAGACAAACTTCAGACCCTGCTATCAAGGAGTGTAGAGGTTACCAGGCAGGTTAAGCGTCTAGGAGGCGACCACTGTGGAGAGCTACCCTTACCTGTACCCAGTCGCAAGAAACCCTACTGAACTAGAAACTCTCATATCCCGGGGCCCGTTGAGTTGGTGAGAATCACACATGTAATTTGAGTTTTTCAATGAATATATCTAATTTCTAAAATAGTATAGATTCATATTAGCTATATAAATTATTAGATTAACATAGGATTATGCTATTATAAATTTACATTACTTAAGAAATATAAATAAATTAATATTTATATTGATACATATATCAAATTTTTTTAGTGAAATATACAACCATGGCTTTAATTTACAAATCAAAACTACGTGCCTATTTACTAACAATAAAATATGATGAATAAATACTAAGCATACATCTAATTTGTTAACCGCTTCGTATAAATCATTATTGTCTCAACTAATTCCTCGATGGAGTTTAACCTCCTAGAAATTTAGAGATGTGGAAATTCAATCCAACTTATTTAATACAACATTTATACTTAAAGCCGTTTTTTTATCCTCAAGAAGATTTCATACGTCCTACACCTTCATCCTTAAAAGTCGTTTTTCTCTCTTTTTTCCATTCAAAAAAAATTGCAAACATTATAACAAAATGCCATAAATTAATGAAATTATAGTTCTTAGCATTATATTTTATAACAAAAACATCATGAAATTCAAACATTGAAATATTGATGGAGAAATTAGAGACCACCTTAAATTTTCTTGTAAATTGCATTGTTATCAAGGCCATAAATTAAGTCAATGTAGAGCACCTTAACTTTTCTTGTAAATTACATTGTTATCAAGGCCATAAACTAAGCCATTGTTATCAAGGTCGTAAATTAATTGAGCATAGTATATTCATATAATAAAAAATTTACATTAATCAAACAGAAATGCCACAAATTAATTCAATTATAATTCTTAACATTATTCATAACAAAAGCATCATAAAATACAAGCATTATTGCAATATTAATATAGAAATTAGAGAACACCTTGAAGTCCAGAAGAATATGTTAGCCTTTACTTAAACAAAAATAATTTAAAATTGAATCATGTAAGTTGTTTTCATGGTGTATTTATATGTATACACAAGACATAATACAAGTAATTTGGACAATGACATACAATCATTCCATACAATCATAAATTACTTTAAAGACATTAACCATATTTCACATCATATTGGTTGTTAACCAACTAAAATTGTTTAAACGTCACTGCATCAAGTAATCAACTTTCTAATTCCATCATCATAACTTGAAAAAAAACAATATAATTAGACAATCAAAGATACGAGCAACAAAATGATATCTCAATCTGTAAATAATCAAAATAAAACACGTAAATATCACTTTTTGTTGCCATCACCCTCAGTATCTTCCTTAGTTGGCATGTTAACGTTGTTGTTCTAAAAAATATGTTTAGATCTAGGGTTGTGTCTTAATATGAACCACCAATCTCTATCCAACACGTGAAATTAAAAGAACACTTGGTTGCAGTGTTTTGGGAAAACATAAAGATCCTTACTTTCATCCCACATCTTTTTAGAGTTGATACATATCAACCCACTATCACAATCTTCCTTTACATTACTCCCATCGAATGTGTCCCACCACTGTACCTAAAAATAACACATTGGAAAGATGAAAAGTCCACTTGAATGATCTCTTGTATCTTTTCGACATAACCCAACATCCCTCCTATTAGATTTCAATCATAGTGTCTAGCACGACTAGATTGGTCAAACTCAACTTCCACTCCACAGTCTTGTGTAACACACCCATCAACAACCTCACTGCGAAAATTATGTCCATAAGCCCACATAGATGGGAATGAATGCACCTATACGAAAAGTTAACAAATGATGGTGTCATATGTCAAAAAACCCAAGCATTAATATATTAAATATAGATGTTACCATTCAAAGTTGCATTATAATGTTATAAATGTACATAAACATTTTATTACCAAGTTGTTGCACTTGATCCCAATGTTTATTGCATCCTCCTCTTCAGGCGGGTAACGACTAGATGCACCATATTTCTCTCTAAATTCGTCTTCAACTCAACTATTGGGACATATCATTGGCATAATTTCTTTTAAATGATCTCAAAAAGGTATGCTTCTACCATGCAACTGCCTGAATTATTTTCTATCAATGTCGCATTTCCTCATCTTCTCTTCATACAATGCAACCCACGACCGTGTTTCCTTTGTGTTGTAAAGAATGAATTTATTGATTGCGTCAATTTCTGAATTTGCTTTTGTATTCATGGAAACAAAACCACATTTAGTACATATGGGATGAAATATAGATTTTGAAGTTTGTTGTGAATAGTTACTATGTGTAAATGTGAAGATTGAAATATAGTGACTTACTCCTTATCAATCGTATTTTCCCTTTAATTTCCAGTAACTCCCCTTCCCTTTTGTCTTAACCATGTTTATCATCCCAAATCATTGTGCCTGGTGTGTCATCTCTTTGCTTGACGTAGTCACTAGCATAATAGAACGACTCATATACGATGTAACCCTCTACAGTAGACCCATTGGGTTTTTTCCTGTGTCGAACAAATCCCTTCAATTTTTTCATGTACCTCTCTAAGAAGAACATCCATCTAGTGACATGAGACAACCCTGACTAATTCAACTTCATCGACTAGATGAATTAGAAGATGAATCTACCAGTCCATGAAATTCTATGGTGATTCCTGATCAAACATACAAAAAATCTCTATTATCTCTTGACTCTACCAGGGAATGCTAGCAATGTAAATCTCCTTTGATGTGATCCATCATACAAATGCATATATTCTAGATATGACATTTCGTAGGTCACCAAGAAATTCGTTGTTCACGCGCCCACACACAAACAATGGATAATGACACTACAAAGTAAACACAAACAATTAATTTCATTTTAACTCATGTGGTAAAAATATAAAAGAATAATACAAACATTTTTTTGACATTATAAGTACCCTTAGAAGGTTGAGATGGCCATGTGATTTCAAACCTCCCAATGTTTTGTCTGTAGTGAAGCCACGTCATAGATAAGACCATAATAAGAAGCCACCTTCATGCCCAATATAACTTCCTTTTCCAAATTAAGATCTTCTTTCTTCAAAATCCATGGAACATTACCTTTTTTAAATGAAAAAGAGTGGCCATCCTCTCCTCTATTTTCTTATCTTAGCCAATGCTTCTTTTTAGTATTTAAAGAAATAAGATATATACTTACTTTCAACTTGTCACTTTTTTTGGATGATATGTGACGCCACAAAGAACATGATTTTTTTTAAATATATGCATGGGATCTAGTAAGTGAGCAATCTTAAGATGCTCCCAATATGGGAGCTCATAAAATATCAATTTCATGTTCATCACTTCGGGCATTTTCTCATCATAGGTGTCGAAGAATTAAGGATCATCGAACATACGTTCCCCATTTGAATTGAACATCTCTGCAATTTTCTTCTCCTTCTCTCTATCGTATTCCCTAAGCCAGTCAGTCAGTGTCATTATCTCAGGCATTTGGGTTCTCTCTAGTTTACCATTGAAAGTGGATGTTGCTCTTCTATAAGGGTGGTTTTATGGGAGAAAACCCCTAGAGAAGTCATACATTGGATTTCGCAGGTATTTGGATCACCTAGCTTTCATATAATGTTCACAACATTTACATAAATGTAAACCATTTGTTACAAGACCTGCGATTTTATGGTATACATAGCACGATGTCAATGCTTAAGATCAAGACAGTCACAATGAATTAAATATGCCAAAAAATATTGCTTTGAATATAAACAAATCAAACAACATATTTACTTGAGCAAACTCCCAACCCTAGACATTAATGTGTGGTGTACACCCATATGCCATACAACGTAAAATTCCTCTATTATAGGATGGGTCTCGATACATCATATACATGTAACCCTTCCCATAATTCCTTAAACTCTTCGATCATTGGTCGTAGGTAAACATCCATATTCTTCACTTGTCTTCTACCAAGGACTATAAGAGCCAACATAAGATGTACATAATGTACAGACAACCATGGGGGGATATTGTTATTGATCACCACTACATTTCAAATAGTATAGGTGTTGTTTGGTTGGGAATATGGGTTGACACCATCAATGGATATGCTCAAATTGAGGTTGTATACTTCATCCTTGAATTTATTGGGCTATGTATCTTCTATATGATTCATGGCTATTGAATCTATTGGGATTTAGAGTACTCCTTCTTCACTTTGATGTGATGCATGCCCTCCCTGCAACATAGATAATTCTTTACAATGAAAGAGCCTTTGAATCCTTGGGATTATAGGAATGTGCCTCGATATCTTATGAGGAGGACCATGTGCTCTAGCCTTGTTATTTGATTATGTGTACCTATTATGCCCACATTTTGGACATATCTCTTTGTCTGCATGATATGATATGTACTCAACACCCAACATTTTCAATGTTTCCTTTGCCTCCTTGCAACTTCCATGCAACACATTATCATTTGAAAGTATCTTATCTTTGATTAACCTATAGTTAGCCGGAAATACAAACGTACAATGTCTTAACGTTCATAAAATAGACCATTTTCAATGATCATTGTGTAACAAGATTCCTCAAAATATAATGTAGTTAATGGTCAGTTACCTCAACATCGCTGAGAAATTTGTGTCAAACATGCCATACTTTTCTTTCAAGTTGTACAGTAACATTGTTGTCCCCAACTGTGTAGACTTTGACTGGCCAGGTTCAAAGAGGTGTGAAATTTATCATTTGAAGGCTTTCAAAGAAGGCTTCAGTGATATGAGCATCACCCCCTAGCTCATTGTCTTGGAATGTATGAAACAACATTGCATCCATGGCACTCATTTGTCATAACAACTCATCCATACCAATGTCTAATTCATTTCCTCCATTGCCAACATGTGAAGAATTGCTATCACTGTAGGCATTCCTGATTGGCAAGGATGGATGCAATGGAAAGTGAATAGGTGCTTGATTCAACCATGATGGTATGCTTCCTCTCCAAGTTATGCTCTATTTTCATCCTTATCTCGATTTGACATTTTACTAGGGTGTAACGAAATATGGTAGGCAAGTCACTCATCATCAGAATCCTGATTTAAAAATTATTGAACATTACATTGATGAAGTTAGTAAGCACAATGCAATTGGTTTGATATATTATTGTGCAAAACAATTATTACAGAAGCACAAGAATCATTTCCAATACAAAATGATAAACTACAAACAATTTATAAAGCAAACATTCAGATTGAGCAATAAGTTAACATCAATTCCACATTAAATATAGAAATTTAAAATTGAGCAACACATTTTCAATCCTCAATTTTAAATTTATAAATTAAATTAACAATTTATAAAACATAATTTCAAACTAAGCAATACATTAACATGGATCCCATTGTAAATTAACAAATACAATTAATCAATGTTTTTTGTCTTACGCCCCAATAGAACGTCTAAGGGTAATCCCAATGTGAGACATCTCTAACAAGAGGTTGGTAGTCTATGAAATTTGTAGTTTATTAAGAACTCATCACTAGGAGACAAACTATGTAGTGCGTGTACAACAACAAATCTTGACGCTTCCTTTTCATAAAGAACTCCTGGTCATTGAAGTGTTCCTCAAGTAAACAATTTACAAAAAATAAAGAGCACATATAACTATTTTTGAACCTTGCAATATTCCCATGACTGCATCGACAACCATCTATATATAACAGGTTCTTCGTGTTAAATTTTCCAAAAACATAACCATTCACACACATACTATACATGGAAATTTTATGCTTCTATTTAACAATATTCAAGTAATCAGAGTAACAATAGATAGGACCACAAAATGGCATAAGTGCTACTGATTGTTTGGGAGGAATAGGTACATGTAAAAGGATAAACAACCCAAGATTTGTAGCATCAATATTAAACTTCACAATCATAAAACGATTACCACAAAAGGAGAATTTGGTCCCAACATCGGGAACAGTTAGAGGAGACGACCAAGTGCCATACAAAGGGCAGTTATAAGAAGTTTGATAACTACTTTGCAAATTCACAGGAAGGGAGAAATCATCGCTACCCTCCAACAATTGGATGGGCATCGTTGTGTACTTAGATAGTTTTTCTCTCAACTCATGCAATTTTTTGGATATTCTAGTAGAGATGGGTTGGGTGACATTCAAATCATACTTTAGATCACTAGAACTTTCAATTGAGTGAACATAAGGAGAGGGGTTCGTCAATTTAGGATGAGACATAGTTGTTTTTCCTTCCAACTTTTTCAAAAAAGAGCATAGGGAAGAGTTCCTGCGTGTTTTTTCTATATCACCTATTGGATTTTGTACTACAGTAGGGGGTATTAGACCATCAGCATTGGATGATCTATCATAGGTTTAATGGGTGAGTGTGGCACGTCGAGAGTTCTCCTTCAACCCTTAACATTTTGAATAACCACAAACTATTCGAGTGTCATAGAAGAGTTATATCTCATGACGAATTACCGTCGATGAACTAGGATTGCGGCTTGAAGACGACATGTTACAATTTGTGGAGTAAAGCGACTTCCCATTTTCATCTACGAACTGCTTGCGGTATCTTGCTCCTGATAAGAGATTACGACGTTTTGGAATTGGTGAATGGCTTGTGCATCCGAACTCAGACCTGAATTGGGATCTTGCAATAAAAAATTAATTGATATAATTTCAGATTCACATGGATAAGTAACATAAATTCGAAGAAATAGTTAAAATATAAATAAAACCTGAACTTACTAGGGATGGAAAGGGAGAACTCGTTGAACTTTTAACATGATGGAATCAGAAGAATTGGCCATTATATACTACAAATTTTTCTCCCTGCATTTGAGCCAAATAAACAATCAATATATGTCTCTACAATCCTAAAAAAAATTCAAGAACTATATTTCGATCTAACTTCCAATATAGTTTAGAAACCATTTTGTAAGAACAAGGTTAGTTTAAGCAACATATATATACTATGAAATATTGTATTTGGTCTCATTCAATAATAAAAGATAATTTGAGATGAATATATAGTTTTAAGTGGAACCACAAAAACCCAACATTAAATACTTTAGTGGCACGTTTATTCCAATATACATGCACTAGTGCGCTTAAACAGACTAAACACATAAGTGCTCAACAATGATAAATACAACATGAAAATAATCTCTGCAAAAGCTCCCTCATGAGAAAATATCTGCTACATTTTGGCAACGGATATTTATACATGCATTATACACAAATATTCAAACCGGTGTGTGTCACAAACACAACCGCATTGGTGTGTTACATGTATACGCGCATCGATGAACAATAATTTTTTTCAACCAACAAGATGCTGGTGCGTAATCACGATAAACACATCATGAAAGATCCTCTACAAAAGCTCACACAATATAAAATATATGCTACATTTGGTACTGAATATTTATACATGCATTTTTACCGTTTTTTCATTCTTGTGCATTTATTAAATACAAGTGCGCCGGTGCATCTCATAAGTATACGCACACCAAGTGATAATATTTTTAGGCCGTGGGATATTGGTGATTTGTATGACGTAACGCACCAGCGCGTCATAGACATGAACACACCGAACTGCCGAAATTCTGATTTCACCTTTTATAGATTTTAGATTTGTTGAATTTGTGAATATATATAGAAATCTTAGAGCAAGATGGGTTCATTATTTGGACCAAACCTGTAACCATGTCAGCCCTCAATTTTTTTTTAGTTTTTTGAAAAAAACAAATGCACCGAATTCAATGCACTTGGTTTTCCAAAACGCACTGCTATGCACATTGTTATGGCGCACCACTAGCGACATATGACACAAAGTTTTTTCATTTTATCGTTTTTTAGTTGTTTGTTATCTATGCGTTTATACAAAAATAACACCAATAATGGTAGAAACTTCGGTTTTTTATTTCCATAAAATGATAAATATTTTTTGGTCGTTCACAATATAGTTGTATTGGTATAACATATTGGGGAGTCTATGTTGTTTAAACATGCCGATGCATCTATGTGTACACATGCACCGGTGTGTCTCTGTATGTATACGCACTGGTGCTTTTGATTTTATAAAATGCACTATTCTGGGAGTTTGTTTCTATCTTGAAGGTCTGTAATTTATTTGGATAATATATTGATAATTTATGTATTTAATGGTTTAAGTTGTTTATTGATAAAAAATGCATGGTATGAGTTCAATGAACAAAAAATTCAGTCAACATGATGGAAGCATGTCCAAGATTACAAAGAAGGCAAGTGGTTCTAATTAATTTATGTATTTAAATTAATTTATTTGTAAATTTCACTAATATGTATTCATTAATGTGTGAAATGCAGAGCAGGGGTGGTAGGTGTGAGATGGGTTCTCTTCGACCTAGTAGGAAATAAGGTACATTATTGTGCATGAATTTTGGGAAACATGACAAGCAATCAGACAGAATGGGTTGCGTTGCTTCATGGGCCTGAAGTGATGAAAGAGCTAAAGATTATGACCTACCAAGTCTTTGGGGACTCTTGGATAGTCATCCAAAAGATGAGAAAGCTTCAGGAAAAACAAAAAGAAGAAATTGAAAGGGTACACAAGAGAATTGGGGCTTGGATTAATAGTCTCATAAATATCCACTTCTTCCATGTGAACATGCATAACAATGTGGAGGCGAATTGGTTAGCCAATATCAGATGCAACCTCCAAGAAGGTGAGATATTAATAAACAATCATAGGAAGGTAATAAAATGGGCTCAATGTTTTCCAAGCTAGGTTTCTTTCTCCCCCCCCACAATGGGATCATGAAATGAAGGATAAGGTGGCAGAGGTTCATTCACCTGCCATTTAATACAGGCGATAGTTTTAATGCATCCACCCCCTTACATTCAATGATATGCAGAGCCATGTAACTGATGCTACGAGAGGATTTTTCCTAGACAGTTCACACGATGGTGAACCTTCCCATTTTGGAAGGATCAAGATGTCTGGTTGTCATCATGATAAGAGTGCTTCAAACCGCCAAAATCTCGTATTTCTTCATTTGCTCGACTCTATCTCCATAAGAAGCTGCGTGTTTGAAAAATTAAGGGTGGTGACTCTAAGAAGGAAATGGATCCCGATGAATACTAGGAGGTGAAATTCTATTTGTCTGACTACAAGAAGCTCCTCTTTTGTGAGCATGAAGTTTCCACCATTGTGTTGGAGAGCCAATGCCATTCTGAGCTCTAACTTTCTTGTTTGGACAGTCAATTGGAGGATGCCGAAACCAATACAAGGGTCTTCGTTGGAGAGGTGGAGCATGCCAAGGAAGATATGTGTAGGATGGAGCATACCCTGGATGTTTTGGTGGAATGCAGAATTATCTGGGTAATATGTGGAATTTCCTGGCAAGAATAGTTCAAGAAAATGAGGGAGATGTAGAGAACTATGAAGTCTCTAATTTTGAAAAGTTGAAAACTTTGATGTTGCTCTATATATTTCTATATTTTTATTAATATAAATTATCTTCCCATTTCAGTTAAAAAAATGTGTGAAATGCAGAGGCAAAAAATGAGGAAGCTCAATAAGATTCTTACCCATCTTAGTCCAAAAGAGTGTAAAACATTGATGGAAAGGTTGCAAAGGGATGGATTAGGTGAATAAAAAAGAAGTTAATATGAATTATTCCTTTAAATTTAAGTAGTGATGTAGTTATGATTATTCACTAATATGTTTCAAATAATCTAAGACACATATGTTGAATGCTATGCAGGGACTGACAACAACATAAGTCAATATCATAATAAGATTTTTTTTTTTTAATGGAAGATGCAAATGATGATCAAATGGTCCTTAGCTCATATAGAGTGGCGTTGGAAGGTAATAGAAGGGGCAAAGAATTTTATATTACTATGAGGGATATAGTGGAAAGAACGTACAAATGTAATTTTCACTTACAATACAGAAACCAATCAAATGATTTGAAAAATCAGATCATATGTAAACTACAAGAGGCGTTCCCAGATCAATGGTCAATGAGACCTATCATACTTGCAATAACAAAAACATACAACAACAAAAAAAATCATTGAAAAGATAATATTCCTAAACATGTTTATGTATTAATGTGTATGTATAACTACTACAAAGCGTCATTCCTTCAACAATTTTAATTCTGCGATATCATTTATTTTTCATATCAACAGAAAAATTGTTTAATGCAGCCATTTTACATTTATAGGAAGATTATAAAAATCCCAAAGGATGAACAAGGTAATATACGAAATTCGCTAGTAGGGATGTCCAAAAAAGTGTACAGGGAGATGGTCAAGGAAATAGATATAATTGCATCACAAGAGGAGCCATCTCAACAACAACGTGCTTCAAATGTATGAAATCATTGATTATTGTGATTATGTAAATCTCATTAATTAATTCATCATTAAATATTAATTTTCAATTGTTTTGTTAATGAAAAAAAAATGGAACCCAATCAACACACATGACAGGATGCCAAGGAAGAAAGGGGTTGATAGCAAAGTTTGTGAGTATTTATGATTTCCTTATAATAAATTAAGAGTTCATAGTGGTTGTGATTTGTATATTTGTTTTTTTTTTGTTTTCATTACCAATCCTTGGATATCTTCAAACAAGTGTTAACATACATAGAGGAATTGACAGATGAATTGATTGAGATTGGGTTAAGCAAGGGTTGTGAGTATATTCCCATAGGTGGGTGCGCAACAGGTAGAGGAGGAGAGGTAGGACAGAGGGCAGGTGCATGCAGGGATAACTGTCATCACTTCCCACACTCTACTGCATGCATAAGACATGTGCGATGGTCCTTGGAGCAATAATAAGGGAGGCAGGAGGTACGCTGATACGATCTCGCATTATTCCAAGGATATGGATAGGAAATAAGGCAGGGTTTATTCTTTATAGATTAGGTCCTTGCGAGCCCATATTGACTCCCCGACCATGTCATTGAGTACTTGAATCAATCATCAGGGGGTTCTACAATGGAGGACGAGTCTCTATATGATGAACGAGCAGAGGGAGAGAATGGTGCTTAGTATTCTTAGGGTGTTCTGGGACAAGCATCACTGCATAGGTCTGAGGAAATCGTCGGTTGGTAGAATCAAGTGCGGTCATGCCTTGAAGCGTAGGAATTTTCACAAGCAAGGCCACTTCACCAGGTTTCTCGACTCTGTGCCAAGCATGGTGACACCTGGGGAGGGAGGAGTTGAGATGCACTAGGAAGCTCTGTTCAACCAAGAAACTCCGGAGCACATCCCCAAGTCCATAGCGGCGACGGAGAATGATATTTTTGGGGAGTTCAGGCTCAGACTCAGTCCCGACGTGACCATTTTCAAATATAGGAGGTTAAAATTCATTCTCTCTCGCTCCATGAATGAAAGAGAGAGATTCATGGATCTAGTTAGGATCACTGTGAGTACTTTCAAAGAGGATGCAGAGAATGGCCTAATTAATATGAAAAGCTTGTTGCAACTAGCAAAGCCTTCGTTTCAATGAGAAACTAAGGGCAACAACAACAAGGAGGCTAGTAACGCCAATGAGGATGAGGCGAAATCCACCAGGAAGGCATAGCCTCTCCTCATGCTCTCTTATGATTGGGTCCTTTCCTGTCTATGTCTACTTTCCTATTTAAGATCACAATCTGGTAATTCTTTTTTAGTTCTCTGAGGGCTCTGCTTTCTTCCCTGGTGATGTTGGATTTGGGTGGTTTTGCTCTTTTTAGGGTTACAACACAATCTTGCCGTACCTCTTCAGCTTCATTTTCTAGTAGGTTCCTAATGCTATCTTCAATGCTGCATATGATGTCTTTGACCATAATCTTTTTTGGGGCAATGGCAAAATTAAGACCTTTATCAAGGAGTCTTCTGGTAGGTATGTCTAGTTCAAGGGTTGAGAGGTTGACGATCAGTCTATTAGGATCCTTGGCAGCAAATTTATGGTTAATGTTGCCTTCAATTTTGTGGTTGTTGTTATCACTTTTTACATTCTGATGGTCACCATCCCTGGTTAGTGCATTATGGAAAACAAACCTAAGGCTGCATCCAAAGAAAGGAAAGTGGGTGATCATAAAGCCTTTCTCCCTTACATTCAAGGGACTATAGACAAAATATCCAAACACGTGAAAAAGAAAAACATTGATTCGGTGTTTTCCCCACCTAACAACATCAGAAAGCTTCTTAGGTTGGTAAAAGATCTGGTTGACCCGAGTCTTAAAAAGGGGGTTTACCTCATTCCTTGTGAATGTGGTAAAGCCTACATAGGTGAAATAGGTAGGTCCATCCAAACTAGGGTTAAAGAACATTGTGTAGATATCTGTCTCAATAGAACCCACAAGTCATCCTTAGCGAAACGCATAACACAAAACACCAAATTAAAGTCGAGGATATGCAGGTGTTAGTGCAAGTCGACAACTGGTCAAGGAGAAGAATTAGAGAGGCAATTGAGATAGTTAAAACCCCTAGGTGCCTAAATAGAGATGACGGCCCGTCCATTAGCCGATCTTGGTTGCCTAACCTAACTAAGCTTAATAAGAATTAAAAACCTAATAGTTAATTAGTTTAAATAAAAATCCCTAAAAAATGCATAACCAAGTTAAAATTAAAATCCTTAACTAAGATAAAATTAAATTAAAAATTATTCTAATTATAAAAATCAAAATAAAATTGAAAAGCAAACTAAAGTTTAAATAAATAAAATTGATAAAAAATAATTATATCAATGATAAAGTTTGGTATAACTTGTAATAAAGTTTTAAAAATAAAAACATTGCACTTTTAAAATAAAATAAAAGGTAAAAAATTTGTGTTAAAATTTGATTAATTAATTTGGTTATAAAAATTTTGTTTATTAAAATACATAAAATTTGTTTATAATTTTATTATTATTAATAAACTAGATTTAGATTAATAAAATAAATTAACACCATTAAATTTTATGAACTATAATTAACATTAATTAAACTATTTTTAAATAAACCAGAATCCAATCTAACAATTATATAAATAAATAAAAAAGTTAAACCCTATCTAGTGATATTAATCGTTAATATAATCCTTAATAAATAAAAATAAATTAGGGTTACTAATAAAATTAAACTTTGATATTACAAATAATTAATAACACAATAAAATTAAAAATCTCTTAATTTACCTTTGACAAGACAAACCTTGTCGACACCTCTCAAGTAATGGTTTCTGTATTAATGCACCAATGAAAGAGGAACAATCCCCAGGCATCGCTATGTCCTGAAGATGAGCCACACTTGGTTCAAAACGTCGACAATAAATCCACTCACTGTAGATTCTCCATTATATGCCATGATTTTTCACTGCGGAATCTCAACAAACCTTATCTTTATTCAATGTTATTGTCAAATGCTACATGTGAAACAGTACATTGGTAATTAAAATGTATGGATGATTAAATATTACAATTTATGTTTGTATGGATGGTTAAATATAGATATATTTCACTACAATGTCAGTAGCCGATGTTCAAAGTATCATATACGGTGCTTTTGATAATTAATGTGAATTTGGTGCCTCTTCCCGAACACTAACAAAACTCACAAATGCAATGATTGAAATTGATATATTTGGCTACAATGTTAATAACCACTGTTCGAAGAATTATATTCGGTGCTTTTGGTAATCTATGATGCATCGATGCGTTTACTCTATTTAGGTGCACCGGTAGTCCCTAATAATTTATACACACCTGTGCGGTTATGTTATTAAACGCACAATTGAATTTTAAAATAAAGATTCTTACTTTCCAGATGGCGTCACTGGTGCGTTTTCATTTGTTTTACGCACCAGTGTGTATCATTGGTTTATACACACCAGTGCATATAATTAGTTTATAGGAATCGATGCGTATCATTGGTTAATACGCCCTGATGTGCTTATATCAAATGACAGTGCTGGAAAAAGATACAAAATAAAATTTTAACGATGCACATGACATGACTAATCGTTGTTGCCAAATTTCTGTGGTGATAGGTTATTGTTGATGTAATCGGAGAAACCACAGTATCGAAATGACCAAGTCAACGTTTCGAATCCATATCAGGATCCATCATCAGGACAAGTCGAATGTGGAGAGAGTGAGAACCCAAGTTAAATACTGGAACCGGTAGGTCGGCTGCGAGGACTAGGGTTTACTAAGTCGAACAATATTTTTAATTTTAATTGGTTTCAAAGTGCGCGGAAAATTTAATCCCTACACCTAAGTTAGGGGAAAAATGTTTATATTATTCAAATTTTAAATTTTTATTATTAAATTTTTACAAAGCTGAATTAAGACAATATGAAAAGATTTTTGTTTAAGGAAAAAAGCTCATTTTAAATTATTAATAACCCTAAAGTTATTGAATTGATTTTTAAAAACCCACCCAATGCCCCAAAAGTTTCAAAACCCTAAAAAATAAATTTATTATCAATAATAACAATTTTAAAAGATTTAATATTAAACCTAAAAACTTGGAATTTATAAATTTATTGTTATAAATAACAAATTAAAAACCCTAAAGTTATTAATTTTGTTATTATTAATGAGATATAATATTAATTATAATTAGATTTCATTGAAAGGTAACTTAATTTTAGGATTTTAAAGGGTGAAATGTTAAAGTTAACCCTTTAAAACCTAAAGTTTAAATATTAATATCACTAATAATGATTTTTAACAACCTTAATAATAATAATAATGTTTATATTTTTAATTTTACAAGGTTGATTTTAATTATTAATAACCTAAAGTTTTTTAATTTGATTTTTTAGAAACCCACCCAACGCCCCAAAAGTTCCAAAACCCTAAAAATATAACTTTATTATCCTTAATAACAATTTAAAAGGCTTTTAATATTAAAACTAAAAACTTAAAGTTTTAAATTTATTGTTATTAATAACAAATTAAACACCTAAAGTTATTAAAATTGTTATTATTAATGAATTTTAATAATAATTATAATTAGATTTCAATGAGAGTAACTTAATTTTAGGAATTTAAAGGTTGAAATCAAGGGTTGATTTCAATTTCGTTTAAAATCCTAAAGAATTGAAGGGAATTATAGGGTTAAAAGGTTGATTTTATATTAAAAACCTAAAGTTATTAAATTGCATCAAGATTGATCTTTCAATTTTAACATTAATTTTTTAGGGTATTTTAAAAATAAGGTTTTATTTAAGGACATGGAAGGAGGACTAAGGGGGGGAAGGGCTTGAAAGGGGCAGAAAGAACACGGTTAAGGGACAGAGTGGCCTTTCCGATTGAGAATAGCTGGAAGCCAACTAGTGCTCACCTCGAGGCCACCATCCCTGTTTAGGTTGTGTGGGAGTTTGGTAATCTCTAAGGCCTCTCTAAATTTTCTTTTAAAATAGTGGTCTTCTTTCGCGAGGATGATGGTGTCTTCTAGGCAGATGTGATGGTTGGTTTTGGCTACATGTTCCGCCAGGGCTGAGGAACGGATACGTTCTTTTCTAATGTCCGCCCCATGTTCTTTTAGCCGCGTGTGGAAAGAGCGTCCCGTCTCACCTATATGACTAATCGCATCGGTGCATTTGTTGTGTTAAAAAGCACCGGTGCGTATAATCGATACGTGAGCACCGGTACAACGTTGAAATTATGTTATTTCTAATGCTCTTTATCTTTGAATGCACCGGTGCAAATACTTTAGAGCGTATAGCATCAGCACGTTGTGTTGTGAAATGCATGATGCGCTTAGTTTCAACAAAACACATCGATTAAAAACCATCCGCTAAAACATTTGACCGATGATTTTTCTAGTTATAACATTTATTTGTTACGACCTCTGTTAAAACATCTACTACCAATGGTGGAGGTTGTAGCAGAGATTTTTTAAATTTTTTTTTGCCAATCTTGTAACACTAAAAGCCTCCGCTATAACCTCTACTACAAGGCCTTTTTCTTGTAGCGATTATTGAAACTCAGGTTGAGCCTATTAAGAGAAATAATGCTCCCAAGTGAAGATGGGATGGTTCTTGTTAATTGGTTGTGTTGCAGCATAAAAAAGTTGAGTTTCTTAAGAGACCCCAACTTGCTTGGTATCGAACCAGTCAGTTGATCGCAACAAAGTTGTAACACTGCAAAAAAAAGAATAAGATTCATAGATTCAACTTCTCTAGGTAATAAAAAAAATCATCTCCATTGCAACAATGCGCAACTAAATAAACCCCACGACTATCCTTCTGTTAATTTAATCTCCCAAATTTTAGTTTTCATGACATTTTTCACCCTTTAAGAGTACAAAACATGCAAAGTTCACCATGAGAAAGTGCAAAATCAACTCATATATTCCTTTGCATTGTTCTTTGCAAAAGATTGCCAACTTTGAACCTCGACGTCTCCTATCTCAAACACTTATTGATCTTGCCACAAATTAAAAAAAGAAAAAAGAAAAGAAGCTCTCCCCACCTAACAAATACTGAAAACTACACAATGAAAAAAATCCTAATCCATTTTCTCCTATTCTTCTCCAAGTAATCAATAAACTACATTAGGTTCGAAACCAACTTGAATTCGAAATTCTATACGACCTACACATTTTATGCCACTTGTTTGGAATTTTGTCTGTACTCCAAAAAAATGCAATAGCTTCTACTGATACAACTGAACCACAGATAGGAATTGGTAAAGCAAAGTAACTGCGAAGACGATACAATCAACCCGCTAAAATGTGAGCACCTATAACATAGTATAGATAGACATGTGGCAATTTTCTATTGATGCCATAGATGAGGAATCTGCAATAGTGTCTCCAAACCATTTCTCAATGAAGAAACATCTTTGACGGAAAAGTAGAAAAGCAACAATATTGGGATTTTTAACCCTTGTTTATACAAAATGAGGCAGATACCATGTGCACTGCACTTTTTTAATATGGTTATAATAACAAGAACTATATGAGTTGATGAGTGCATGAAAAAATAATTTAATCACTCAAGGAAGAACAATTATAAAGTTCAAGAACAAGATCATATTGCGCCCAAGCAACTTCATCCACATTATAATTAATTGAATTCTCTGTAACCCCCATCTTTTTTTTATGGTTGTGCCCTAATTCAATAGTAAAGGTATAAAAAAGGCAGAAGCATGGGCATTGTTGCAGCTTGGAGAAGGCACCTTGCACACTTTATGGCAATAAAACCACCCTCGATCAACATCGAAAAAGAAATAGGAACCAGCTTTCTTAAATCCAGTTAACCCATTACAGTAAAGAGCATAATTGTTTTCCTAGTATGCCCCCTCGCAAGCAATGGGTGCCACGATCGAAACCTTATCCCAAACAACTTATATAAGGCGGGAGAAAAAATTATAGTTGTTGAAGCAAGCCAACAAGGCAACAACAAGAACATTGCTTGAGAAAAATTGAGTAAAGGTTAAACAATATATAGAAAATAAATATGCATGCACATTAATCATTTACATCCATGGAAAGTCATATTGGCCCTAGGCTCATTAGCCTTCAAGCCCCCATATCTATACATAAAGATCAATCATGGACAAAAAACAAAAAAACAATGCTTTATAATAAGCCCCTAATGACAATGCATTATTAATATTGCTTATTCCGGGAACAGGTCAAATCAAACTCCTATCACAATGGTGCAGAACAATAAAAAATATTTTTGAAATGACCCAAAAACAACAAATTTAAGGTAATTTCCGAGCATGCCCTGCCCTGGGGAAAATACAGAAGCACACAGTAAAATACAAGTTTAGAAATATCAACAAAGCGAACTGTTTCACCATACCCAAAGAATCTTAGAAATATCAATAGCACAAGAGGCCTAAAAACCAATGTTTCACCATACCTCAAAAAAATGACCATATCTAGAGCCAACATAACAAAACCAATCAATGCCACTTTGTCCATGGGGAACTGCAGGCCTAGTTTCACCAAACCAAACCAGAACACGACTTGCAACACATAGCATAAGCGTCAACCAACGAACGACAAGGGAAAAATGCCAAGCAAATCCAACAAATAGTCCCAAAACCATTCACATAGGTGCCCATTAAATGCCATCCCGAATGCAATAAATCCAACAACACTCAAAATTGCCTCCACAAAACATCCCACCAAGATTTCGACTGATAAAACAACGCAAATGCAACATGTCGATGACCCTCTTGTTGGAGCCAAATGCGATACGCCCATAACTCTCCCATTGGGATACCATCCGACAAAACAAATCAAATTCAAGACGCTCATAGCCCTCTACATTAAACACTTGCAATACATGTACTTAAACCTCTAGCCCAGAACGCATGTACAAACCCTCCTGCAACTAAACACCCCCGTCGATAAACTTCTTACTGGGTTCTCGACTGACAAAACCAAACAACACATCCACAATCCTCATGCCAAGGCCATATGCAACACACCCATATAAAAAAAAGTAGGTGACACAAATCACACATTAAACACAAGCACACTGAGCTTAAACCTCTCGCAATCACACAAACTATAGTGTGAACACGTGTCAATCCAAACCCATCTTCCAACTTTTGAGGTGCATTTATCAAAGCTAAACCATGGAATGACCTTCATAGAGCCAGAAAAAGTGCCATCTTGCGACTGCTATGCCTGCTGCGGGTGAGCTTCCCGACTGACAAAATGAAAAAACATACTCACAACCCTCCCACCGGGCCATATGCAACACGCCCACAAGCAAATGACACAAAGCTCACATCAAACACACACACATTGATCTTAAACCTCCCACAATCACACAAACTCCAACGTGGACACGCGCTGATCCAAACCCTCACTCCAACATTCGAGTTGCCTTTATCAAAGCCAAACCATGGAACAAGCTTCACAAAGCTGGAAAATGTGATGTCTTGCGGCTAACACGCCTCCTGTCGACGAACTTCCTGACCGATAAACGAAAAAACATGGCCACAACCCTCCCGCTAGGGCCATATACAACATAGATGACACAAAGCACACATTAAAAACAAGCACGCCGAGCTTAAACCTCCTGCACTCACATAAACTCCAAGATGGACACAAGTCAATCCAAACACCCGCTCCAACTCTCGAGGTGTTTTTATCAAAGCCTAACCATGGAATGACCTTGCAAAAGCCCAAAAATGTGGCATCTTGTGATCGTACTAACCGACCAATAGTTGCAAAAATAATCACAAGATTTCATGGACATAATTATATAGCTTTATATTTAAACTATTTTTGAAAAATGGATTTTTTTCTCATATTACCAATAACATAACGATATGAAACTAGTTGCATAATATATTTTGAGATAATTTCTTTTAAAGTTTTAAGATTTCTTTATATATGCACATTATGATGTACAATGACATTTAGAAAGGAACACTTTGAAAAAGCAATTACTTTTCAACTATATACATATGATGATGATGAAATATATACGATTTCTTTAGATCTCAAAACAAAAACAACAATATATTTATAAAAAGTTAAACACAATCCTTCTTCTCGACCACTCAAACTAAACCCAATAACCCATACAAAAATTGAAATTTTAATTAATAAAACATAAAAAAAATTAATAACACATTTTATAACCATAATAATAATTTAAATTTTAAATTTCTATTACGAAACCTCTTGACCGAAATGTAAATACCATGTCCCTTATAAACTCTAACACCTACTTTTAATGATTATGCCTAGTCATATAAATATAAGTAGACCAATTCAAATTGTAATGCAAGTGTAAAAGTAACTTCTCTTCATCAGATAATCCAAAGCAGTGTGAGATTCAGGACCGTCGATCTGGTTTGGTTGTCCGCTGCTGTTCGATATAGGATATAGGTCGAAGAGCGAGAAAGTATTTCTTGTTTTTAATTGTTTAGCTGATACAGCCAGGGTTTTGTCGTTAAATTCAAAACCCTATCAGAAGAAGCGAGCAGATCTCAAACACAAACATAAATTCCAAGGAAGGAAGGAGTATAAGCGAATACACAACAGAGGTAAGAGATCTGATCAAGTCTCGAGATAGCTGTTACACCTTTGTTTTGAGTGTTTATTTGTGGAAAAGTTTAGAAATGGCCGATGGTGCAATGGCCGATATGTTTACAGTACAGCAGACCGTGGGTCGAGTGCTGTGCTGTATGTGTGGTATTTCCATGCCACCCAATGCAGCAAACATGTGTGTTAATTGTATACGAAACCAAGTTGATATCACAGAAGGTCTACAAAAAAACTTAACAATCCTTCATTGCCCTGAATGTAATTCTTACTTACAGCCCCCCAAAACATGGATAAAAGCCCAGTTAGAATCCAAGGAACTCTTAACATTTTGCATTAAGAGGCTCAAGAATTTGAACAAGGTTAGGCTTGTACATGCTGAATTCATATGGACTGAACCCCATTCAAAGAGAATCAAGGTCAAGTTGAAAATACAGAAGGAAGTCCTCAATGGTGCTATATTAGAACAGGCCTACGTTGTGGAATATGTTCAGCAAGATCATATGTGTGAACACTGTACAAGGGTTCAGTCCAACCCAGATCAGTATGTGGCTGTTGTGCAATTAAGGCAGCATGTTAGCCATAGGAGAACGTTTTTCTATCTGGAACAGCTGATTCTCAAGCACGGGGCAGCTTCTCAGGCAGTCAACGTTAAACAAGTCCACGAGGGTGTTGATTTTTTCTTTGCTAATAGAAGTCATGCATCCAAGTTTGTGAGCTTTTTGGGCAATGTGGTGCCCATTTTGAATCGAAGTGATAAACAGCTTGTATCTCAGGATTCAAAGAGCAATACATACAATTATAAGTACACTTTCTCTGTTCAGATTTGCCCTATTTGCAAGGAGGATTTGATTTGTCTCCCTCCAAAGGTTGCGGCGAACTTGGGCAACTTGGGTCCCCTTGTTTTGTGCACAAAAGTGAGTACCAATATTATGCTGCTTGATCCATTTTCTTCGAGGCATGCTTTTTTGGACGCAAATCAGTATTGGAGGGTTCCTTTTAAGCCCCTTCTTTCAAACAGGCAGTTGGTTGAATATATTGTATTGGATATTGAAGTTGAGATTGGTTTGACTACTGTGGGTGGTATGAAGTATTCATTGGCAGAGGCACAGGTAGC
This sequence comes from Pseudotsuga menziesii, assembly GCA_001517045.1. NCBI lineage: Eukaryota > Viridiplantae > Streptophyta > Pinopsida > Pinales > Pinaceae > Pseudotsuga > Pseudotsuga menziesii. Next base: position 71,360 of record LPNX010571292.1, read on the forward strand.
TCGTGTTTCAGACTTTGGAAAGAATGACACGATTTTTACTGTTAAAACTCATCTGGGCCATCTTTTGAGTCCTGGTGACAACGCTCTTGGTTTCGATCTCTATGGTGCAAATACTAATGATATGGAGTTGGATAAGTACAAAGGACTTGTTCTTCCAGATGTGGTTTTGGTGAAGAAAAGTTATGAAGAGAAGCGCCAGAAAAAGCGGGGCAAGCCTCGGCCTTGGAAGCTTAAGGCTTTGCCCATGGAGATTGAACCATCTTCCAGAGGCAGAATGGAGGAGGGGAAAGAAGAAGAGGACTTTGAAAAGTTTTTGGATGATCTGGAGGAAGACCAGGAGATGCGATCCAAGATTGCTTTGTACAGAAATGAAAATTTTCAGCAAGTGGATACAGCATCTATGACAGATGGTGAAGATGTTCCCTCAGTGCCTTTGCATGAGTTGCTTGGTGATCTTACACTTGAGGACGATGAACACGAAGATGAAGAAATGGAAGGCTGATTGTGAAAACAGATTTCAGATGACTGTTGTGTGACATTTTTAATTTTTTTACTGTTAAATGGTGTGGACAATTTGCATCTTGCAATGCCTTAATTCTAGATTTAAGGCATGTGAGAAATTTTTCTTACTGTGAGACCTATGTAAGTATTCAAGTCTGTTTTTCATGTTTTATTATATTCCTTAGCATATAAGTGAACAAATTTTAGAATTCAAGAGTGTATGTGGTAGTTTCAGTTGAGACATCAAATCTTAGAGTGATTATTACACTTTGCATGGTTTTGTCTTGTATGAATTATCTACAAGCACCAGAAACTGACATTTTGCATAAATTGATAACAGTCATGGGAATAGACTAGCAGTATCTGAACTAGGAAAACTCAAGCACTCTAGAAAAGCTAGAAGGCTGTTATCTTTCAGAACTATTATAGTGTTTCAAGATTTTCTTCAATTGAAAAGAGAGCGAACCATTATTGAGGTGAAATAATGGTTTGGTCTGTGTTGATCATGTGTTTCAGTCCAAGTACCTATCCTCGTATGTTGATTGCCAGATATGAAATACTTGTTCCATTTTGTATTTATATTTATGGAATTTTGGATGGAGGTTTCATTCAGACAATGTTTCCTGAAAGTTGAAAATCTTATTAATTGTGACCATGTGGATAGTTAAGCTACTACATGATCTTGGCCGGATGTTTTCATGTTGAAAGGGCTTTTTCTTCATCTGCAATAGGCCCATGCAATCCACTTGATCATGGTTTTGGCCTTGACCATTTAGGAGCATCTCTCTTCAAAAACAATTGACTGTCGTAGTGATAATCTTTTACAGTGTTTTTGAAATAATTTCCTATAATATTTTGCATCAATGTATTCAGCTATTGCATGTTAATCATATGTTGAAATTGTTTGGTTTGAGATCAGGCAGTATGTTAATTATTTTTTATAAAGAGAAAGTATTGCCTAATATTATCAGTGTGAAGTGTCATAAAGGCTGCTGATGGCACATGGATGCTAGTCTTTTTGAGATACTGTATCCATGGGGAAATGAACTTGAAATCTGAGCACTGAATCCTTTGCAGATGTGATTGTTTTTTTTCCTATTCTTCATATTGTTGCATTGGTTAGTGATTACATAAACTTCCGTTTTCTACAAAATTTTGTGGACAGCTTGACATCAATGCTTTGACAAGATGTTCATTAAGGATCTAGATGGATATATAGCCTGCTCCTGGGCAACTAATGCATTAGTCACCATATTAGTTCCTTGGTTCATTTTTGTGAATGATGTACTACGTAGATGGAAATATAGACTGATCCCAAGAAACTAATGCTTCAACCGCAGTATTAGTTTTTAGGTATGTTTCTGTAAACTAACTTTGAGTGATGTCTGGTTACCAGATCAAACATTTTCTGTTAGATCTTATCTCACGTGAATGAACAATTAGTAAAATTATAGGAGCATTAGACTCTGCCTCATATACTTAGCTTATTAAAGTGGTTAACAACTTTGACAATTCATAATGTGATTGGTCTTTTTGGTAACTAACCTCAATCTGATCAGAAGAGGTTTCTGCTGCAGATATAATTGATTTGTGCATGTCTAACCAAACAGCACTGAAGCTAGCCAATGTGCATAAATGATCTGTAAACTGCTAGTGATATTCCACTGGAACATTTCATCACGACAGATGTTACAACTTTTTGCAATCTATTATTATGTAGTGCTTTGCTTAAGATTCAGATTTGACGTTACTAGCTCAATACGTGAAACACTGAAGTAAACTGAAACTGAAATGAAATAAACTAAGCAAATAACAGATCATCCTCACAATGAACAGAAGTTGTACCATGGGAAAACCAAATTATTGGTAAAATCTAGCTAAAAGCTGAGGCATATGCTCTGCTTTTTTCTTCTCAGTTATGAAAAGCAGATACAAAGAAAGGGGCACTCACTATGGACTTTCCATAGATACCGTGGCCAGTATGGCTGCTAAAGGTCTTATACTTTCTCTATTGTGCTTCAATATCCAACTACTAGATGCTCTGCTCAACTATAAAACAATAAACAATACAGTAAGTATGGAATTCCTTGGTTTCAAGATGGTCTGATAGCCATATAGGATTAGGGTTTTTGCATGCATCAACCCCCAATTAGTGTTAGGGTTAGGGTTTTTGGCATTTTGCATGCTTCAACCCCCAATTAGTGTTAGGGTTTTAGACCCTCTAGAATCTTTTTTAAAGTCCACACGTGACTATCTCCCCATCTGTGAATAATGGAAGCTGATGCAGCTTCCGCTGTGGTCAACATGATAGGTCAACTTGCAGGAGGCATAAATGATAACTCCCTCATAGGAACATTGATTGAGGTGTTCTTTGCTTGTTGGAAAATTCTCAATGCGTGGAACAATGTTGAGAGGCTAGGAACTTTGTTCACAAAGTTTTGAGTCTTGACCCCAAAAGGGATCGTTTAAGCCTTCAAATGGGCTCTAGAAGGTTTTGGATTCCAAATTAACAAAGTGGAGCCTACCCCTAAAATGGCCCTACAAGCCAACAGCTCCAGTTTATTCACCCAGAAAGTACCAAAATAGATGACAAATTATATAATGATCCATTTTGCTTTGATAAACTATGCATGTTCAAGGAAAGTTTAGAACTGAGCCAAGCTACTTTTGGTAATTGGTAGCTTATTGTGCAAAAGGTTCATCGAGTGAATTCAGTTGTGCGTCTTGTGAAGTAGCATGAGACTTATGAGATTGGAAGGTGCTGTAAGCTTGGAAATTTGCCATCTATGCTCTGTCAGTGAGTGCATAATTTATATTTTCAGCAAACAATAACCATCTCTTTCATATGGTAGGCAATGGTCTGGACCTCATTTTCAGATAACTAGTAGGGAAAATCAAGGAAATTTTAGAACTGAACCAAGCTGTGGCTGTCCATATGTAGCTCATTTTGGAATGTTCAGTCATGCAAACCACCCAGCTAGTCTTCGTGTAGAATGAGACATATCAGAATGGAAGAAGGTGCCATAAGTTTGGGAATTTGTCAGCTCTGCAATGTCAGTGGCACAGTTTGTGTTTTTAGCAAACAGCAACTCTCTTTCATATGGTAAGAATGGTCTGGACCTCATATTGAGTTTACTAACAGGAAAATTAATTCAATTCCAATAACATATCCCAATTTTCATTAGTCTAAGCTTGAAAAATAAGGATGAGTTTCTACCCTGAACATTGGGAAATGGAAGCAAAAGGCAAAAACATAGTTACTGGCTAAATGTAGTTGACTTTAGCTGCTTGACTACATTATGGGATTACATAATATAATGTGTTCACCATTTTTAAGGAGTGTGTGCTTCCCATTCCTAGAATGTCTATGGACTGTTGAAGCATATTTGGTGCCCCACTCAGCTGCACAGTTTATACAACAGAAAGGCATGTTATTAAATGAGGCATATCTGCATTTTATGAACACTTGCTGATTTTTTATGAAGACATTTTGCCTTAGGTTTTGTAGAATTTATCAGGAATCTGGTAAAGGTGGTTTAGTAGAGTTCATCAGATCATGTTTTTTGTTTGTTTGATTGAGGGTTTAGCATACTTGTGCTTTAGTGGAAATGGCCTCTCTCTCTCTCTCTCTCTCTCTCTCTCTCTATATATATATATATATATATATATAACCTAAACAAAAGCAACCTGTTCAAGAGAAACAATAGAAGACTGGTTAGAGTGGGTTTCTATTCTGGTTAAGATGCTGCTTGAAGGTCCAAAAGCTTAGTGGGAATCATTCCTTTGAGTGCTTAGGAGTCTTCCTTTGTATAAGTCCACAAAAATTCAAGCCATTAGTCACCCACCTTTGTTGTAAGTATTTATACCATTTAACTTTTAAGTCCCTAAATTTCATCAGTCAGTTTCTTCAATAGTGATTGGATCTAGTAGAGCATAAGATGGAAGCTAGCTGAACTGAACATCTCTTATTGACTCCACTTGATAGTGCAGCTACTGAGAAAATAATCCATGGTGAGAAGTTCCAAAGAATGGTAGATCCAACCATTTCCAGGCATCATGATGAACACGTGTAAATATGGTAAGCTTGAGTAAACCCTGCACTTTCTGTTACATTTAGCATGGAGGCAACAATTACACTGGACAAAGGAAATTAGAGATCAACTAGTCCCTTCAGTGACCAGTCCAACCCCAGTCGATGTGGGAGTTGACACTTGGTTCTGATATTTTCTTATCCCCAGTATTTCCTGTTTCAAAAGCTTGTGCATAACAACCCTATCATGAATTTAAGGGGTCATTGAAAGTCTATTTTACTCAGTGACTCACTATAACAAACCAAGAGGTAATCAACATAGAAGTCTGTCTAGCAATTATTTTTAAATAATAATACAGTGAAGCAATTAGTCATCCTACATTGTTTTAAGTCCCTAAATTTCTCCAGGCTGCCTCTTCATAGTGATTGGATCATAAAGCCTAAGATGGAAATTACTCTTCATAGTGATTGGATCCTAAAGCCTAAGATGGAAATTAGCAGAACTGAGCATATCTCACTGTCCCACTTGATAGTGCATCTCTCAAGAGAAGAATCCATGGTGAGAAGTTCCATAGGATGATGGATCTAACCATTTAGAGGCATCATGATAAACAAATGTCAAATATTGTAAACTTGAGTAAGCCCTGTTTCTTCTTTTACATTTAGTATGTGGAGGCAATGATCCCACTGAACAAAGGAAATTAAGATATCATCTAATCCCTTTAGTTGAACCCTACTCCATATGGGAGTTGGGTTAATGCTTGATATTTTCTGATATTTTCTTATCCTTGGTATTTCCTGTTCCAAAAGCTTCAAAAATTTGTGCTTAACAACCCTATCATGAACATTGTTTTAAGTGGTCATAGAAAGACTCATTTTGCTGGCTACAAAAAAAAATTAAAAATCAAGAGGCAATCAATATAACTCTAAAGAATATGTAGTTGAAAATATACGGTGAAGTTGTTAGCCACCCTCCATATTTTTACATATGTAAAGTCCTGAAATTTGATAAGGCCTACAGTAGAGTTTGACTTTGGATCATAGAACCTATGATGGAATTTGGCTGAACTGAACTTATCTCATTGTCTCCGACTGATATTGCAGCTGCTGAGAAATGAATCCATGGTGAGAAGTTCCATAGGATATGATCAATCCAATCATTTCCTGGCATCAGGATACACAAATGTCAAATGTCATGAAGCTGGCCAAACCCTACTCCTATTACCTTTAGTATGGACGCAATGCTCCCACTGAACAAAGGAAATTGAAATGGTCGCACGTGTATGTTTCATCTCGTGGAAAAGTTACTGTGAAGGACATATACTTATTTCATGCCCTGCAAATTGACTTTCAACACTTCATCCCTGCCCAGGTAGGTGAAACCTTGTTAGTACTTTTAAGAAGTGGAGGCCAAACTGATACTTGTAAGAAATTATTTTTTCCAGATGTCGTCATCTGGTTCTATAAACTTGCAGGTTCTCTTCTGTTAGTGAGTCAAGAAGTGATGGATCTCTCAAGCATAACTTCCTCTTTCCTCGCAAATATAGATCTCCGTGGCATGAAAAGTGATCCTATAATAGGTTTGAACTTTGAATATTTTTCCTTAAAGTAGTCCATACCATAGTTACCAAGTTCAAGTTTGAACCTGAATTAGATTCAATAGGGAAAAAATTGCAGCTGCCTAAAATCTAATACAGAAATTTTTTGGGAGCATGCATCATAAAAATACAAAAACGCCCTGCTGATGGAATCTTACACCTGAGCCAAATGAGCCTGGGGACAGTGGAATGGAAGCTTTCAGTTCTTCTTCAGAAATTACGAAGCTGAGCTCCAAGTGCCATCTTCCGAAAGGAAGGTATGAATGAGAAAATTTCTGTAAATTAGGAATTATTTCAGGTTTGGTGAGACTTCAGAAATTGGTAGGCCAAGCTCCAAGTGCCATCGTCTAAAGTGAGAGAATTATTACAGATTTTGGTGAATTTCTGTTTCTCTCACAAATGTGATTACTGTACTGAATTCGAACTGGGTGAATTAGTCATTGAATTGAACTGAATTTATGATTTCTTCAGCCCAATCCTGCCAAATTTGGCAACTATGGTCCATACAATCACTTTTTTTTATTGAATTGGCGTACTTAAAAATTTAGGGGAGTTAGGAACCACTGATGTCAAGGCTTAATTTTACGGTGTAGAATACTTTATTTTGGCTCTTTTTCTCCCATTGTTCACAAGAGTGTTTAAGCTTAGACTGTCCATTGGGTGTAGCTTGGGTGGTTGCGAGGAATGATTGTTACCCTCCCCACCCAGGTTCATTTCTTGTGAGTAGCAGGTGTTGGCATATTTCCCAGTGGATGTAGCCCCTTGGTGAACCACCATTGTAAAATGAGTATTTTAGCTTAGAGAACGAAAAGAGGTATCAAGGGGCTACTTGTAGTTGCAGAATTCAAGGGGTTACAAGTCTTTGTATATTATTATTATTATTTTTCCAATCAAGAGAATTATTTTTGTAAAATATATTATCGATGGAGATTGTAGATGAACACCTTTCATCAGGAATCTGCTTTCGAGACATTTGGTTCATTGCTGCATGAAATTTTGCAGTATATACACAGTATGAGCCAGACCAGTTTCTCAGCATGCAGTTGTGGAAATTAATATTTTTTTTTGGATAGGAACTACGTGGAAAGAAGAGGGAACAACAGGTTAAATCTTTGGAATAATTTGGAACCACTGAAACTTCAAATTAAAAGCATTTTTTAATCTGGGTGACACACATGAATACAAAATGTATAATGTAAATATTACTCATCGAAAATGATAGTATATTATTAATCTGTCTATTTGTCTCTCTCATTTCCTACATGCATCCTCTTAAATTTCACACTCCATTTATTTGACAATTCTTTTGGGTAATTGAAGTAGAAGAAAATGGCTTTGAAGAAGAAGCACCAAACTTCTTCTGGATATTTTGTTGCTGGAGCTTTGAAGGAGCTCAGTATATGCCAAATTTGGAAAGCTTGGTCTAGAGGAGCAATAGTAAGAAGCTCCCTTTCTGTTCAAATATGCTTTAAGAATCCTTCAATAAATTCCAGCTTTATTTTTCCATTGGGATTTTGTTCCTGTATTTTAATGCAGAGGTTATTGAATCAATAAATATATTGTTCATTAGTCTGCCTGCTTGAGATATATTGCCTAAAGAAGTCTTCTTCATACGCTAGGGGATAGATTTTCCTTTGTCCCTCTTCTTTAAACTAAATTCATTTTAGGATCATGGATAAAAGGTAGGGCTGTAATGGCACCAAAACTATCTCACAATTGATGCCATGTGAAGGATTGATAATCCAAATCAACTGATGCAATCCTGAAATCCTGAAAACTATTAAGTCTGTGGAATTATGATTGGGATAAAAAATTCTACATTTTGCATATGAAGTGTGATGAGGTTGGAACCACTATCAAACATCTTGAAACAATTTATGGTAATGTTAAAAATTGAAGTAAAATGATATAATTTTACTTTAAGAATTTAATGTTACTAGTTAATACTGAATAGGGCAATATTCCTTTATCAGCTCAACGATACTCTTTTGGAAACACGACTTTATGGACCGCATCCATACCGGAAAATTGAAATGCATTTTCTTCTTAAGAAAAGCACCTGTCTGTACGGAAACACATTTCGACATCATATTACACTGGTTTCTGTGTTTAAGTCAGGAAATGGGCTGGGGATGTGGGGAGGTGGTGTTTCCTGCAACTTAGGAATATGGCCTATGAATGGCCATGGGAACTGTGCAGTTCAATTGTTGAACATCTTTTACTTTGAAATCTTGAAGCTGTTGCAACTCCTGAACTACTGTTGAAGCTTGAATATAGAAGATTAGAGAACTTTAAAAAATTAGAGAGCTCACTTTATGCGGCTGAGCTAAATCTAAATTTGGGTGTGAATCAATATATGAATTTAAAGGTTGGCTCTAGTATTATGAAATTTGATTTCTATTTGAAGCATGGTCTATGAACAACCATGGGAAGTGTGAAGTTCAGGTGTTGGACATATCTCCAATTGAAATCTTGAAGTTGTCTCAACTCTTAGTTGGTGAAAGCGTGAATATAAAGGATTAGAGGACACATTCAAAAATTAGAGAGCTAACAATATGCAGCTGAGCTAAATCTATTGAAAACCTAATTTTGGTTTAACTTAGTATCAATATATAAATTTATGTGGCATGTTGGATCTAGTATTTTGAAATTCCATTTGTATTTGATATATATATATATATATATATATATTTTCCCTATAGAAAAAGTCGCATTTTCACTGCTGCCTTGAGGTATAAAAACACCTTCCTTGAGGTATAAAAACACCTTCCTTGTGCAAATGCACGATTACATAAATGAGATAAACTTCATTACTGCATATACCTCTGAATGACTTCTGAAATTAATATTGGAAGATGAATATTTCTTTAGTTCCCTTGTATCCATATACACTTGAAAAATTACAAAAAAGTTCTACTTCCCACAATTTTGTTAGATGACAAAATCTAAAACTATAACTATTCTCCCAAAACTTTCGCACAAAATTGTAGCGAGTTCCCAAATAAGAAAGGGAGAGACATCACAAAGTCGTCCTTGTCTTGACTGACTGGTTTTCCCAAGCTTCCACAGAAATTATATCGCCTCGACTATTCCTTCTTTAGATAGGGTGTCCACCTACATATTCAGTTCATGGTATACATGGCTTATTTTGAATGTGGTGAAAGCTGAAATGATCTCCCTTAGATGTGCCACCATAGTTACCAAAATATTGAAAGAGTTGTTTGTGCAACATCACGTTGACCACCAACATAGTATTACCGAAGACCTACAAATCCTTGATCCCACTGGAATAGGCTGTTTTAAGAAGAGTTCTAAGTGCTAGGAATTTTGCGGTATTATTTGTGCCTCTACATGCATTTGCCTTAACAGATATGCAATGAGAATTTGAAAAAAAGAGCATGCCCCCCAATATGCAAACTTGATCCAACCCTTGACATGTGCCATCAAAAATCTGCAACAAAGGTTTTGTCTATGTCATCTCATTGATCTGCCTCGTCAAGGAGGGTTCTGTATCCTCTCTACATAAATTAAAAATAACTATCATTTGAGAGAAGACTTGGAACTTAGGAATTTGAACATCAACAAATATAAGACTGTTGTGGACAAGCCACAAAACCCACAAAGTCAACAAGGAAATGGCTCTGAAAGGCTTGAGCTCATGACAACTAAACCACTCTTGTAAACAACTTTTAATTGAATCCTTACCCCATAGTTACCCCATAGGTCTTGCAACTTCAACCAATGAGTAATGTCTTTCCAAAGCTACTTTGAGAAATTGCATTGCAAGAACAAATGGGTCGAAGTTTCCTCCTCTTCCCTACACAGAAGATAGATTCTTGGACCTTTTGTTTATCCTCGTCCTCACGAAGTTGGATGTGATCCCTCTTGAGTTTAGAAGTATAGTTGCACCACTTTGTAGCCCAATCTCCCTAAAGCCCAAATGCCAAAATCGATTTCCATCCTTGTGACCAGATATATGTACTAAGCGGATCACCAAATTGTGCCAGGTATATGAGATTCAAACGCTATAAATATAGCACTAAATCTTCAGAAAGAAGAACTTGATGACTACAACCCATTATTGAATCCACCTTATCTCTAACTTTCTCCCCATTTCCTACTCTCCAGGCTAGTAACATGTCTACAATATTAAAAGAAGAGACCAAAGCCTCCCTGTGAAGAGACCCATTTTCCAAGTTTCTTCCTCAATAGTGTCATTGGAATAAGACTAGAATTGGTAAATTTGATTGACTTGACCGGTTTTGGACGTTCCAATTTGGTTTAGCGTTTTTGACTGGAAATGGTTAGTTTCATACAAAACCAATTGGTTCTTTAGTTGAATCAATTGGTTTTGTATAAAAATGACCTCAAATGCTTGAATCGGTTTGTTGTGTACAAGCCCATATGCCATGGTTTAGAACATGAAATATAGAAAGAAAGAAAAAGATAAACCCTAGACCTAGTAATCATCAGTGATATTAAATGGTAATACTTAGTGATAACATTTGTTATAATAGTAGCAACAAGGAAGGTTTTCCTGCATGCAGAAGACTTAAATCAGGAAACTAGTTGTATTTAATTTATTTTTCTTAAGTTTACTTTGGAAAATAAATTAAAATGATCTAATTATTAATTAACTTTATGAAAACACATTTTATAAAGTGAAAGTGAAATTAGGGTTCTTCGCTTTGCATAAAGTTATAAAAGGAAGGTCAATTGGTGGAGAGGATACACGCAGTTATATTATGACAGAGAGAGAAAGTCAGATGGAGGGTTTTGTAGAGAAGACGAAGGAGCTAACCGACACAGTGACTGAGCTTCCAGTTAGGAAGAGACTGTACGTAATTCCACACAGTTTTCGTACAAACCGTACAGATTCTGTACAGCAACCGTACAAATGTATGGATCCGTACAACAACAGTACAAATGTATGGATCCGTACAACCACATATGGGAGGTCGTACTGCTGGCCATACAGTCACGCAGAGGTGTGTTGGGTTTTAGTTGGGGTTGTCTAGTGATTCTGTTGGGTGCTACTTCGCCAGGTTTGGGTGATTAGTAGTTGATTGTAAAAGTTCCATATTTTCTCAATAATAAAATCCATATTCGACTGCTGCATTGATTTTCCCATCTTAGGTTTTTCCGAGGCTTTCCGTACCCAAAATAATAGTGTCTATATTGTGATGTGATGTTGTGAATTATTTCTCAGTACTTTATATTCCGCTGCATACTAGTAAAGAAGTACATGTGTGGTTATTTCAGTTTTCAAATTAAATACACTGTTTTAGCATTGGTTGTGCTTTAAAGGAAAATTTATATGGTATTATAGCTCTGGTGAGCTAAAGCTGAGAGATTTGCAACAACAGTAGATCAAGGGCAGATCTAGTTGAAGACACAAACCTAGATTGCAGATCTAGGGTTTGACATGTACACTTCAGTATGGCCGTATAGTTGAGAGTCGAGGATAGACTTCAGGGTGCTCAACACTTTCCTACATGGAAAGAAAGGATCACAAGGATCCTAGAAGTTAGTGATGTAGAGGAGCACATTGACTCCACGAAGGTTGCACCCACAGATCCGATAGATTTAGCAGCTTGGAAGAAGATTGATTCCAAAGCCATGTTGATCATCTTGGATGGGGTGAAGGATCACATAGCCCTTCACCTTTATGGGAAGAAGACTACATTAGAGATGTGGACGACTTTGGAAAGTATGTACTAGAGAAAGAACGAGAACCGGAAGATGGTTCTGCAAGAGAGGATGCATGACACCAAGATGTCCAAGGGAGGAGTGGTGCCTTATCTCATAAGGCTCACACAGATTAGGGATGAGCTTGGAGCTGTTGACTCTAAGACTTAGGATGCGGAGCTAGTTCAGATAGCCCTCAATGGCTTCTCTAAGCCATGGGACACCTTTTTCAAAGGTGTTGTTTCTAGGGAGATGCTCCTTGATTGACATAGACTATGGGATGACTTTGTGCAGGAGGAGACTCGCATGGGTCAAGAATTAGGCTCATCCAACAATGCCCCACAGATTGTCAATGAGGAGGCTCTAGCCCTGATAGGGAAGATCAAGGGGAAGGCAAATATGAAGAAGGATGGTAAGAATAAACTAGATGTTTCAAAGGTCAAGTGTTTTATCTGCCACAAGCAGGGACACTTTGCTTTCCAGTGCCCAGATAGGAAGAATAAGAGTAACACTCAGATGGATGGATCTGCAGAGGTGGAGGATTTCAGAAGGAACTTCGATGAGGAGTTTTGCTTGATAGCTAGCATGGAAAGCACCACAGGGAGCAGTATATGGTACATCGACAATGGAGTATCTAGTCACATGACTGGACATAAGACATTCTTCAGAGACTTGCAGGAGGGTGGAACAGGGATCTGCATTGAGTTGGGTGATGATGCACGATATCCGACACATGGAGTTGGCCCTGTTTCATTTCAGAGGGAGTCTAGCAAACCCCTCAATTTTGCTGACGTGTTATGTGTTCCAGGATTGACCAAGAACCTTATATTAGTCTCCACTCTAGAGGACAAGGGATATTAGGTGAAGTTTCGTGACCATAGAATGTACATCAGGCCCAAGGGGTCAGATAGGAGCTTGGATCGGGTGATTGGCATCAGGAGCGGGAAAGTGTATAGATTACACTTTGAGCCTGCAAAGGATCTACTCAGGAGCGACATCAGCCAAGGTGAGTTGTGCCATAGGAGGATGGCACACTTACACCATGGAGAACTGAGGCACTTGAGACAGGTTGTCATTGGAGTTCCTCAAGCACAGGAGAAGAAGCATAACCACTGCAAGGGTTGTGCTTCAGGGAAGAACATCAGGAATTATTTCCCACAGAGTGAGCACAAGTCTAAGGATCCCTTGGACTTGGTGCATTCGGATGTATGCGGAACTATGAGTGTCCGTTCTTTCAGTGGTTACAGTTATTGCGTAACCTTCATTGATGACTATTCTAGGAAGATCTGGATCTATTTCCTGAAGGCCAAGTTAGAGGTCTTTGAGAGGTTCCGAGAGTTCAAGAATCTCGTTGAAAACCAAACAGGAAAGAAGATTCAGGTGTTGAGGACAGGCAACGGGGGTGAGTACACCTCCAATGAGTTCATGGAGTATTGATCGACAGAGGGGATGAAGAAGGAGCAAACTATGCCCCATACCTCACAACAGAATGGAATTGCAGAGCAGAAGAACATGACCATGGTAGGAGCAGCCAAGGCCATGCTATTTGATCAGGGATTACCACTATTCCTTTGGGCCGAGGCATACATGAGTGTTGTTTACATTCAGAACAAGTGTCCCCACATAGCTTTGGGGAGGAATATACCCGAGGAGGTCTTCAGAGGCACTTGGCAAAATGTGAGTCACATTCGCATATTTGGGAGTGTCTTCTATTGTCATGTTCATGCTGACACTAAGAAGAAGCTGGACCCTTCTGGAGAGAAGGGGTTACTTGTTGGATACAACGAGACTTCGAAAGCATACAAAGTTTACATTCCTGCTCGCAAGAGGATTATTGTGAGTAGGGATGTCCAGTTTGATGAGGATAGGGCCTTGCAGAGATGTATAGACTTACCAGCAGAGCAACAACCATCACAGGATTCAGGGGTCAAGTTGGAGGAGCCAGAGGTACAGGTACAAGTACAAACACAGGGCACTGGTTCTAGTAGTTAGAGGGAGTCAGGTGGACATGATCCTCCTATCTTTGATGGGGAGGATGAGCAGCATCAGGAGCAAGACATCTAGCAGCCATAACAGGCAGATACTAGGCCACGACCTAAGTGGTATAGGTCCACTGTTTAGAATTCGAGGCAGGTGAGTCTTCCACATAGATATTTTAGACAAAGCGTACCACCAGAGAGACTTAGTTTTATGGCACTAATGACAGAGTTGATTAACTCTGAACCTTCCAGTTTTGAGGAGGCTGCACAACATGACGTGTGGCATGAGGCCATGGTTGAGGAGTATGACTCAATCATGAAGAGCTAGGTATGGGAGGTTGTGTTGCGACTTAAAGGCAAGAAAGTGGTGGGATCCAGATGGATCTACAAGGTAAAGCATGCAACAGACGAAAGCGTGGAGAAGTACAAGGAATGCTTCATGGCTAAGGGGTTTTCACAGAAGGAGGGTATTAACTATGATGATACCTTCACCCCTGTTGCCAGGTATTCTTCTATACGGACCATTATCTTTTTAGCAACAGAGATGGGTTGACGTGTCCATTAGATGGACGTAAAGACTGCCTTCCTCAACGAAGTGATAGAGGAGGAGGTGTATATTCAGCGACCAGAGGGGTTTGATGTGGAGAACAGGGAGACGCATGTATGCAGACTACAAAGAGCTCTTTATGGGCTCGAGCAGGAACCTCGAGCATGGTACTCGAGGATAGACAACTATCTATGGGAGATGGATTTCAACGGAGTGAGGTTGACCACAACTTGTACTTCTTGACAGGTGAGGTGCCTCTCATGCTGGTCTTATATGTGGAAATGGGAGGCTGATTGGAGACTGCAAGTCCAACTTTGCAGTGGACTTTGAGATGGAATACCTTGGGTTGATGCATTACTTTCTGGGCTTGGAGGTTTAGCAGAGAGATGGATGCTTCTTCATTGGACATGTGAAGTATGCAGTAGAGATCTCGAAGAGATTCAAGATGAAGGACTGCAAGCCTATGGCCACAGCTCTAGTTTCCAACTAGAGGAAGATTGATGCATCAGGGTCAAATGGATTTCATCCTACCTTGTATGGTCAACTTATTGGATCGCTTATGTATCTAGTCAACACACGGCCAGACATCAAATTTTCAGTCAACTCTTTGAGTCAGTTCATGGTGGACCCTCGGAGAGTGCATTAGACGGTTGCGAAGCACTTACTTCACTACATCAAGGGTACAGTGGAGTATGGATTGGTTTATGAGCGTAGGGGGAGTGCGTAGTTAGTAGGTTTCACAAATGTTGTCTGGGCAGGATGCGTAGAGGACATGAAGAGTACTTCAGATTGTTGTTTCAGCATTGGATCAGGAGTTGTGTCTTGGTTCAACAGGAAGCAGAAGTCAGCTGCATTGAGCTCAGCAGAAGCTGAGTACATGGCAACCAGCGTGGCTGCTTGTGAGGGTGTGGCTGAGGACGTTACTTTCAGGGTTGTTTGAGTGTGTCCTAGAGGCTACAATAGTTTAGTGTGACAATCAGAGTGGCATCAGGCTATCTGAAAATCCAGTGTTCCTGGCCAGAGAAAACACATAGACATCAAGTATCACTTCTTGAGAGATTGTGCTTATAGAGGAACCATGCAATTGGAGTACGTACAGATAGATGAGCAGGTGGCAGACATTTTCACCAAGGCACTTTGCAGACAATTTTGTGAAGTTCAGGGATAAATTGGGGTTGCTACCGAATCCATTCCTCGTTGAGAGGGAGTGTTAAAATAGAAGCAACAAGGAAGGTCTTCCTGCATGCATGTGTCCTTGCATGCAGAAGACTTAAATTAGGAAGCCGGTTGTATTTAATTTATTTTTCCTAAGTTTACTTTGGAAAATAAATTAAAGTGATCTAATTATGAATTAACTTTATGAAAACAATGTTTATAAAGTGAAAGTGAAATTAGGGTTTCGCTTTGCATAAAGTTATGAAAGGAAGGTCAATTGGTAGAGAGGATACACACACACTTGTATTCCGATAGAGACATGATACAAACAGAGAGAGAAAGTCAGATGGAGAGTTTTGTAGAGAAGACGGAGGAGCTAATCGACAGGGTGACCGAGCTTCTAGGCAGGAAGAGGACCGCATAGGCCGCACAGGAAGCAACTACAGAGGAGGTCGTACAGATCGTACGGAATTACGTATAACCGTCGTACAAACCGTACAGATTTTGTACAATTGTATGGATCCGTACAACCACGTGTGGGAGGCTGTACTGCTGGCCGTTTAGTCACGTATAGTTGTTCTGGGTTTTTGTTGGTGTTGTCCAGTGATTCTGCTAGGTGCAACTTTTCCAGGTTTGGGTGATTGGCAATTGATTGTAAAAGTTGCATATTTTCTCAATAATAAAATCCATATATGACTGCTGCACCGGTTTTCCCATCTTGGGTTTTTCCAGGGGTTTCCATACCCAAAATAATAGTGTCTATATTGTGATGTGATGTTGTGAATTATTTCTCAGTACTTTATATTCCGCTGCATACTAGTAAATAAGTACATATGATTATTTCGGTAATCAAATTAAATATACTGTTTTAGCCCTGGTTGTGCTTTAAAAGAAAATTTACAACATTCTCCTTATCTTTCATTTTCTATCCTTTGGCTTACATTTTTAACATTACCATTAATTGTTTCAGTATGTTTGAGAGTGATTCCAACTTCAACGGACTTCATATGCAAAAAGTATAATTTTAGATCCCATTCAGAATTCAACAGACTTAATAGATTTCAGGATTTCAGGATTGCAACCTTTCCATTGGATTTTATCATGTATGAGGGTGTGGGATAGGCATTTGGGATAGGCATTTAATGAAGTACATCAACCCCTCTATGTACCTTGATGTTAATGATTGTTGAACTCCTATGCCATGACCTTAATAAAAATGTACCATTCACTCAAATAAAATAACTTATTAAGCATGAGAAGTTTTTTCTACCTTATTTCATTGCTTGGATTAGGAGTTTTTTCAAAATTGTAGGATGTTGACTATTGTCCTTAGAGGATCAAATTTAAGATTCGAGGTAGAGAAGAGGGCAAGAGCCTAGAGGAGGGGGGCACAAGGTGTTGATATTGAATAGGATCCCAATATCGGCAATGATTTTGATGATATGTAGCTTTTTGTTGTAACATGGAGTTTTTTGGATTCTAAAGGCCATTTAGAGCCTCTTTGTTTATGTATTTTGGGTTAGATATGGATTGCACTTGATGGTATTTTAGTTGTATGCACCCTTACTTGCTATATACATGAAAAACTTCACAAATTTGTGTATATTGGTTTGGATTCATATGGATGCACATGCATATATATGTTTTTTTTTCATTTCAAAATTTGAATATTTTTATGTATTTGTGGTTGATTGGCTTTATTTTTTTACCCGTGCGGTTATGATAACATTGCTTCCTAATCTAATTTATAATGGTGTTAGGGGCTAAATATTTTTGAGCCATTAATCGATTCTAGAGATTCTTCTTAGTAATCAGATTTCACGGTGTTTGAATTATTTTACTTTTGTTTATTTTCCTATTTTGTCATATGTATTGGTATGTTTCTCTATAGTTTATGGTACCAAAATTTATTGGCTTGAATTTTTGACACTTTCATGGTCATGTACTTGGAATGCATCCTATAGAGTTTAACTATGTTAAAAATAGTAGCCATAGTATAATGGAATTGTTTTGAAGGGAAAGCTATGCGACACATTGTAAATACAGAGGGATAAAATGATTATTTTTCACGACACCGATATCCAAGTGTGCAGATACATCATTTAAAAATAGATATGAACGCTCACATAAAAACCTTTTCCTTTAGAAGATGCCAAGTTCAAACTAATATTGTTTTTTGGGATCAACCTAAAATAGTCTCCCAATATCCAAGTAGAGCATTGCGATTGGAACATTGATAATTATTGTTGCATGATTCATTTATAATGTATCATTTCTAGAAGAGATGGGCTCGAAATGATTTTGGCCAAAAATCGAGATCAGCCGTTGAGAAAACACCATCTCATAGTTTTTCGTTATAGGAGACAACAAAAAATGTAAAAGACACATTGTTAGAAAAACTTCTACTTTTAAGTCGAGTGCACTAGTGGAGAGCAATGATTATTTCCTATGAATAATTTCAGATTATGACAAAACATGATTTAGAGCATTAAATTGGAGAGCAATGATTATTTCCTATGAGTAATTTCAGAAAAATAATAGTAAGAAGCCATATTTAAGAGTGGTAAATTGGAAAAATGTATTTTACGGAGTGGTAGGATAAGATAATTTTATTATTGTCCACAAATGACAAAAGAATAGGTCATTAAGACTATAAAGTACAACTAATCAACATTGGACCCTGAGAATGCCTAGGTTACTTCTAAATGCTCAAGGATGGAAATATACAAATGAAAGTATGAGAAAATAAAAGCAAATGAGAAAGTGTGAACTAAATAGGTAAACCCCGAAAAAAAGAGGAAACACCACTCAATATTATTGATAGAGATAGTGACAAAAGTAGAGGAGGGAATACACAATTATATGTCATCATCTGTCACCATGAAGGAGCTTATGCAAAGATTGATACTGTTCTTTAGGGAGTGCTTGTGTTGAGAGGGCCTTGTAGGGTGAGCATAGGAGGAGCCTTGGTGTGGGTTGTTGAAATTCTTCAATCATTCAAGGCCAATTAGAAAAATATAATGAAGGGTGTATGGCAACATAGATCTGTGGATCAAAACACAAATCACAAGATAGATCAGACAATTTTACTTAGAATTGAAGAATGAAACAGTGCAAAAATGGCTTGCAGCTGTGTAATGCTTTCATTAATCAAAAGTAATTGGATAGTTAATTACAATGTAATACATTGGTATTAATAACCAGTCAATTCGAATGGATGAGAGAGGAATTCAAATTGATTGACTCTACCTAACTGCATGGATAACTAGACATGTCTAAATCACTATCGGAGCCCAACTAGTAAGCTCCAGTTGTCTAAATCAGTCCACCACTCAGTTAGAATCAGTTAACTAGTCTAACTGAATGTGGTAGGTGAGGAATTGCGCCTTTCCACATGCAATCAATCAATGACTGGCGCTAACTGAATGTAATTGGATGTAACTAACTCCTAACTAGGCTTAACTAGTCACTAACTGAACTCAACTGAAGGAGGTTGGTTTCGACACTCCCAGTGGCTCCCAAATTGTAGGGATTGGTCTAGGAGGCTCCTAAACTGATGCATACAAGTGCAGTCAGTGGCAGTTAGCCTCAACTAGTATTCCCCACACTCTAGTAACTGGTATATGTGGCCCAATTAGGCCATGTGAGCCCAATGATGCTAGTGACTAAATATAGACTGAAAAGACTCCTAATTTAGACATTATTGACTAAATTAGACAAGGGAGGATTATAATCCTAACACCCTCCCTAAATTCTAACTTGGACAATTTGTGGGCCCTGGTAACTAAGATCATAGGTCACCCATTATAGCTAAAGCAAAGTAACTACTTAATACAAGGAAACGAGGAAAAAACCAGATGGGAAAAAAGCCCCCCCTCAAACTAAGCAGGTAGAATCGGGATCAATCTTTATTCTTCTCTGCATAGGTATCCTGGGGCCTGGAATGTAGAATTCTCCATCTTATGTCTGGAGGAATATTCCTCTTTGTAAGAAGAATAATGTGCTCAACTGAATCAGGAACATAGACAGCTACTGGATGAAAACTGGACCCGTGTAGATCAACTGAAATCAATTGATAAGAAAGAAAAAGTGTTTGAGGATTCGAGCCATGTGAGGAACACTCAAGAAACTGATATGTTGCAGCCTTGAACAACAAACCATGAGTAGTAAAATCAGCCCCAAGTGTTAGGAGAAAGTGTCCAGGCGGATGCAGAATGTCTTCCTCTTTGCTAGTTCTGTGAGGGCATGGGCATGTGACCAAAGGTAGAGAAGCCCTGGGAATGTGGAGAGCGAATGATTGAGCTCCATAATATGATATAGCTTCAGAAATAACTTATGATTCACAAAATAAAATATCAGCAACCTCACAAGAGGAAACTGACATCAATTCCCCACCAACAAGTTTGAAGAAAACTTGCGATACTTGACTTTTCACACCGAAATTGGTGAAAGCAACTACAAGCATGATTGAAAGCTCTTGAAATCTAAAATTTGAGCCAAATAATATCAGATCAAATCCAAATAAGATCATATCAGATCCAAATAAGTTCATATCATATCCAAAAATATGGTTCACTGAGATGGTAGATGCATAATTTTCTCCTTCTTCAAAATTTTGAATATTGGTGCATGCAATCCTCTAGGAATTTACTGGAAGATATAGATCAAGGAGAGTGAATGGATCACTCCTACAATCTGATATTTTTTCCAAAATATCCAAGGTATTACTTATCTGCACACCAACAACAACATTAGAGGGAGAGAAATCAAATTCTTCTTCACTTTCGAAAGCAATCACTGGCAAATTTTGCACATAATTTAAAGGAGAATCACTGGAGAATGTTTGTATAGAAGTGCAATAGTGTTTTTCTTCAATATCAGAGATTCAAATGTCTTCTTCTGTATCATCTATATGAGAAGATGAGATATCATAGATCTCATAAACTTCCAGAGCATCGGGAGAAGGAGTCATTGCAAGGAGACTTCAATTCGAATTGACTGTGTAGAAGATTTCGCTTCTTCTTCATCTTGAACAACTTCATCAAAGAGAGTAGAGGCTGAGGATTTCAGATAAAGAAACCATGTGGTGCTGGGTGTACTCTTCAAAGTGCTATTATGATCCTCATTATTCTTGCCAAAGGTTTTGTCCAATTTTGTCCAGAGTTCCTTTGGGTATTCAACAGATTTAGTGAGGTAGCGCAAGCTAGGAGAAAGGGCCAGACCTATTGCTCCAAAAGCTCCATCACCATCATTTAGCCAGTCATTCTCATTCTCATAAGACTCTTTTCCAAGTCCAATAGACACCTCATAGAGATCTTGTCTCTTCAGAGATGCAATCATCTTCAACTTCCATTCTGAATAGCTTGTGAATGGGGTGAGAAGAGGAACTAATGAATCCATTTGAAGTTGTACTTGCAAAAACATAAAAGGGGCACCATAAGGTCGGACATCCTGTACTTTTCATGTTTTCATAACACCCAGATTAGTTAATCAAGCAATGCTTGATCAACAATTCCTTTGCTTAGGATTTATGTGGTAAACTTGCTGCTTTTGGTGCAGATCTGGAAGGAGTAATTTTGCTCAAGAAATTTGATCCAATAGGAGATCTGTAGAAAGGAGAAATGTCTTGTCCTTCCGAGGCTCTGATACCATATAAACTTGAGCACATAGATATGTGGATCAACACACAACTCACAAGATAAATCATACAATTTTACTCAGAATTGAAGAATGAAATAGTGCAAAAATGGCTTGCAACTGTGTAATGTTTTCATTAATCAAAAGTAATTAGAGAGTTAATTATAATGTAATACACTGGTATTAATAACCAGTCAATTCAAATGCATGAGAGAAGAATTCAAATTGATTGACTATACCTATCTGCATGGATAACTAGACATGTCTAAATCACTATTGGAGCACGACTAGTTAGCTCCAGTTGTCTAAATCAGTGCATCGGTTAGTTAGAATCAGTTAACTAGTCTAACTGAATGTGGTAGGTGAGGAATTGTGCCTTCCCACATGCAATCAATCAATGACTGGTGCAAACTGAATGTAACTAGATGTAATTGAATGTATCTAACTCCTAACTAGGCTTAACTAGTCACTAACTGAACTCAACTGAAGGAGGTTGGTTCTGACACTCCAAGTGGCTCCTAAATTGTAGGGATTGGTCTAAGAGGCTCCTAAACTGATGCATGCAAGTGCAATCAGTGGTAGTTAGCCTCAACTAGTGTTCCCCACACTCTAGTAACTGGTACATGTGGCCCAATTAGGCCATGTGGACCAAATGATGCTAGTGACTAAATATAGACTGAAAAGACTCTGAATTTAGACATAATTGACCAAATTGGACAAGGGAGGATTATAATCCTAACACTAAAAACACATCAACTTAACACTTCAAATAAGATACTAAATCAAGCAAATACCAGTGCCAAGCTAAGTCACCCGGCACGAGGACATATGACACGAAAATATGAGTGTCCGACATGGACACGGTGACCCCCATAATCAAGACACAGATGACGCAGTATATATATATATATATATGTTCATATTCTAAAAATTATATATATTAAAATATAGACATATAGATCCATTTTTTATAAATATGAAATATTAAATAGAATCAATACACAATGCACATTAGTAATTTAGTAATTACACATGCACAAATCACAATGAGACACATAAATGAATCAATGATAAACTAAGATGTCAGAACCATATTTCTCATTAACATTAAGTCATCAAAATATTTTTCATTAACATTAAGTTGGAACCAACTTGGCACACAACTAGAAAAATTGTGTGTTCCATTTCAAATTCTAAGAAATGAGAGAGTATCTCCTATATATACTAATTTCACAATCATTCCTCATGTACCTCCGATTCTTGGCTAATGCCCCTTTTATTTGTACAAGTGTTGCCTTACATTTCTTAGAGGGTTGTAACAGTTGATCAATGCTTACTCATTTTGGACTACAATAAAAGTTTATACCAATGAACTTCCTCTTATACATTGTTGTGTAATATAAAGTGTTTATACATTTCAAGGTGTTGCTTCAAACTCCATTGGCCTACTATATAGACAGTTACACCTGCTACAAAGTGTGTTTAATTGCTATGGAAGTGCTACATAGATGATTATCCATTTTGGATTGCCACTTGAGAGTGTGTTGTAACTATACTGTATACCACATTTAAGATAACACTATGAGAGGATGCATGAGGTTGTGCATTGCAACTATATCAAATAACACATTCCATATTATGTTATGAGAGGATGCATGAAATTGTCACAGACAATTGTACAATCTTGGATGCTGATATGTTCTGTTTTTGCTGGTCTGTTATGCAATTTGATAGTACTTCTACTAATATCTCTACGAATAGAAAAATATAAATGAAATTGAACTCAAATAATTTACCTACGAGTTGATAACAACTTTCTAGAAGGCCATATTAATAACCACAAGAAGTAATGCAAAATAGCAACATAGTTACCTCATACCGAGATAATGCATCCACACACAATAAAACTACACACCATGGGCCTTCAAAGTATTTATATTCATCAACAATAATATAAAATAAGCTCAAAGCTTCAATAGAGTTTCCACACTAAAACCATCTTGAACAAATGAGAGTGAACTTCCTTAAATAGCCAAGAGGGGTGAATTTTCCCAAGGAGGGAGAATTTCCAAGTGCAGGAAGAGGCTGAGAGAAAGGAGAGTGCATATGAGATAATTTGAGAGGAACTAGGAGTGGAATTTCTCCGAGGAGGATCGACCCTAAGAGTTTGGCCACCATGCCATTGTGAATGCACCATTTCTCCTCATGAAGTGTGCCCTCCCTTCTTGATATATGCACCTACCTTATTCAGATCTCAATCCAATCTTCAATCAATTGACTTGGATCCTTAATAAACCGCCCCTTTGATTCTCAATCAATTTTCCACAACTGCAAATGACTAAAACATGTCCTCAACACGTTTCCCTAAATCTTGGAATGCTAATTTTTCCAATTTATTTGGTCTTTTTATGCACTTTTTGAGAGAATGAAATTAAGTGATTAAAAATCAGTAATTTCATTCTCAAAGTGGGTGCTCTGAGTTTGAAAACAAGCACCCCATGGAAAATTATGCCTCCTAGTACCACTTCTATGACTTGTTGAATTTTTACAATTAAAGTATCCCGTTTTTGTGGCAAATATTTTTATAAACAAAGAATTAATAAATATCTAGGGGGGCCTTAATGAATGTCCAAGACTCTAGAATAATGACTGTCTTGGTAATATACATAAAAAAACTAGGCTTTAATAACCCCATAATGACTAACCACTAGGACAATCACTCCATCTTTGGAGGATTGATTGAAAAACTCGAAAATTATAAGTCCTTGAAAAAATAGTATATAATTAACAAGGAAAAAACAATCCAAAGTAATTTGACTAGAGACCAAGTCTTAGTAGGCCAAGACTTTTACAGAAATTAGTCATGCTATGTCATTTTATTATAGATCCCCCATGGGGGTATGGAACATGTATGAAAATAAAAAGGGTCCAAAAATGGTCAGATGGAATTTTGAACAATTGACTTGTTCAATATTTGGTGGATCAACTACAAGTCCATCCAAGTGCGACTTGGGTAGTGTTAGTGCCAAAAATTGTTCCCAGACTACAAGAGAACAACCCAACACGATCTCAATAAACAAAATAAAGTAAAATAGGGGTTTTTAGGGTTTTGGTTGAACAGTTTGAAGACAAGAGGGAAAACATTCATAAGACCAAAGCAAAAACTAAATCATGAGCATTTGAATGACTAAGATGTATAACATATAAACCATAATCCAACAAAATAAACACAATATTGAGTTTCACCCACAGTTAGCAAGCATAAAAACATTAAACAAGAAATGAATATACCAACTGAGTAATTAACACAAATTAGAAATGAAACCAGTCAATAATCAAAAGGGCATATAGTGCATATATTTCATAGCTCAGTCATAAAAAACACATAAGTCTTTACACTTAGCTCATAAACAAAGCCTGATAGCCTCCCCTTGTTAGCAAAAATCGAACCCTTTGTCCTCTTTCAGACTTACATTTATCCCGTTCTTTCAAAAACAGTCGCATAACTGAACCCTAACTACTTTTAGGTCGTCTATCGAATTGTTCAATATAAACTAACATTATACAAAAATAAAATAAAATAACTTTTCAAACTAACAAATAACTGCTATCCTTAAAGAACTTTACTAGTCTTTTGCTGCTTCAGCTAATAGAGCAATTCCCTCAAAAGCCTGAGCTTTCCTTCTAGCTTTCAAGTGGTTTGCTTTCCAAGTCTATAACCCTCTTTGTTAACTCTTCATTCTGTTGAGTCAGCTCTTGGATAGTCTGCCTTAATTCTGTAAACTGATTCTCTGTCTGTCCTTTTCTTTTAAGAGCCTCTTTAGATACTGCAATCAATTCTTGGTAGTGATTGTTTACTTCCTCCAAGTCTTCTCTAAGTCTCCTATTTGTATCTACTAATCCATCATTGGTTTCATGCATATATTCAATTTGATGCTTGTATTGCTTAATGCTCCTTTGTAGATTTTCCTTTTCAGAATCAATACATTTATCTCCTGATATTGTTTGCATCCCTTCAGGTATCCATGGTATTTTTAGCTTCTTGTATATTTCTTCATCCTCATTCATAAGCTCTATGAAGGTTATAGGAACTTATGGCTGTTCTTCAGCTTCAATACTGCACTGAACTTCTTCTTCAATTATCTCTTTTTTCTCTATACAAGAATTATTTATATCATTCTGCTACTGTTCCTGAATCATCTGTTTTCGAACCTGCATGAAAATGTCTGAAATCTTAGTATCAGTAAAGATTGATTTTTCTTTTGATACTATTTGTTTTTTACCTTTTATAACTTCTTTGTTTTCATCTTCACTATCTTCCAATTTCTCTTGAGGTGATGAATCTTCTATTACTGTAACCTTTTCATCAGCCAATTTGGGATTTAATAGCTTTTTCATGTTTTTCGGCCTTGTCTTAGGTCTCCAAACTGCTCCAACCTCTCCTAACATTTTATGAACCTTTCCTTGATGAGTTATTGAAGCAAATTCAACAACCTTCACTCTTTTCTTTCGTGCCACTGTCTCCTCTTCAGACAATACTGTAATGGGGCTCTGATTTTGTTCCTTAACATCTTCCTCTTCACCTTGATTTGATTCTGCAGGGAAAACATCTTCCACTGGCTCAACTTCTTTCATCTCTGACTGTAAATATTTGCTTTCCTCAACACTAACTCACTGCCCAAACTCAATGTTTTCATTTTCCTGATTCGAAGCTTCTCCCGGTTTATCAACTTCTTCATCTTTGACTATGAATTTCTTTCTAAGTTTCTTAATCAAAGTCTGACCCTTATCTACCTGTCTCTTCTGAGACTGATCCTCCTTCTCAGTTTTGAAACCTGACCAAAATAAGAAGTATTCCCATGTCTTCACTCTTTTCTGCAATACAGTACTTATGATCAACTTTATGAGCCCATGGTGAAAAACTGATTGTTTTGTATGATCTTGGTGTTCTTTCACCCTACATGACATCTTCTGTAAGATTTTCAAAAAGAAGAAAGGAATATTCATTTTAGATTCATGACTGAGATATTGAAGGAATCTAAAATGATACTTAAACACAAAGGCAAATCTACCCTCACAGGTGACATAGATTTGTAAGATTTTAATAGGCTCAATCCACTCAAGTTTAAAGTTTTGAATAGGAACACCTTTTCCCCAGTCTGCTACTACACCTGGAAGCAGATATCTCTGAGCATCAAAGGTGAAGGGCACCTTTTTGAACCAGAATTCTCCCTCATCCAGAATTCCTGTTGCTTCTACTAGTAACTCCTTGGTTAGTTTGAACTTCAAAGTGTCAAAAGACACTACATCCTTGTCTAAACATTGAACAAACTTGTAAGAAACCTCTGAATGATAACCTTCAATCTTTTCGAAGAACACTAACCATCCTGCTTCTGCAAACAATTGTGCACAATCTGGAAAGTTTTTGACCCAACTTAAGTCTGAGGGTTCTGCTCTATTGGTCTTTCCACTCTTTTTCATTTTGAAATATTGTCAAACAACTTCTATAAATACAACACACTCTGAATGTCTTTTAAGTTGGACCATACTTTTAACTTCATGACTGAGCATCCATCATTTAGTATCAATTAGGCTTAACAACTAATAATCTGCCCTCAATTCAGTCATTAATCTTCTGTTTAGAAAAACCCCAAATTAATAAACCTTGGAAATCAGTTCGCAGCCTACCTGTAAAATGACTAATCCAGCTGCTGGAATCCTATTCTCCTATCTGTCAGGTGTCGAACTGCATGCCCCAATCTTCTCTGACCGTTTTGACACTCCAGACGACCGCTCCCCAAAGCCCTAATTTTACTCTGTTTCAAAATTCCAATTTTCAAGTACTAATTTTTTGCCACGATCTCCACCTACTCTATGTGCATTTCAGGAAAAACGTGATTCGAAACGCCTTTGTCTCATTATGGTCTACTATCATTATTACATCAGCTCTACCAGAAACCGCCATGATTTGCCTTCATGATGATATTCACACCTGTCACAGTGATTAATATTTGAATGCTACCGTGGTATCGGCATCTCCCATCACTAACAACTAATCTTTCCTAGCATCGGCGACCGGAACCCCAAGACTAAATGCTGCCGCAGTGTCGACGCTTTAAACCACTAGCTTCGTGATCAGCGATCAGAAGCTCTAGCAACTATCTCGTCGGAGCTTTAAACCACCATGCCGCTGCAGTGTCGACGACGTAAACCACTAGCTTCGCGATTGGCGATCGAAAGCTCTATCAACTATCTCGTCGGAGCTTTATACTGGAATGCTGCCGCAGTGTCGGTGACATAAACCACTAGCTTCGTGATTGACGATCGGAAGCTCTAGCAACTATCTTGTCGGCGCTTTAAACCACTAGGCTGCCGCAGTGTCGGCGACATAGAGAATTAAATCTCCGAAACGTTGAATGATGATTTTTAACTTGCACGACTTTCTTGTAGCGCCTGTGTGCATTTGTTTTTGGCTTGCGCTACAAGAAAATTCAAGTTAATGATTTTTAAAAATTAATTTCGTGATATAGGTTTAAACTTGGTTTAGGAGTCCTAATTAAACTTTTTATGTTATTTTTTAGACTTTTTAATCCATATAAGCCTTATATAAGCCCTTTGATTATGAAATCAAACCAAAACTTGTAAAAATAAACTAAAAAATCAAATAACATGAAAGCTAAAGGGAAAAACTCAAACTATCCCAATCAACAAAATTTTCAAGGAATAAAGAGTAAAACCAAACTTCAAAACATAAACAAAAGTATTAAAAGATGGAAAACAAAAACATGACCTAACAGGTGGTAACATCTGGCTCCTACTTAGGGACACGTGCTTGATCTGATCTTTAGTAAAAGAGAGCATGCGAGAACTTCAGAATATGTGTTTTCTATAACCTGTAAAAACATTTTAACCTTAATAGGACAACTTTCAATAGCACATGTTCATATAAAAGCAATTGACACATAAGTTGCATTATTTGAAAGACAATGGAAATGTAACTAACTAACAAACAAAACTGTCATTCCTTAACATTGAAAAGAAATACCTAAAGTAAATGCTCATTCTAAGGAGCTTATTTTCCTACTATAAGCATGATATGCAACAAATGTTATGTGAAATCATAAATCCAATGCAAACACTTTAGCGTTTTATCAATATTAGAGCCTTTCCCTTGTCTTTGGTTACCAACCAAAATAAGGACACATTTATTACCACATGCAAACCTGTATGAATATTGAAGATGGGAGGGATGGATGGGAGATCATAAGCATGTGTAATATCATTAAACCCTTTCTACAACTGGAAGCTCCTCCCACAATCTTCTTCTATCCAAGTCTGGATAGGACTTACAAACATATTTGTACGATGAGGAAAGCCAATGAACCCATCATAATCATCCAAAAGGCTTCTCAACTGATAACTCTCTGTATAAGCCCCAGGTTGCTCCAAATCATGAAATATCTTTGCCTGTGAAGATGGAGGATGAGATTTACCCTCCATTGGCTGCATCCAATCTGTCTTTTCCATGCACTGCTTCTCCAGTTCATTACCACTAATACTTGTGCGTGTATAAGAATGATCATAGGAATAGTCTAAATGCTCCTCTTCCATACCAAGATTCCCAAAAGTTTCAAAATCAACACTTTCTTTTCTGGATATATCAAAAAGAGGATTTTCCATATATCTCCAATAATTTTCTTCTAAATCTTTGTCAAATATGGGGGATTCTTCATCAATAGCAACATACCCTTGGATTTACCTATCCTTCTCATGTTCACAATAGTCATCCTTAGAAGGGTCGGTTTCAAAGATGTTACAAGGGAATAAACTTACCAAACCATCATCACTATGATGAGAATGATGGAGGAGTGTCATGCACATTACAATTTTAACCATGCATTTCTTCATGAGCTTCTGTAATGGTTTCTTTTTAGGAAAATATGGCATGCAAATTTATTATTTTCATTGAAATAAACTTAAGGAAGCTCCAAATCTTCAATGTTTTCTATTATGGAAACATGAAGCGAATTTTTAACAATATCTTTGATCAAGGATCCCTCATATGCTTCATCATTGGGGTCATTGGGAATGTGTAGCTTAAGCTACTCTTTTTTATCTTCAAGGTGCTCTTCATGAATCTCTTCTTTAGAGTCGAGTTGTGCTATAGGGAGGAGGGCCTCATATTATTTAACAAGCTTCTTAATCTCACCCACCTCTCCTTCATGCCAATGAAAGAGGAAACACTCGAACAAATCAGCCATGTAAACGATGGATTTGTCACAAAGGCACATAGCCAATACCTTGCATCCCCCTCCAAGGTCTAAGAAAATATGGTCATCAGATCATCCTCATGATAAGCAACAAAATCAACCACCATTTTGAAGAAAGAAGCAATATGATGGGTGGTTGAATCATCGTTGTTTCCACAAAACTCAGGAGTACCATCAAATAGCTCCTCATGGTCATCGCAATGATTAGGAAAACCTTGGACACTTCAGAAATCTAATGGGGTGAAAATTTCGAGCAAGAGAGCACGAAATCCTTCCTTATCATCATCCATAGTTTCAAACAATGAGGTATCAAATATGAAATATGCATGTAATCATATCTTGTACTGACTCAGTGGAGCTGTCAAATGATGAGCTTCAAATATTTTCAATGTGTCGCATGTGCTCATCTCTACACATAACATATCTTCACAAATTTGTGAGAAACAAGGTTTTATCCCTTCAATGGAGTCACCATGTGAGAAGAAAAAATATGCAATAATAATATCTCACAAAGATTATTTTTTGCTTTTCTTTGTAAATTTATAAAAAAGGAAAAAATTAGTGGAATTCCCATTTGACAACTTAAATATGTACTCTAAACGATTTATCAAACAAAAAGGAAAACCAAAAGGTCATATTCCGGGAATAAAAAGATTTATCCCCAATAACAACACCAAAATGTTTTCGCCTAATACATGCCTTGGAAAGTGGCATAAATCTTCAAGCTACTCGGTGTGTCCTTAGGGGAAAGTCACAAGTCAAGTTCTGTCACTTAACACTTGACTCATTCGTTTATGCCAACTCCTAGTGAAGCCAAGGGGGGTGATCCCTAAACAAAAACAAGATAATGATGATTACGCTAAAACAAAAATAAAATCTTGGAGTTTATTAAGTTAAAACAAAAGCAGTATGAATAAAATATTACTCTAACAACATATCAACTTAGCACTTGAAATAAAAGAATGAATCAAGTAAAGACCGATGTCGAGATATAAAGGTAAAATGCTAAAAGGGAATTTTTGCAAATGCTGTTGGTTTGTTTTAAATTTATTAAGGGTGAGTTGCTTAAAGTGGGTTTATTCTTGGTTTATCCCACTGAAAGATTACCCTCAAAAGTGAATACAAAGCAACAATGTCGGATGTCCAACGTGAAGAGAACAAATCTCATTAATGGGTATCCCCCTGACCTCACACAATGTTCATTGCAACCTCTCACTTCGACATCAATGATTTAAATGGATTTTCCTATTATACTAGCTACTTGAAATCCCCTTTCTGATTGAAACCAACAACCATACAAGCCTGTAGTGGTCACAAGATCATGGTGGGGGACTTGAGTCTTGGTTCGTTACTTTAAACAAAATGAAATAATTGACAAAGCAACTAACTAATCCAAACTAATAAAATGAAATTAAGTTGATGGTTAGTAAATCAAAACAAAATAAAGCAAAAAGCAAAAAAAGATGGATGCCACGAAAATGACATAGACCCCCCAAGGGGGATGGAGACTATGCATTGTGTACCCCACTTGTTTTTATTATGATTTTGCAATTTTGGAATGTTTGTGGTCCTTTATAAATTAAGACCAACAAACTTACAAGTTTGTGGAAGGCAAATGCCTTTTTAAGAAAAGTAGAAGAAGGGGGTTCTAAATGGTCCAAATCTTTGAAATTTCGCTATCACTTCCTTTCACATGTTCAACAAAAAGTAAAAACCAACCACCAAGTTGACACTAAAGATGGAAAATTAGACGATTAGAAGCTTAGAAAAAATTTCTAATCTAAAGTACTAAAATATAGAACTTTAAATAATTTACAAGCATTAATTAGGAAGCTATATCTACTTTAAAAAAATGAAGCCTTAAAGGATCTAGATCTAGTCTTTAAAAAATGAAAGCATACTTGGAACAAACTAGCTTATTATATTATTTAAAAATGAATATACTTTGCTTAAGCTTGCAAAATGGTAACCAAGAGAGACTGAATAAAAGTGGAGGGAGAGATAGAAGAAAGAGCCCTAACTTGAATATCCAGATTTATGGAGTCTACTGGTGGGAAGCGAAGGGACTATGTCCTCTTAAAATGCTGAAGAACATGGAGGAAACAATCGAGCTCAACCACCTCTTCAGACTGGGAAACTTGCACAACTAATAAGACTTGCAAAAAGGGATTAGATCTGGTACTTTCTACACAAGAGGTTAGAAAAGCATGCAATACAATTGAATATAACATGTAATTTCCAGGTCTCTAAGTATAGAAAAATAGTAAATGAAATTGAACTCAAATCCTTTACCCTATGAGTTGATAACAACTTTCCAGAAGGCCGGATTAATAACCACAAGAAGCAAAGTAAAATAGCAACATAGTCACCTCATACCAAGACCATCCATCCACACACAAGAAAGATACACACCATGGACCTCCAAAGTCTTTATATTCATCAACAATAATATTAAAATAAGCTCAGAGCTTCAATACAGTTTCCACACTCCAAACATCCTGAATGAATGCGAGTGAATATGCTTAAATAGCCAAGACAAGTGACTATGCACAAAGAGGGTGAATTGCCAAGTGTAGGAAGAGGTTGAGAGAAAGGAGGGTGCATAGGAGCTAACTAGAGAGGAAATAGGAGTGATTGGGAGTGCTCCAAGGGGGATTGGCGCCACCTCTCAAGATGTTGGCCATCGTCCCATTGTGAATGCGCCATCTCTCCTCATGAAGTGTGCCCTCCCTTCTTGAGATATGTGCCTACCTTATTCACATCTCAATCCATTCTTCAATCAATCGACTTGGATGCTTACTAATTCACCCCTTTGATTCTCAATCAATCTACCACCACTGTAGATGACTAAAACATGTCCTCGACATGTTTCTTGGAATCATGGGATGCCGATTTTTCCCATTTATTATGTCTGTTTATGCACTTTTCAATAGAAAATTAAATAAAGTGATTAAAAATCACTAATTTCACTCTCAAAGTAGGTTCATAGGTAAAGTGGGTGTTATGAGTTAGAAAACGAGCATCACCATGGCAAATTATGCCTCTTAGTGCCATTTTTATGACTTATGGAATTTTTACAATTAAAATATCTCGTTTTTACGGATTTCTTTTTATTAACAGAAAATAAAAATAAAAAAGTAGGGAGGACTTAACACATGTCCATAACACTCTAGAATAATGACTAGCATGGTAATATGTATCAACCAATAGGATTTAATAACCTCCTAAGGCCTAACCTCCAAGACAATTACTCCAGCTTTAGGGGATTGAATGAAAAACTCAAAAATTATAATTCGGTAAAAAGAAATATAGAATTAACAAAGAAAAAACACTCTAGAGTAATTGGACTAGTGACCAAGTCTTAGTAGGCCAAACCTTTTACAAAAAGTGGTCATGCTACATCATTTTATTATAACCTCGCCATGGGGGTATGGAACATGAGTGAAAATAAAATGGGGCCAAAAATGGCCAGTTGGACTTCTGAACTATGAATTTTGAACAATTGATTTGTTCAATCTTTGGCAGCTCAACTACAAGTCCATCCTTGTGCGACTTGGGTGGTAACAAAGGGCACCACCATACGAAGTAGGCATATTCCTATTGTAATATCCCCCGATTTATAAACATTATTTGTAATATTAAATCTCGATTTTATTTTTGTTGATGAGTTTGGTTGATCGTGAAATCAGTCCAAACGGTCCCTGGAGGACAGTTGTAACCGCTACATTTTTCTTTTAATGAAATTCTGATTGAAAGGGACAACTGCGTTAAAAGAGGAGACTATTCATGCAAGAGGGGGAGATGTAGAGCAATAAACCTCAAGTAAGTACACCAGGCATCGGATAGACCCTGGAGTAATCAGGGCGCAGTGGTTAACGGGGATTCAACGGTGAATGGACTGTAGCTGCAAAACGAGATCAGACAAACCCTGGAGAAATCAGGGAACACAATGGTTGACGGGGATTCCTTGGGGAATGGACCGTAGCTGCAAAGTAAGATTTAGGAAACTAAACTATAAGAATTCATATGAGAGGAGGCATGACGCTATTGAGTATGCTAAGAAAGAATGAACTCTTGCTGTGTGAGCACTCTGTGTTAGGCAAGAGTTGAGGGAAATACTTGTTGCGTGAGCACTTTGTGTAAGGCAAGTGATTTCTGCCTGGAAAACTGAACTGAGGTTAGCTGTCTCCGCTCTTGGCACGCATAGTTTAGCTTGTGGGCGATTGAGAATAGAGCAGATATGTGCCTAATCTATGGTTGGTGGAATGTGGCTGTTCCCTTTTCGTTGCGGCTCGATTTACAAACATGTTTGATTACTGGGTTTATGTTATGCAAATCTATTGAGCTCATGGTATAACTGTATATGCGTAAATGTGTGTTTCAATGTCATGAAATGATAAATACCAGTTTTAGGTTTATTAATGAAAATGTTGCTTATGCGTTGATGTATACTCATACTCTGTTCTGAATGATTGTGATTTACATTTGGTAATATGGTGGCTCAAATAGTACAATATTGTTTCTGTAAAGAGTTATTAGGATACTGTATGATTCCTTGTTAAAGCTAGTCTAAGGCCCCCCTGGTAGGGAAGCAAATGGGCTCTATTGGGTTTAACCCCTTTCCTGTTTAGGAAAGCAGAAAGTGGAAGTCAAACTGTAAAATGTTTAAGTGTTTCCGCAATCCGCATTGTGGAAAGCGGAAAGCAGAGGATAAAACTGAGAAGGATGTGGAGGTTTTTGCAATCGGCAATCCATATTGCGGAATGCGGAAAGCGGAAAGGAAACGGTTAAAATGTGATGAATATAAGGACTTTTCGCAATCCACAATCCACATTGCGGAATGCAGAAAGAGGAAAGCAGAAGAAAAATATAAATAAAATATGGGGTTTCCGCAATCCGCATTGCGGAATGCTGAAAGCGGAAGGAGAAAGAGAAATATAAAGCAAATATGAGATTTCCGCAATCCGCAATCCGCATTGCGGAATGCGGAAAGCAGAAAGTGGAAGAGAAAATATAAAGAAAGTATGGGGCTTCCGCAATCCACAATCCGCATTGCGGAAGGGTAAGATCATAGAAGAATTACGTAATTTCCACAATTCACAATCCGCATTGTGGAAGCGAAATTGTGGAAGGGACCTTTGATTTGTGGAAGGGACCCTTTTTATCTTGCGAAAGGACTGTTGCAGAAACAATTAAGCTTAGGAATGAATGTTAGAGGAAGATTCATAGCCCATGAGTTATGTGAAGGAATTTTTTTTTTATATGCATTTTAGCAGGTTATATGGGCATGTTACACCTATGATCTCGTGAGGGTGATACGTTTTACCGACTGAGCAGGAAAATGTGTGCCATCTGCTAGGTCTATTGTAATTTGTGTTGATGGTTGGGAAATTTGCGTGTCATGTAGCACCTATAGTCTCTGAGATAGGTCAGAAAAAGGAGGTGATGAGCCTAGTGGTGCAGGCAATTTTGTGAGACTCAACCAAGATCCCAAATTCTTATTTTGAAATGAGTAACAGGTGAAAACTTGGCCTGAAACTCCCTTTAAATGGAACTTGGCAAAACTCGCACATAAAGCAAATGCAGACCCCACAATAAAATGACTTGGAGAAAAGGCCACGATGTGATATTTGGGGGGAGAAAGAAGAGTGGGAACTTATTTATTGAATTTATAAAGGCATATAACCTCAAAACAAGGCTCATTCTCATTTGGTCATTTGATGAGATGAATTGTTGGATAAACTATTGTATAGATTTTATGGATGGAACTGTAGCTATAATTTTTCCTTCACACAATTTCCTATATATCATATAAGCTACAATAAACCATGATCGTTGTGCCAATGGGGACAGCCATGAGGGAGTGGTGCCTCCTATTAACATAATGGTTGATTGGTTGTGGTGTGAATATGTTTGTTGCTCATCCTCCCCCTCCTTTTGTGCAAAACAAAATCTTCCACTCGCAGTACTCTGCAGTGCTCCTTTCACACGCAGTCCTAAAAAATGCCCATTACTTGGTTGAATACACCTAAAATCTGTCTTGAAATTGTTTCTATGACATAAATACCTTTCTATACAAAAAAATTATTCCACATTAGTGAGAGAAGTGACCCACAACAACATATAAGCTCCAATATACCATAATTCTTATGCTAATGGGGGCAGCAACAACAGAGTGGTGCCTCCTACTAACATGATGAGTTGATTGGTTATTGTGTGAATATGTTTGTTGGTCATCCTCCCCACTTCCACTGTGTAAAACTAAAAACAATTCACTGGCAGTACCCTATAGTATCCCTTCACAAGCCTTCCTTAAAAATGCCCATTACTAAGTTGGATAGGCCTAAAATCCGTGCATCGTTGGATTGTTTATATGACATAGATACCTCTTTTTCTACATAGATACCTCTCCACCTTTATATTTTGAGCTTCTATCTATTTTCCGAGTTTTGCATAGTCTTGAACCAAGTTTAACTGAGTTGCCGAGTCTTGCCAAGTCCCAAGCTGCCCAATGTTTTGCTGAGTCCAAGTTCACAACCATGGGTGCAGGTTTTAGAAAGATGCTGCAAGGTTTCCCGTTAGTGAGTGATCACCTCACAAATGTCTAAAGCTAGACATATCTATCTGAGATAATGAAAGGAGGTGGCAAGAGAACCTCCATAATCACTGAATAAGCAGCGATATGTTTCCCAGGACTCATAATATAAGGGACATCTGAAGGCAGATTGTTCCTATGTCTCAATCTTCTAAAGATTGCACAACTGACATATCCTCTCCATCCCATGGGATGTGGTGATCCAACTTAACCTGTAAGAGCTACCACTATATTTAAAATCTCATAAATATGAGATTATCAAAATCGGTGGTTAGATCCAACATGTTTGATGATATCAGTATACCGTAAAACGAAACAAAGATATATCAAAGATGAACAGGGGAAATTGTTGCAGCAAATAGTTTAACCAACAACAAAGTAGAGTCTTTGTATCTCCTGTTCTATTCCCAAAAACTCCACTCTAATTACTACAATGGAAATTAGTTACAAAATTTTTCCATTAGGGCATTCTAATCTTGGTTTAGAAAGCTAGCTCGACATGCTGAGGTCCCTCCCTGACGTGTCTCCTGGATCATCTTGATGTGTCTGCTCTGATTGTTTGCTGGGCCTGGATCAATCTATCCCCCTTGAGAAGCAGTGGACTCCATTGCTTTTTGCTACAGATGGGGACACCTTGCTACCAACTCTTTTCGTCAAAGCCATTTTCCTTGTCTGGGGATTTGTCGTGCCTTCACTACTTGGAACATAGAAATTGTCTGCTTCTGTGTGCGGTTAATGTAACAATCAACTATCATGTCTTCTGCAACAGGCCTCTGCAGATCCATGTGAATCTCGGCAGGAGCTTTGCGCTGTTTTGTGGGTCGCTCCATAAGAGCAGGGTAATGAGGTTTTAACAGCTTGATATTGAGGACTAGGTGCAAACCCAAGTAAGCTGGGATGTTCAGTTTATAGGCGGTGTCACTATTTTTTCACAAAAACTAGTGTGGACCATAAGATTATGGTCGTAAATTTGTATGAGGCCTAGAGAACCACTCCTTGCTGCTTCAAATAGACTTGATCCCCCACTTGGAACTTTTGAGGTGTCATAAGTTATTCCTTTGCCTCAGCACCCCTATTTGGGAGCGTTATCAGAACATCTTGATGTATCATCAGAAGTTCATGAATGAACTTTTCTGCCTTATCAACCTCTGTGTTCTCCTGTAGAGGTTGCTTTTCTTTGGTGGATTTGCCAAGTCTATTGGTGCAAGCGGTTGAAAATCATAGTTCAAAGAGTTCTTACCAGTGGAACTATGCACTGCCCTGTTATAATTGTGCTGTACATCAGGAATACTCTTGTGCCAGTTTCGCTGATGCTGACGGTTGTACATTCTAAGTAGCTGCATTATCTTAAAATTCCAAAACACAAGAAGCAGATCTGTATTTCCATGAATCAAGCCCTATGCTTAAACCCTGAAAACTGCTTAAATACCACTCAAAACAGTAGATGGTTAACACTAAAAAATCTTGACTGTGTATTCGTAATTTCAGACACCGCACTTAAAAAAAATCAGAACAACAAACAGTATCATAATAATTCTGCCTAAAACACTATATGAGAAATTATTATAGCAATTCCAAAACCTTGTAGCTCACAATCACATCTGTCTTCTATTAAACCGAAAGAAGAATTACAATGTAATAGCTCAAACTCTAATTCCCTCGCTCACTAATAACCAACACAAAAGCAGAACCGAATGACTAATGGGGGAGTTTTCTTTTGCCTTATACAAGTATAGGGGCTTCGACATAGTCCTAACCTTAGTTCTGTTTAGGGTGGTGTGTCCAATCTACATGCAGAGGTTGGCTACAATTGAGTACCTTGCTTCTAAAATAATGCTCCCTAGTTCAAATATGGAAACCTACTCTAACAAGGTGCTTTATTGCATCAAGAGTAGCGAGGTGCTCTTCAGCTCACTGTAGAATGGGGGAATTGTTGTAACGTAACGTAAGGTTACATTACCAAAAATAAAAAGTAATTAAAAAAATTCATGTCTGGTTAAAAAATTAGAACCAAATAAAAAATAATTAAAAAAATCCATATTGGCTTATGAAATAAAAAAATTAAAACCAGCATAGATCTATCTTGAACCTCTATCTATCAAGCACTGAGATGATCAAATTTATTGAGGTGTAAACTTTTTAATTTAAGATAAAAAAAAATTCACACGTCAAGAATTTGGATCCCTCTTGGTACTTGATAGTTCTCAGTTTAAGATGGATCTATATTGGTTTAAATTAAGAGAAGTATCTAACTTAAGATAACTCAACACCCAACTAAAGAACATAAGATAAGATAATTTTATTAATGTTCAACAAATGACCACAAAAGTAGGTCAACGGGATTGTTGAGTACAACAGTGGTGATACATAGTGGAAGCCTGGAAAACAACTCCTAAATAAAGCAAGATGCAGAAAGTAAAATAATGTGAAGTACTGCTCTAAAGCTAAGACCTAAAAATTGAGTACTGATAGCAAAACACAGATTTGTGAGAAATGGACCCTGAATCCGTATTACAAATAATGCAAGCAAATCAGGGTCTGC
Organism: Pseudotsuga menziesii; assembly: GCA_001517045.1. Lineage (NCBI taxonomy): Eukaryota > Viridiplantae > Streptophyta > Pinopsida > Pinales > Pinaceae > Pseudotsuga > Pseudotsuga menziesii. Next base: position 109,902 of record LPNX010571292.1, read on the forward strand.
TAGAAATCGCTCTTTTAACCTCTAAGGCTGAATGGAGGAAATGTTGAATGGAATGTTGTTTGGAGGAGCTGGAAGATAACTTGGTTTGCACTATGTTGTTGTCTAGATGAGGTTGCCTGTTGTTGAGGCTTGGGTGACCTTGTGTTACTGCTAGTATGGTATCTGGAGGGGCCACATCACTGGGTTCTCTGAGAAGTAGGATAGTCTCTTGGTACACCTGGCAGATGGGAGCACTGGAAAGAAGGGATTGATAATCTCAGTGTAGGGAAAAGCATGTTCTAACTTTGGGAAAAGCACGTGCCTTCCTGAATAGGAAAGGTAAGTCTAATTAAAGTGCTGCATTCTAAATCTAAGGAAGACTCATGGATGCATGCTTACTAGTGTGCCTTATCGACTGCAATTTGTGGCACATGTTCCAAAGCAGGTATGGAGACTGCAATTTGTGGCACATGTTCCAAAGCAGGTATGGATCTCTTGAGGCATGTTGAATTACTGTTAAAATAGAGTTTGCAGTGCACAGTTGTGCTGAAGGAGAACACAGTCTAAGCAACATGTAGAATTCTAATACACTACCATTTTGTTCACCACCTTTGTTTGTCCACTGTTCAGGTGTGGAATGTTGTGTACATCTCTAGTTTGGTATCCAATAGCTTCCACAGGGTCTACCAAAATGTACTAACAAATATGGAACCTTTATCAACAATGATAGAAGTTAGGATGCCAAATTGCAGCCATGCACTTTGGAAAAACATATGGTCCTGCTTGTTCTACTGTTGTAGTTTTGATACAAGGAATATGGGTAGCCGTTTTTGAAAATCTTCCCTTCACCATGAATAATACATCATGCTTATGTTTGGTTTCTGGGAATCCAGTAACACAATTCATGGATATAGATTCCTAAGGCCTGCTAGCAATTGGTAAAGGGGTATACAATCTGGTAGGGAGGCTTATCAATTGCACAAACCACACAGGATCGAATGTATTTTTGGACATCCTACTACAAAGTAGACCAGTAAAATTAGTTTTGCATAATATGGATGCCAAAATGGCCTATATTGAGCATCCCAAATGAGTTTCTGCGTTTGCTCTCCTACAAGAAACAAAGTAGTTCTACATTGTACAATAATCTATTTTTCAAATGTTAATTGGGAGAAGATATACTTGATTGAAGCTACTGATACACTGAAGCAAAATAAGGGTTGTCTGTTACTGTTCATCCATGAACTGATCTCATAACCTCTTACACTGCTCAGTGCAAGGTTGGCTGTAATTGAGAAAGAAAATTACACTGCTATATTCAACACCCCACCTACTTTGAACAAGTGGCCATGCAGAGAAGTTAATAAACATAATCCCCCTGAATGCCTTGTCTTCCACACCAATACAATTCCACAAGCTGATGAAGGTGGCCTTTGGTAGAGGTTTTGTGAAGATATGTCAGCAAGCTGGTCTGTGAATGGTACAAAAATTGACACAAGTTGTTCCTGAGAATGAGGTTGTCAAATGTAGTGGAGTAGGGCCAAATAAGATTTTGAAGGATGGGATCTGGATGAGGCATAAATAAGTTCCTTGTCATCAACATTTGTCTTCCTAGTCACTGCAGGAGTAACATCATAATGTGGATGTCACATACCCGCCCCTTTAAACAACATATTAGGGGAGGGACGCACACTTCAACTGCTCTCTCTATACCACAATGTAGCGTACCCAATACTCTGATACTGCTCTGATATACCACGATATCCATGTACCTGGTGCCCATACACCTGACTAATATGAGAAATAATTTAAAACTTATTACTTATTTCTCTTTAACACAGTCATGGGTCATGTAATCTCTTTTAACATTCATTCTAAGGCTTAAAAACCACTGTAACAGTCATTCTACCCTTGACAGATCCACTCTGTAATCGGAAGGGTCATTTCCGCACTGAACCTATCCTTTCCGCACTCTGCTTTTCGCATTATCCTTTCCGCCTTCCGCTGCGGAATCCGGGAACCCAAAACATAATGTGCAACGAAGTCATTCAACCACTTTTGCCTTCTGCCTTCCACTGCGTAACTCGGGAATCATAAACATAATGTGCAACGGAGTCATTCAAACCACTTTCTACCTTCCGCCTTTTGCCGCGGAAATCGAAAATCGGAAAACAATTTTTTGCCTTAACCTTTTTCCCATTTTCCGCCTCCCATCTTCCGTAGGTAGATTCCAAGGTGTAGAAAACACACTTTTACCTTAGAATTTTCGGCTCTATTTCGCTCCCACGTGCCGCCTTCCGTAGGCGGATCCCAGGGTGCGGAAAACCAACATTTTGCCTTATCTTTTTCCTGTTTTCCACCTTTTGCAGGTGCATCCCAGAGTGTGGAAACTCACATTCTGCTTCATTTCTACTTTTCTCTTCCCTCTCTCGCCTTTCGCCTCCCGCCTTCTGCCTTCCGCAGGAGGATTTTGAGGTGCGGGAACGCTTAAGTTAGATGCCTTTTGATTCTATAACCAAGATTCTAGCCTTAATGATCATAAGAAGAATGCATTGAAACATACAAGGCATATACAGATGCAAATGCAAGAACATTTAATCAACAATAAACTCTACTTGATTCTTTAACAAGCATTCAACATTTCAATTCATTCATAAGCAAATACATTGCATAAATAAGAATAACAGAGAATACTTATCTTGAATATGAAGCTGTCCCGCAACTAGCTATGTCGCTGCAATGTTCCACCCAACCATAGGCCAGTTGTGTTCATTAATCTCTCAACACAACTGCCACCCCTGAACTGGGCATGACTTCCATAAGGAACTAGGGAACAACAGGCTCACACATAGCCAGAACAAATCAAACACAATCAAGCCAACCTTCAGTAGGGTTTATCAGACTGTCCAGCGAAGCCAACACACAGTTGGGTTTATTAGGCTGTAGGAAATAAGGCAAAAAGCCAATACACTGTTGGGTTTATCAGGCTACATTACCAAGCCAACTATCAATTGGGTTTATTAGACTGCACACAGTCAAGCCAACATTCTCATTAAGGACCAGGCAAGCCAACTAACAGATGGGTTTAACAGGATATTTAGCCAAGCCATCTCACTGCTGGGTTTCACAGGCTATTCATCCAAGCCAACTAACAGTTGGGTTTCACAGGCTGTCCAACCAAGGGTCACACGTGGCCAAATGCACAACAAGACACAACCAAGCCAACTACCAGTTGCGTTTATCAAGCTGCTCAGCCAAGTCAATATCCGATTAGGTTTCACAACCTGCCCAACCAATCCAATTAGAATAAATAAGGATGTCATCAAGGAAGACAAGAAAAAACTTATCCAGATACCTACTGAAAACACCATTCACGAGACACATAAATGTAGCTGGTGCATTTGTGAGACCAAATGGTATCACTACAAACTCATAGTGTCCATACCTTGTTCTAAAGGCTGTCTTATGAATATCTTCATCCTTGATTCTTACCTGATGGTAACCAGACCTCAAGTCAATCTTGGAAAATACCTTTGCTCCTCTCATTTGATAAAAAAAGGTCATCAATTCGAGGTAAAGGATATTTATTCTTCACATTGACTTTGTTCAATTGTCTATAATCAATACACAACCTGAGTCTACCATCTTTCTTTTTCACATACAGAACTGGTGCTCTGCAAGGGAACACACTTGGCCTGATATACCTATTTTCCAACAACTCTTGCAGCTGCATTTTCAGCTATAGCAATTTTGGAGTGCTCATCCTGTAGGGTGTCTTGGACACTGGTGCTGCTCCAGACACAAGGTCAATTGTAAAATCAATGTCTCTTTTTGGAGGAAGCCCTGGAATTTCATAAGGAAAAACATCCCTTAATTCCTGCAATATCAAAAAGTCCTCCAACCTAGGAGTTTCCTTCTCTGCTGCCTCCAAAACATGAGCTGCATACAATTTGGATCATTTCTTACAAAATTTCTTCAGCTGCATTGCTGAAATATTCCTAATAGAAATCACCTTTGGAATGCCTCTTACAACCCTTAGGTTTCCTTCTTTATCTATGCATTCAAAAGTCTTATTGTAACAATCAAGCTTAACTCTGTGCATTTCTAACCAATCCATTCCAATGAGAATATCATAGGAACCAAGTGGCAGAACATTCAAGTCTGCATAGGTTAATAACCCATCCATGACTAATGGACATCTTTATACCACTTCACTAACGTTTCTCTTGGTTCTAGTGGCTAGTTGATCTATCAATGATTTGCTATGCTTTAATTTGTTAAAAGCACCAATCTCAACTATTCTAGGGGTGATATAACTGTGAGTAGATCCAGGGTCAATCAAAACAAAAACAAATTTCTCAACAATCTTACCTTCAACTTCAACCACGGTTGACTGATGATCTGCCTAACAGTCCTCTAGCATTTCATAAATTCGAGGGATAGTCCTTGCTACTTGACCCACCGTTTCAGCTCCTTGGATGTTGTGAGCTTGCCTTACATACCCATTCTCAAGCGGATAGTTCCTGCGCATATAGTTTTCTTCGCATCTCCAGCATTGGAGTGGTTCTCTGATTACTTTTAGGTTTCTTGGTCTGTCTTCCATCACTCTGGTTGGCTAAGTCACAGCTTGTGATGGCTTCCTTTGCTGATTTCGAAAGTGAGAAGGTTTGAAACCTTTCTTTCTTTGGTCAAACTTCTCTTTCTTCTTGTCCTTCCATGCCTTATGGATATCAGGTTTGCTTTTGTTCTGATCATAGCAATGCTTGGCCTTCTTGATAGCCTCTTATAGAGTTCTAGGTTCATCAAACTCAATCCTATATTTGTATGATTGATGTAGTCCACTTAGAAAACGCTGAATTTTCACTTTATCATCTTTGATGTACCTGACATACCTCAACAACTCTAAGAATTTGTTTGCATATTCTTCCATGGTCAGCTATCCCAATTTCAGGTCATGGAACTCTGTAATCTTGTCATCATAGTAACTGTCAGAGAGGTACTTCTGCTTGAAATACTTCTTGAATTGCTTCCACACAATCTTTTTGTCATTGATCTTTTTTACCTACCTGAGGTGCTCCCACCATATAGATGCTCTTCCATTCAAATTGAAGATGGCTACTCTTGCCTTCATATTTTCTGAATTTTCTTTGACTTGGAAATATTTCTTCATCCCAAGAAGCCAAGCTTCAGCTTCTTGACCTGTCTTTACCTCACCATTAAAGGTAGGAGGCCTTTCCGTCTTAAATTCATCACTTGAACTATTCCTGTAATGCCTCTTCCTCTTATTACCGTGATATGAAGAGCTTGAACCCCTAGTGGATCCTTCAGAGTTAGATGATCCACTGGAAGAACTTTTTCTTCTTCTAGCACAACTCTTACTTTCTTTTGGATTTGCTGTCCGATGCCCAGATTTCATCTGCCTTTGGATGTCTGTCAAACTCTGTAGCATGGATGCATTGAACTGATTCTGCTCTTCCTAAGCTTTAATCATTCTTTCATTGTCTTCTCTGTAGCTTTGCAATCCCACCCTTAGGTTTCTCATGGTGGTTGCAATATCTGGCGGAGTCTCTTTAAATCTTCTTCTGTTGGACTCTGTTTCAACATTTCCAACTCAAACGTTTTCCCCCATAGCATTTGCCTTGTACTCATAGGGATCTTGTGCATCATTCATACTGTAGGTTCTCATGGCCGAGCCAAAACCAACTTTTCCATTGTGCACTATGACTCTACAAAATGTGTTAATAAACACCATTTGTTAGTTGCATGACAATTTCAGAATTTGAAAACCACTTACCAACCGTTCACTTGGCTCATTTAGGCCCAATGTTGAAACCAATAGTTGTGGAGAACCTCCTGCAATAAACAATGAGAATGCAAAAATATTGGAGCACAAAAGATATTTTATTGATCGCGGGCCACTTCGAGGGGGCAACCTCCTTTGAGCAAGCTCAATACAAAATAACTCTTCGGTGCTTTCAATAGCCTCAACACATACTTATATACTAAGTCTAATCTAAACAACTATTACTCCACATGAATGTGGGATAATGAAACCTATTAACTGGACGACTTAACAACTATTACTTACTCCCCATGAATGTGGGATAATACATCATAGTAATTAGACGGCTTACAAAGCATATGCGTCCGAAAAAATATACCAACAAAATAAAGAGGGGGGTTGACACGGGTTCTTAACATCCCCTCCCTCTTAGAAAAAGCTTTGTCCTCAAAGCTTTAGATGTGGAAACAACTGCTGAATCTGAAGGAGGGGTTCCCACGTAGCATCCTCTGGTTGCATGCTGGGCCACTAAATTGAAGACCTTTGTGATGGACCGAGAGAGAAGCTGACAAGTGCGCTTATTGAGGATGGCCTCTGACTTCAAAATGATGGATCCTTCAGTAACCCATTATGGTTAAACAATTTGTGCACTGATGTTGGCGCCGGGTACTTGCTGAATGCGAGAAGGAGGAAGTGTCAATTTATAAGCAACATACCCAATCTTTTAAAGAAATAGATATGGGCTAGAGATCTTTGGAGCGAGTGTTTCATGCCCTTTGTCTTTCACAGAGGATTGCTTGTAACGCTGCAGACAAAGAAAAACCATATCACCAACTTGAAAAGTGCGCTCAGAACGGTGTTGATCAGCCTGTTGTTTCATGCGGGCTCTTGTCAGGTGAAAATTGTCCTGCAGGAGGTGAAGAATCTGATGCCGGTTTCGAAGAACCATGTCAATTTCCTGAACTGGTGAACTGCTCGGGTGGATGGGAGGAGTACCGGAGGTGCGTGACCATAGACTGCTTCATATGGAGTCATTTTAGATGCAGTATGGTAGGAATTATTGTACCACCATTCAGCGAAAGGAAGCCACTGTTCCCACTGATGTTGTTCTTCAGAGATGAAACAACGAAGATAAGTTTCCCAATATTTGTTGACGACTGTAGTCGGACCCTCTATTGGTGGGTGATAAACTGAACTCATATGCAGTTTGGTGTCAGGGAGGCGAAAATGACTAGTTAAAGTTGTGTTGCAGTCTGAGACAATGGAATAAGGGATTCCATGAAGAAGGAATATCTGGGCCATGAAAATTTGTGCGATTGAAGAGGTGATATATGGATGGAGTGTAGGTTCACCCTTGTGGTGCTGACAAGGAACACATTCGGCAACCATATGTTGAATTTCGGGTTGCACCCCCTTCCAAAAGAAGTTACAGTGTGCCAGCTCATATGTTTTGATGAGCCCAGAGTGCGCTGTCGATGGAGAAGCATGGAGTTCATAAAAGACCGCATGTTTAAGGTCTGTGCTCTGGGGAAGCACCAGATGACCCTTGTATCTCAGAGAAAATCCATCCCAAGAGGAATATGGTACCACAGAAGGGTTACTGGCCAACTGTTGGATGAATTCAGATAATGAGGATTCATTGACATAGCCTTGTTGAAGAGAGTGTAACCAAGTTGGAAGAGGCATAGAAATAACTGAAAGAGAAACATGGGAATCAAATGTGTGGAAAAGAGCATCCACCGCAAGATTGTCCTGAGCCTTCTTATAGTCATAATCCCTGAGTTTGAGAACCCATTGCTGTTGTGTTGGGGATGAGACCCATTGTTCCAGGAAATATTTCAAACTCTAGTGATCAGTCTTGATGCCGAAAGGATTCTCTAAGAGGGATGGCCACCACTTCTGTACTGTGTGCAAAATAGTCATAATTTCCTTCTCATACGTAGAGGTGGATAAATTATTTCCAGAAGTGCATTTGTCGGTGAAGGAAATGGGATGTTCATCTTGAAAGAGGACAACCCCAAGTCCATTGTCGTAAGCATCACGTTCAAGAGTGAAGAGCTTGGAAAAATAAGGCATCTGAAAGGTGCATCGAAATGAAAGATCCAAGGGAGTAGTTGAGACTGCTGAAGGTTGCATCTGAATGAAATGGAGCTGAGCGATGACACCATGTGAACTTTTCTTAAGAATCTTTTCCATGCGATGTGAACTGATGAGGCTGAGAGACCCTGGTTGTAAGCCCCGCAATGTGTGTTTGGTACCATTGATTGAAAACTGCATCCAAAGTTCAGCAAAATCCCATAAAATGGGTCCATGTGTGCGTAACCATTGAGCGCCCAAAACCACATCACATCCGCCTAAGGGAAAGGCAAACATGTCAGAGCGCAAGTTATAATCCCCCATAGATATGCGCACATTACGACACTTCCCTTTGCAAGGTAAGGTGCCACCATTGGCAATCATGACTTCAAAGCTGGAGCAAGGATGGATGAAACAATCAACTTGTTTGGTGATCCTCGGGTCAATGAAATTGTGAGTGCTACCAGAATCAATGAGTATTGTAAGAGGGAGTTTTTTGAAGAACCCTCTGACCTGCATAGTTTGTGGGGTGGTGACTTCGGCTAAGGCATGGAGAGATATCTCTAGTTGGTCCTTTGGAGCAGGAAGTTGTTGAATGTCACCATCATCATCTGTGGGATCCTGAATATCATAAAAAATTTTAGGTGCTGGTGGAGAATCCACATCCAAGAGATAGAGCTTTTGCTCAACACATCTATGTCCCTGGGTGAATTTCTCGTCACAATTATAACAAATCCCTTTTTCCTGACGTTCCTGCATCTCTGCTTCAAACAAATTCTTGATAGGAGTGGTTCTAGGAGTTGGCAGATGTTGGGTTCTTTGAGGAACCATAGGTCTGAATGGAACAAGAGTGGATTTGGAGCGTTGTTGAGCCCGGATCTTGTCCTCTGCTAGCTTAGCCAACCCGAGGGATTCCATCATTATGCGGGGGCATAACATTTTAACCTCAGAGCGTATTGCATCCTTCAAACCACTGATAAAACAACTAAGATAGAATGCATCAGGCAATCCCTCGGTGTGATTGGTGAGTTTCTCAAATTTTGTTTGATACTCCCGCACAGTGCCAGTTTGGCGAAGTTTGGTGAGTGCTCCTGTGAAGTCATCAAAAGCACTAGGACCAAATGGCTGCAAGAGGAGTTGGGAAAATTCTGTCTAGTTTGGCTCGGCATGAGCCTTGATGTACCAATGGAACCATTGAAGTGCTTCATGTTCCAAATGAAAGGATGCAATGGAGACTTTATTGAAATCAAAAGTGTTATGCAGACTGAAATTGTCATGTTCCCTCAAAGTGACCATTAAAAGTGTTGACCATGCTAAGTTCCTAGGGGCTCAAGTTGTTATTAATTATTTCTCCTAGGATAAATTTTTACTAATAATTGTTCTAAGGCATGTATTTAATTTTATTTCAGCAATTTTATTTATTATGCACAATAATGATGTGGAATTAAGGCTGCCATGTCAGGAGGGTGCATTGGGGAAAGCTAGTAAACTTTCCTTGGTAAAAATAAGAAAGTCCATGACAAAAGCAAGCAAGAGAATAAAGGGAAGTTTCCTAAAAGCAGAAAAAGAAAAAAGAGGTAAAAGCAGGAAAGTTTTTTAAGGAAATAAAGAGTTTCCTTATGAGCCAAGAAAAGCAGAAAGTTGTCATAACTTAAATGAGGCATATTTTGACTAAGGGAGGGCGCAGTTTCTAATTGTGAGGGATGATTTAGAATTAGAAATAATTCCACATGGTCCTACTTGCCTAATTTCCTAAAGGGGATGTTTTTGTGGCTAGGGTTAGGTCACCCATGGGGTTGACTTGCTCTCACAGGTCACCATTGGCCTCAACTTACTAAGCAGGTCATCCATAAGTCTATAAAAGATAAATTCAAACCCATTGCTTCAGTTTGGTTGATGATTTTATTGCTGAATGCTTATGTGAGCATTACTTCTGAGTGTTGTGCCTCAGACTACTGGGAGATGAGCCCCAACCTTCCATTCCCCTCTCCTTCTGTCCCCTTCTCTTCCATTGCAGGTGTGGAGCGCTAAATTGCAGAAATTGAAGGATAATAAAAGTTATTTATAGCCTTCATCAAGTTCAGGTCAAGATTCAGTGAAGCTCATGCTTCACCAATGCTCACAGCCCCTTGCTGGTCATGATTCGGGCCTCCTGCCCCTCATTTTTGGAGCATCCTTGTAATGGTCAGTCTATGATGTAATTTCTGTTATGTGGGTTCATAATATTTTGCAAATTACATTATTAGGTCGAGATATCTCAGACCCTAAAGAATATCATCTCAGTTTCATTAAAAGATCCTATTTTATCAGTGTATGGGGGAATTGAGTGAATCTGAGCATTGTAATGAATATGTCATGATGGGGAAGGGATTGAAATAAATTTTCATGTTCAGAGAACCCATATTTATCTCTGTTATAAATCTCAGGTTTCACAGAATTGAATTTAAGATGATTTAATAGTCTTTTTAAGACCCTAGCTAGATTACTAGTTTTAATAACTAGTTTTACTGAAATTGATGCAAAATAGGCTCTGTAAACTCAAACTGAGCTCTGTCAGTTCCTGTAGGTCAGTAATATGCCTACCTTCCCATATCAATCTCCAGAACCATTTTTTGTTTGGGTTGTACCACCCTTTTGCATCCTCCTCTGCGCAGGGTTCTCCTTGGCCAAAACTGCCAAAAATCCCAAATTCACCCAAAACTTATTAGAACTTTCCAGAACATCAATGAATTGTATAAATCATTTATTTATGTTATATTAATGCTATAATAAACCTCTGCAAGTTTCCAGAATCCCCTGGTTGAAACAGACCGAACTACTCTTCTTTGTTGCACGGTTTGGCTGCCCAGAAGCGTGGTAGTAAGTTTCTGCAGTGCAGACTCTGAACCCTAAATGGCACCAGATCTAAATGTGTTAGGGGAGAGGAAATTCAATGTCTGATTGTCTTTGGTTGCTGCCCGCTGCTCACTCCTTTTGTCTGCAAAAATTCCCAGAATAAACCCCTTATTTGCCCAGTCAGAGAAGTCATTGTGTAAATTAATTCAAGTTCAGAAATTTTAATATAATTAACAAAATTGGAGAGTGTTCAGGTCTGCACACCAGACTTGGGACATTACAGAAATATTGTTTTTCCCTATAAATCCATCCAGTCGGATCATCACCATTGAAGCAAGGAAAATCTAGCTTCGACCCGCGGTAGTGGCTTAACACTGAGAACCCAGTGTCTGCAGAAGACTCAAGCTGGTGGCGGTTGTCCATGGGTGAATGCTGACGATTGAGGCCGAGAAATTTTTTATCTAGATCCTCAAGTTTGGACTTGATGGCGACAAGTTCTTCTTCCATTTGTTTATTTGCTTTGGCACGGGTAACAAACATAAGCAGGTTTTTTTTTTATAACAAGGTAATGGGTAGAAAAGCAAAAATAGAGAGGGTTTTAGAAAAGAAGATTTTTTATTTGGGAAAAATTTGGGGGGCTAATTGGGGTTTTACGGGGTTTTGGACACTTTTTTAGGGACAAGAAGCAGAAAATGTGAATTTCAGAGGTGGGATGAAGGAATTGGAAAATTTGTCAGAGAGGGACAAGGAAGCAGAATTGGAAAATGAACACCGTGGAAAAATTTGAAAGCGATTGGGTGAGAATCAGTGAAGTTATGACAAACTTTAAAAATTGACAAATATGGAATTTCGACCTTGAGGAAGTGAAATTGGGAATAGGGTCCTCAATGAAGGAATATGCAGAATGGTATGATGGGGGTGACAGTGAAATTTCAAGAGAAACGGAGCTAAATCAAGGAAGATATGGCTGAAAAACAGAAATTTATACTCTCTTTTGAAGAACTGATCTGTGGTCTGTGGCGGTGCTAGAAGCTGCATTTTATAAACGGGAAATGGAGTAAATGATCTGTGACAATTCTGAAATTCTGCACGTTATCAACTATAAATAGAGATGGACCCCAGGTATAATCGGCTTCCTATTGGTTCAAAGGTAGTCACTCGGCCACCAAGGCTGTCTCAGGCTTGAGTATTAGGGCAGTACCCCTCACTTCACGGCGCAGGTAAAACTGCTAACCGCTTGGCCAAAAACGATAGCTCTTTGGTTTTCCTCACGGATGTGAATCTAGTCAATCTAGTGGGGGTCATTGCCCTTTTCGCTTGGCAGGTCCTCTCAATGGCCAGCTACTTCGGGGTTCCTGTGGTACTCCTCACAATGAGTTTTAGGGTTAGGCCCAAGTACTTCCCACAGTTAAGCAAATAGGGTGTATTCCCTGATTCGAATGAAAAATACTGCTACAAGAAGAAGAACTACTGCAATAATCACAGTGCCAGAAAAAATGTGGCAGAAATTCCACCCAATGCTCAAAAACCCGTAATTAGAGCTAGGGTTTTAAGACGAAAACTTTTAAAATGAACATAACCCGATCTAGATTGCTCAGAATCGCTATTATAGCCTATTTCCAGAACTGGAACAACCACTCTGCTTCTACCCACGAAATCAGAATAGAAATCTGGGCACCCGGTCAAAAGATTTTCGCTTTGCAATTTTCGTGGCTGTCACCGAAATTCTGAAAAATTGCTGATTTCAAATCCGTGATATCTCCACTTTTAGGACTCCAAATGAGATGATTTTTTTTTTCGAAACTGCGTATTTTTGAAAGAGGAATTCGGATATGCAACATGTTTTGTCTGATTCTGTGCAGAAAGTTTCAGAAATTGATCTAAAAGTCGCCGCTCAATTTTGCCCTCTTTTTTTGGAAAAAAAACAAATTTCCCAATTGTGCCAAGGAAAGTGCTCTGATATCAGATGTGGAGAACCTCCTGCAATAAACAATGAGAATGCAAAAATATTGGAGCACAAAAGATATTTTATTGATCAAGGGCCACTTCGAGGGGGCAACCTCCTTTGAGTAAGCTCAATACAAAATAACTCTTCGGTGCTTTCAATAGCCTCAACACATACTTATATACTAAGTCTAATCTAAACAACTATTACTCCACATGAATGTAGGATAATGAAACCTATTAACTGGACGACTTAACAACTATTACTTACTCCCCATGAATATGAGATAATACATCATACTAATTGGACGGCTTACAAAGCATATGCGTCCGACAAACTATACCAACAAAATAAAGAGGGGGGTTGACATGGGTTCTTAACAATAGCTCGAAAAGCTATTCACTTGGCCCATCTAGGCCCAATGTTGCAACCAATAGCTTTGAAAGCTATTCACTTGGCCCATTTAGGCCCAATGTTGTAACCAATAGCTTTGATACCACAATGTCATGTATCTGCCCCTCTAAACAACATATTAGGGGAGGGACACGCACTTCAACTGCTCTCTCTATACCACAATGTAGCGTACCTGCTAGTCTGATTCTGCTCTGATATACCACGATGTCCATGTACTCAGTGCCCATACACCTCACTGATATGCAAAATAATTTAAACCTTATTACTTATTTCTCTTTAACACAGTCATGGTTCATGTAACATCTTTTAACATTTATTCTCAAGATTAAAAACCACTATAACATTCATTCCACCCTTGACAGATCCACTCTGTAACTGGAAGGGTCATTTCTGCACTGAACTTGTCCTTTCCGCACTTCGCTTTTCGCATTATCCTTTCTGCCTTCCGATGCAGAATCCGGGAATCGAAAACATAATGTGCGACGGAGTCATTCAACCGCTTCCGCCTTCCACTGCGGAACTCGAGAATCAGAAATGTAATGTGCAACGGAGTCATTCCAATCACTTTTCACCTTCTGCCATCTGCTGCGAAACTCGAAAATCGAAAAAACAACTTTTTGCCTTAACCTTTTTCCCATTTTCCGCCTCCTGCCTTCCGCAGGAGGATTCCTGAGTGTGGAAAACACACTTTTACCTTAGAACTTTCGGCTCTTTTGCACTCCTGCGTTCCGTCTTTTGTAGGCGGATCTTGGGGTGCGGAAAACCAACATTCTGCTTTATCTTTTTCTTGTTTTCCACCTTCCGCAGGCGGATCCCGAAGTGCAGAAAGTCACATTCTTCTTTGTTTCAACTTTTCTCTTCTGCCTCCTGCCTTTTGCCTTCCGCAGGCGGATTCCGGAGTGCGAAAACACTTAAGTCAAATACCTTCTGACTCTGTAACTAGGCTTCTAGCCTCCATAATCATAAGCAAAATGCATTGAAACATACAACACATATAGAAATGCAAATGCAGGAACATTTAATCAACAATAAACTCTACTTGATTCTTTAAGAAGCATTCAACATTTCAATTCATTCATAAGCAAATACATTGTATAAATAAGAATAACAGAGAATACTTATCTTAAAGGTGAAGTTGTCCTGCAACTAGCTATGTCACTGCAACGTTCCACCCAACCATAGGCTAGTTGTGTTCATTAATCTCTCAACACAACTGCCACCCCCATGCTAGGCATGACTTCCACAAGGAACTAGGGAATGACAGGCTCACAGGTAGCTAGAACACATCAAACACAGTCAAGCCAACCTTCAATTGGGTTTATTAGACTGTCCAGCCAAGCCAACACACAGTTGAGTTTATCAGGCTACAGGAAACAAGCCAATATACTGTTGGGTTTATCAGGCTACACAACCAAGCCCGCTAACAATTGGGTTTATCATACTGCACATAGTCAAGCCAACATTCACATTAAGGACTAGCCAAGCCAACTAACAGATGGGTTTAACATTCTACTCAGCCAAGCCATCTCACTGCTGGGTTTCATAGGCTATTCAACCAAGCCAGCTAACAGTTGGGTTTCACAGGCTGTCCATCCAAGGGTCACACATGGCCAAATGCACAACAAGACATAGCCAAGTCAACTACCAGTTGGGTTTAACAGGCTGCTCATCCAAGCCAATATTTGATTGGGTTTCATAGGATTCCCAGCCAAGACAATATATAATTGGGTTTCATAGGCTGTCAGCCAAGCCAATCTACGTTTGGATTTCACAGGATGATAAGGAAGTGGAAAGGAAGAATAGCTAAGCTAGTGGCTCATTCAAGAGCTAAGGACACCTATACAAGATCTATTTGGCTTGGCATCCACAATACCTATACACCCAACACAAGGAAGCATCCCCTTCTCTGCTCCACAGTCTCTCGGGCTATGCCTTCCCTTCCAGTGCTCTTCAGGGTGTGCACAGAAGATTCACGAGCCACTCTTATCTTTTCGTGAGGTCCCTCTTTGCACTAGGTTTATCAAGCCCATTCGGTGTCTCTTCCACTCCTAAGTGTTGCATACAGTTCATACCCATACTAGGGTACACATCACAACAAACCACAAGGAGACACAACAACATAGGCTCCACTCTGTAACACAAAGAAACATGGTTTCATACCACTCTGTAGTTCATAATAACACTGTAACCCATCAACCAGGGTCTTGACAAAAGGAAATACTTGCAGAAACGCGTAGCAACACTTTGCTAGCTCGTGCTATGTTGTTGGATGTTTAACCACACTGAGAAACCACTTTCCCTGACTCAGGATAGTGAACAACGTGTAATGAAAAACCCCCCAATGACCAACAATGTTTAGGTGAAAACAGGGAAGACGGACTGGGCACGCATCCCTGCGATTACTTGTTTCAGAAGCAAGAACACAGCTTCCCAGACTACAGGCTGCAACAAGCTTAGTCGCGAAACCAACTGCCATGCCTTGCTCTGCCCAAGGCATTAATTGCCTGGCCTTCTCTTTTGGAAGAATTGAATGATTGAGGATAGAAGACAAAAGGTAGCTAAGGGTTTATGGGTTCCCCCATTGACATCTGGTCTCACCCTATGGCTCAGGAGTTTGACTAACTCCCCTCCCTATTCCTTATGAAATCATGCCGCCATCTCTTACGTTGCAGTGCTTAGCTAGTTGTGGTATTCTATTAAATTGTATATGTACATGATAATTCAAAATATACTGTGCATGACCAACACAAGAACCATCGACATCAACCTTGATCATTGATACACAAAAACACCAAATCAATGGCAGGGCCTTGGCCTTGAGCTCTTTGCCCTGATTTAAATACAATATATATATCATGTACAATTTCAATACCATGGGGTCAAAACCGAGGTGATACAGTGGAAAAGAAAGATCTATTGAAACATGCTGTTTTGTTCAAGTAATGTAGATTGGCATAAGATTCCTTGAGAATGGAGCAGTTAAACGTGGGGCATCCATAATGGACCAACATCATAAATGGATTTATCTATGGGTGAAACATTTGTAAGAAGCAATGGAAAAGATACCAAGATCTTTTGAATAGGAACTTAATCAAGATTCAAGACAACATCTTGAACTTCAATCCCCTTGTGAGTGGAAGGGTAATATAGACAATATATTGGAATATGGGCCCATGTACTTGATCGAACAAAACTGAAATGTGAAATTGTTAGTCATTCCTTGAACAATAGGAAGAAGGGGTTTCTCAAGGTACATCTCAAAACCTTGCTCCAAAGAAGGGAAAATATTTGGTTTTCCCAAATATCATAGTTAACCCCATTTAATTTGGCAAGTACTATAAGTTGATAGGTTCAACAATGAAAAAGAAAAGCCTTCCTAAAGTCTTTAGAAATTTTGCCTTTATAGTCCAAGAGAAGGGGAGGTACCCACTCTAGGAAAAAATCTGCAGTGCATTGCATTGGCCTTGAAGAAGGGTTTAGAACCTAGGTAAAGTCCTAGGAAACCCTAGAAAAATAGGCATTGGTCTTGACGGGGGGGTTAAATCCATGGAAACCTTAGAAAAGATGTGTTGGCCTCTAAGGGGGTAGATAAGGAGGGTTTAAACTCTAGGAGAATATATGCTCCACATACGCTAGTTCAACTATCACAAATAAACCTTAAGTGATGCTACTAGTGATAAAGCTTTGGATCCACTGTTGAATTAAGGGAGGTTCACACCAACATTTTTTTTAACCATGGGAACAACAACCTCCCAAGAGTATATCCAATAGCCTACAAGCCATTTATACCAATAACTTGTGACTTAGTAGGGGCCGAGACGTCCCGAAGCCCACCGGGGTGAGCCTCTATCCCAGGGGTCACTTACCCTTCAAGCCTTGTCACAACAACCCAATGAGCAACCCTACCCTCCGCTGGTTTTGATCCTGTGACCTCCAGGGAGATTACATATGTTCTTAACCATTAAGCCCACTCAGGTGCTCTAGGTCCACACCAACGTTGATAGCATTTAGAGATTCATAAGAGAGAATTGAATGAAACCAATCAACACAACCCTAATTCTACAATAAAGAGAATAAACCAACATTAGGAAAATATAACCTTGGAGGTTTTAGGAAAATATAACCTTGGAGAAAGAAAATAAACCCAAGCATGATTATAGTAGAGAGAAATACCCCTACCATAAGTGTGCTAGAGAAATAAATAAACCAAATACAGTAGACTCTAGAGTGAAACACTTTGATGGCCTTAGGCATAGCACTTTATTAAAGATAGACAAGAATCCAGTCGAATGAATATTGCATGTGAGGTGATGTATATATACATAATTCAAGGATGGGGACCGGGATGTTTTCCCCAAGAGGGTCATGAGCCTATGTTGACTAGGTTGAACTTAACCAAATTTAAATGTAATAAACGATACAATATTAAATTGGATGTGATTGAAAGTGGAGCTTACTCCATTCTCAACTTCTCAACACCAAGACTAGGGTAGAAGTTTAGAACACAATCTTCAATTTATCAAATGCTCATTAAAGCAGTCCACTGAAATATTCAATACTTTGCATTGCAAATAAACAACTCTATAAGTGACCACAAAGTTTGAGTGCCACAAACTTTGTTACGGCATTGTAGATGTCCGGTCCAAATTTCGCTGAAAATCAGATTATCATTTAAATAAACAATTATAAAATTTTCAACAAAGGGTTGGAGGACATCATCTGTGTACCCCCATAAAAGTTTATGGTGCATAGCATGCCATTTAAATCATATTTGAAAACATCGGCATCGACAAAAAATTGGCAAGGGTCCCAAATACAACTTCTCAGCAACATTGGCGAAAAAATCGACAAATCGTGGTAAACATTAAAAAATATAAAATATATTCATTTTTTCCCAAAATTTTAAATATATAAAGTAACAACATCATACAAACATATTGACACATAAATATGGAGAAAGAACTGATATACATGATGTAGTAGATGCCAAATAAAAAATGATACATCAAAGTTTCAAAGATTGGAAATTTGGAAGTTTCAACACTAGTTGGCAAATGAGATTGAATCCTTGCTCCACTAAAAGGTCCTTGATGGTGATGATGATGGTTGTCTAACTACCTGCACAATAAGTGATGATGACTACAAAACCTCTCCCTTCCTTCTCCAAAATGCCAAAGACAAAATGACCAATGTTTTAAAACTCAGAACCAGACTTTGAATCGATAGAGGGTTAACTTGGCTCGGAACCGAAACTGGCAATGACTTGGAGTGGTTTGATTTCAATGACTTAGACTACTAAAAAATACATCAAATTTTACAATTTTACTGAAAAACATATATGAAAGATTCCAAGCTACGATTCCAAACCATTAGAGACAAAATATGCAAAGTCTACTCATTTATATACTATGTAAGGGTGAATATATCAAAATGGCACCAAGTGTGATACATATCTTAATCAAAATTGAAAATAACATAATCATTTATATTTTGTCCATCAATAGCACCATGTCCCCCCTCCTCTAGGCTCTAGCCCTTGCCTCTACCTCGAATCTTGAAGTTGATCCTCCAAGGATATTAGTCAACACCCTACAATTTTGATGAAACTTTCTAATCCAAGTGTTAAAATTAGGTAGAAAAAGCTTCCCGTGCTTAATAAGTGATTGTACTTGACTGAAGGGTACATTTTTATTAAGGTCATGAAAGAGGAGTTCAATCAACTTCAACAATAAGGCATTAGCACCACCAACATCAAGGTACATAGAAAGCTTGATGTGCTTGATTAAATTCCAATTCCTTACCTCCATGCATGATACAAGGAAACATTGCAATCCTGAAAACAATCAAGTCTGTTGAATTCTAAATGGGATAAATTCTACTTTTTGCAAATAAAGTGTGGTGAGGTTTCTAAACCACTCTCAAATATCCTGAAAGCATTAATGGTAATGTTAAAATTTAAGTAGAAGAATTAAAAATTAAAGATAAAGAGAATCTCACTTTTACTGCTAGAGTCCAATGAAAATTGGTGACTTTTCTGGTAGTGTTGTGATATTTTAGGGAAAAATCATGAAGTCCGATTTTTCCAAAAAAATCATGAGTTTCAATTTTTCCAAAAAAATCCCTTTGGCAGGCCAAAATAATTCGAGATTTTTCAGGAAATCGATGTTTTTTTCGATGATGTTTAAATCTGAATGCAGTGTCCACACATTCTGAGGATCTACTGGAATTTGATGATCTCAAAATTTGAGATTTAATCTTGTGCAATATTTAACTCCTCTCAACCAATAAAAACATTGATCAATCTGAGTCAAACTATATGTTTTGAATTAAGATTTTGTTAAGAGCTCTATACTCAATACATAATCTCCATGTGCCATCTTTCTTCGATGCCAACTCTACATGACTCTCACATGGAGAATAACTTGGTTTGATGTGCCCTTTGTTATGCAGTTCTTGGATTTATTTTTGAATTTCCTCATTTTAAAAAATGAATCTTCAATATACCGATGCATTAGACATCGAAAAACCAGGCAGCAAGTTAATTGGGTGTTTTACCTGACAGTGCAGTGGAACAACTGTTGGATCTTCGAACAACCTTGAATATTCGTACAATATTCAGAGGTTATTTGATCCCATTGGTCTTGTGCTTTGATAATGGCAATTTGAGGCCTGGCTCAGAATTTCCCATGTCTATGATTCTAGACGAACAAATTGTTGTTGATGAATGAATACATGACTTATATTCAATATGAACACTGAGTAGACTAGACCAGTCTGAGTAGGATATCCTTTATCCAGAATGGTTTTGAAAATTTCAGTGTCATATGAATCCTGTATAGTAAATTATCTAAATTTAGTATTGTCTTAATGCCATGTAGTAATCACGTCTAAAACAGCCAACAGGAGATTCAAATTATCTAAATCTAGTATAGTCGTAGGTTGTTTATGGAATTTTGGAGGTTCTGGGTCAATTTGGAGACCCTCCAAGCTGTTCGGGATATGGAAACACTATGTTCTTAACACTTTAAACTATGAAACTATGCCTATCACTCAATTTTCTACTAGACTTGTTACCTGAAATTTCACCAAAGAAGAAGACAAATCTACAGCAAAGTTCTTTATGTTATGTAGTTTTGTTTGGACTATTTGGTAAATTAAGTAAATGAACTGAAAATTTGAAGACACATACTTTAAAGGAGTTAGTCTTATTTTTGTTATGTAGTTTTGGACTATTTTGTTAATTAAGTAAATGAACTGAAAATTTGAAGACATACTTTAAAGGAGTTGGTCTTTTATTTAGCCAAAAACTTGATTCAGAGGGAAAGTTACTAGTCTAGCTATTATCTTGGATAGATTTCCAAATGCAACAATCAGTAGGGGTATTAGTCTCCCTTAAAATTGATTTCATGTAACCAATAGTTAGTTTAATTTGCAAAAGTTATCTTTTATTACTTACAAAAGTTGCCCAATAAAAATGGTTCTCCAACCATTTTTTAGTGTTTTATGTTGAGTTTATGTAACATTGAAAGTTTGAGAGTTTTTTGGTTTTTTCAAGGCTATGGAATGAAATTTTGCCGAAAAAATTAGTCCAAAAGTTTAACCTACATCTTTTTGCTTTTACTTTTCGGATATTATATTTTTTTAACTTCACTTTCCTTTTAGATTTTATTTAACTCCATTCTTTTTGTTTTCTCCTTCCTTTTTCTTTTTCTGTTAAGACCTTAGCTTGAACCTTTTCTTTTTTCTCTTATAACATTAGTTTGAAATTATAGTAAAATTTTATCTATGTTTAATATTAATTATTATTATTTAAATGTTTTCAAATAAACTTAAACTTAAGATGTTTATAGTTTTCTACATTTCAAATAATTAAATTCTACAGTTTTTTTTCTTTTAAGATATTAAGTTTGAAATTACATAAATTTTTTCATTTAAAAAAAGTATAATTTTAAATTTTTTTTAAGACATTAAGTTTGAAATTATATAGATTTTTCTATTTTAAAAATATATTTTTAACTTATAATATTTATAGTTTTTGATATTTTAAATAATTATATTTTAAATTAAAATAATGTTTAAAAAAATCTAAATAATTAAATATATAAAAATATATATATTTATTTTTTATATTGAAAAACCAGTGCATTCTTCAAATGTTAATTGTATTATCTTTATTCTTCAAGACTTGGCATTTTTATGTCAACCTCACTTAAATCCTAAGTGACTTTATCTATATTATAAAACAATATTAAGAAGCTTATTGTCTCTCATGTTATTTATATTGTTCTTGAACATTCATTATGAAGACATATCCATGCTCCCAATAAAAAAGATGCTCAATTTTATGAGAAAAATAGGATATATATAGAGAAAAAAAAGACTCTCTCCTATATATATGTATAATATAATTTAGCACTCATAATTTTCTTTATAATTTACTAATATCAAAATATTAATTATTAATACAGAAAGCTGAGATTTAATGTCCCTTTGCGGCTTTGCGGGAACTTAGTTATCCCTCTTGCCTTTATTTTGTAATGTTAAAGAATGTTCTTATATTGCATTATTGTTATGTTATTTAGCTCTGCAAAGGAATGCTGTTTTGCTTTGCTTAGTTGTATTTGTGATTATTGCTAAACTGTTCTGGGACAATACAAGTATATTTTGTTTTTTAAAATTGCATATTTATGGTCTAAATTTAATAAAATTAAAGTTGTAAGAACTATTATAGGTGTAGATAACCACACTTTGTAAATTCTTCTTTACGATTTTCAATTCATTAATCTATTTTTTATTTATTTTTAAAATTATAATTTTTTATAGTCTATTTTTAAATATAGATTTAGGTTAATATGTAATTATTGTTAAATTGAAAATAGATATTAATTATTTTAATTCTAAATATTTATGGGGTGTAACACAACTCTCAAGTTAAGTGTCATTGTTTTGGCTTTATTTTAATTATCCATTTATGTGCTAAGAGTTATTCTTGATGAACTCCTAGTTATGGATGCTCATCAAATCTTATATACATATATATTTAAATAATTGTTTATTTTTATTTAGGTTTTATATTCTCTACGAGCTATCTATTCATCAAATTATTTTTTGTATTCTTTTTTTAATAATTGTTTACTTTTTTATTTAGGTGGATAGAATTTTTATTTGAGGTTTGGGATGGACTAAGGCCTATGATTTTAATAACTAACTAATAACAATATATGGATAATTCATAACTAAAAAATGGATAACTAACACTTATTTATTTACATACAGAAAGATCTTAGCTTGTGAGCTCATTAGATTTTAAGGTTAGGAATGTTAGGAACTTTAAGAACCTATCTCCACATACTAAGTTGTAAAGAGCCTAGCTAGTGTGTGTGCAATGATTTTTATTTTTTATATTTTTATATTATGTTAGGAATGTTAAGAACCTATCTCCCCATACTAAGTTGTAAAGAGCCTAACTAGTGTGTGTGCAATGATTCTTATTATTGTGTTTTTTTGTACTAGAATGTTTTCATAATGATTAGTAAATTTTCAATACCTAAACCACTAAATGCACAAGTGGAAACTCACCTTAAAATCTAATGAGATCACAAGCTAAGATCTTTCTGGAAGGGATTCACTACATCATACTATAACATTAAGAACAAAGAATATTTCTTAGGAAAGACCTCACTTAAGTTCAATGTTGAAGGGAATACCTATAGAGTAGGTTCCCACGTATATCTTAATGAGAGGGAATAGTCCATTGAACTAGATAAAAAATTTTCTGTATGAGAATTCATTTGGTTGATAGAGGCACACAACTTAGAATTATGATAAATAGTAGGTCCTATGATGGGCCTATGATATATAATAACTGTAGTTACTTATTTAATCAAACACAAAGATAACAACTTTTTAAAATTATTAGTGAAATACAAACTATAATTCAATGTCCTAACAAGGTTTAGGGACGGCGGGACATGGGAGTGCGGAGATGCACATTCAGGACATGTGGAGACCACCCACAAATTTTAGAGAAATTCAGGGGGGCGACGGAACATGATAGTCATAAAAAAATTTAAAATATTAAAAATAATGAAAATATAAATCCCAACATTAAGAAACCATCCCATGCAAATTAGCCAATTACTAAATAGTAATACTACATTCATCATTCTACAATAATGCAATGTAAATGCAAAGTTCAAACACATCACATGATTCATCAATATTATCATTATATTAGTAATAAATATATGGATCTATCATTAACATGAACATTGTATTTCATATTTGTCATTCTCTCCTCTCACGATAGCTATTGAATAATCTTTCACAACTTTGTAAGTTTATAATGCCAAATGAAATCACAAATAAATATTAAAGAGCTAATCTCCATAGCTTAAGATTAGGTTAGAAATTAGATTTAGTTTTTAATTTTTTGTTTTCTTATGTTTTAAATTTTAAATTTTAATATATAAGTTTTCTTTAATTATTTATTTAATTAAACTCTTGTTTCATTTTTTATTTTTTTGAATGTAGGTTAAGAAAATTCGAAAATATCCTCTTAAAGTTTTGGAGTTTCCAGCCTGACAGCCACAAGTCTCGATAAAGTTTTGTAGTATCTGGAAGGACACCAGAAAGTCCCCCCAAGTTCCATCAAGTTTCACCGCCCACTCAAACATTTTTCTGTGCGTCTCGTCAAGTTTCCCTGAAAGCAAGGCGTCGCAAAACGTTTCGCATGGAGTTTCGAAGTATGTGGGACGCAAGAAACGTCAAAACACATCCTCTACCCTTCGAGGTGCGTCCTTGTGGAGCACTGCTATAATTCACATGGAAATAAATATATGATAATCTTTAAACATATAATATGATATTAAAAAAATATTTATTTTATTTTTATGAGATATCTCCATTTAGACTCATTATGCTATAGCATACTAGTGCACTCATTATTATTTTATTATTTTTAATCATATAGTTGTTTTTATTTGAAATTTAAGGTGGAATGCTCCTTATGTTTTTTCATCTACAAACGAGGATGAGACAAGTGTACTCTCGAGATTGATTCTATGGCAGTGGTTCAAAATTCGTAATAAACAATTATAAAAGAAAAGAATATAGAAAAAATTCGAAATAAAAAATTATAAAAGAAAAGAATATAGAAAATAACTCGTAGTTGATGAATAGATAACTCGTAGCCATGCATGGATAACTCATAGCTGCTAAATGAATAACTCATAGCCATGGATGGATAACTTATAGCTCATGAATGGATAACTCGTAGGGATGCATGGATAACACATAGCTCATGAATGGATAAACAAAAGTTTATGGCATATAACTTGAAGAATATGAGATAAAATTATATGTATGTATATAAATAAGTGTTAGTTATCCATTTTTTAGTTATGAATTTTCCATACATTGTTACTAGTTAGTTATTAAAATCCTAGGCCTTAGTCCATCCCAAACCTCAAATAAAAATTCTATCCACTTAAATAAAAAAGTAAACAATTATTAAAAAAAGAATATAAAAAATAATTTGATGAATAGATAGCTCGTAGAGAATATAAAACCTAAATAAAAATAAACAATTATTTAAATATATATATAAGAATCGATGAGCATCCATAACTAGGAGTTCATGAAGAATAACTCTTAGCACATAAACGGATAATTAGAATAAAGCCAAAACAATGAAACTTAACTTGAGAGTTGTCTTAGACCCCATAAATATTTAGAATGAAAAAAATTAATATCTATTTTCAATTTAACAATAATTACATATTAACCTAAATCTATATTTAAAAATAGACTATAAATAATTATAGTTTTAAAAATAAATAAAAAATAAATTAATGAATTGAAAATAGTAAAGAAGAATTTACAAAGTGTGGTTATCTACACCTATAATAGTTCTTACAACTTTAAATTTATTAAATTTAGACCATAAATATGCAATTTTAAAAAACAAAATATACTTGTATTATGCTAGAATAGTTTAGCAATAATCACAAATACAACTAAGCAAAGCAAAACAACATTCCTTTGCAGAGCTAAATAACATAACAATAATGCAAATATAAGAACATTCTTTAACCTTACAAAATAAAGGCAGGAGGGATAACTAAGTTCCCACAAAGGGACATTAAATCCGAGCTTTCTGTATTAATAATTAATATTTTGATATTAGTAAATTATAAAGAAAATTATGAGTCCTAAATTATATTATATATATAGGGGGGAGTATTTTTTTCTCTCTCTATATATCCTATTCTTCTCATGAAAATGAGCATCTTCTTGATTGGGAGCATGGATATGTCTCCATAATGAATGTTCAAGAACAATATAAATAACATGAGAGACAATAAGCTTTCTAATATTGTTTTATAATATAGATAAAGCTACTTAAGACTTAAGTGAGGTTGACATAAAGATGCCAAGCCTTGAAGAATAAAGATAATACAATTAACATTTGAAGAATGTATTAGTTTTTCAATATAAAAAAACGAAATATATATAATTTTATATATTTAATTATTTAGATTTTTTTTAAACATTATTTTAATTTAAAATATAATTATTTAAAATATCAAAAACTATAAATATTATAAGTTTAAAAATATATTTTTAAAATAAAAAAATCTATATAATTTCAAACTTAATGTCTTAAAAAGTTTAAAATTATACTTTTTAAAATGGAAAAATCTATATAATTTCAAACTTAATATCTTAAAAGAAAAGAAAAAAACTATAAAATTTAATTATTTGAATGTAGAAAACCATAAACATCTTAAGTTTAAGTTCATTTAAAAACATTTAAACAATAATAATTAATATTAAAAAATAGATAAAATTTTACTATAATTTCAAACTAATGTTTTAAGAGAAATAAGAAAAGGTTAAATCTAAGGTCCTAAAAGAAAAAGAAAGAGAAGGATAAAACAAAAGATTGGAAGTTAAATAAAATCTAAAAGGAAAGTGAAGTTAAAAAAGTATAATATCCTAAAAATAAAAGCAAAAAGATGTAGATTAAACTTTTCGACTAATTTTTTCCGCAAAATTTCATTCCATAGCCTTGAAAAAAACAAAAACTCTGAGACTTAAACTGAGAAGCGAACTCCTCCATAACTTAGAGCACTGTTAGGTGACATAGCATAGGGAGCTCATTGGCACAATATTTATTTATTTTTAAATTTTTTTTATATTGGATTCTTGCAGGTTTTTACATTACAGGTTTTCCTTGATACATGAATGATATATAAAGCGGATGCAAGAATGATATATGAAGCGGATTCAAGGCCTTTGTTGAATTTACTTTATGGCTCCTTGCATAGATCACTTTTTTTTATCATTTATATTTTGGATATATATTGAACTTTTTAAGATGTAAATTTTTTTTTAATTACTTGGACAGTTATATTTTTGTTTAATTTGTATTGTTGATTGGCTGTTCTTGACTATTAGCAGAGCAATCAGACTATCTGTTTGGACTCTGGTACTGTGATAGCCCATATTTACCATATATAGATGTTACTGCATTTATGGTTTAGAGTTGATGTTTGTCTGTCTTTACTTATACTGTAAAAAAAACAGCTTAAACGGTTGTGACTCTCACGCATCTTTCATAATAAACAGATGTTGCTGTTGCTGTTGAGGTTATTTCCACTCCACTCAGAGTATATGGCCATCACAAATCTTTATAATGACGGGAAAAAAATGAAACTAAAATTTAAAGCCTGCTCAACACTCAATATATCAAATTCGCTTTCAATCGGCAAACAGATTGAAGATCCAAAAACCCTGAAAATGAAAATCCTCACGCAATTTCAATTACTATGATATATAATAATAACGATGAATGACCTATGTTAAAATCAAATCGCACTGAAACTGGTTCGACCAGCAGAAACTCTATTGAATACAGAAAGCAACAGTGGCCACATTAGGCAATCGACATATCGACCACGACACTCTCAGCCGGAGCCGGAGGGAGATCACTACGCCCCGATTCTTCGTCACGCCCCTCTGCTTCCTTCAAAACCACCGCAGCGCCACCATTAACATTAACAACAACACCCTTCTCTTCCAGCACCTCGTTCTCGTGAGCACTCCTGCAAATGGGACAGATGGAGCGCTTGGAGAGCCACCCATCCGCCCACTGCACATGGAAGGCGTGGCTACATACGCAAAACGGATACTGCACCGCTATGATCCACCACCGGTTACTACATAATTACCTTACCGAGGCAAAACGCATACTCCACCGCTATGATCCACCAGAACGATGTTTGAATGTAAATGAAAAAATGAGAGAGGGAAACATAATTTTCAAATTCAAAATTCAAATAAATTGCGCCTATTTCAAATTCAAATTTCAAATGAATATGTAAGTAATCGATGGCTGCATGGCATGGATGGATAGTCTACATGGGCGTTCTTACAGTGGCGCGTAATGAGTCATTCACATGGGCATGGCCTCATGGATGATGGACTGCCGAAACTATGGATTACTGTAAATTTCTTGCTCGGAGATGCACGGAGGGTTTAACTATGTCAGAGGCCCCGCTGCAGACATGGTTTGATGTTGACATCAGGCCACACGATGGGCAGAGGGCAGAGGACAGCAACAGCCGAAAGTTTGCCGGAGACGATTCGCCGTCCGGGCGAAATCGTCGACCAGATAGACTACTCCAAATAAAACTTCCTTGCGATTTATATTTATATATATATACACACACCAGCCCCAAATAAGCCAACGAATAACCCCAAAAGTTGACTTTTTATTTATTTTTATTTTTTTATTCTCCCATTTCACTTGCACTTCGAGGGGTTTGGAGAGGTTTCTAGCAATTTTCTTGGAGTTAAGGACTAGAATCACGGTGCTTCCATTTGCCTTCAATTTATTGTTGATCGGGGGATTGATTCTCTGCTTTCAACATTTGCAATTTATTGTTGTTCGAGGGATTGATTCTCTGCTTTCAAAATTTGTTTATTTTATTTTATTTTTATTTTTTTTAGATTTTTGATAGGTTTATAGTTTTTTTATTCGTTCTCTTTTTTTGTTGTCAATTTATAAGAGAGATGTATCATTTAGGAAGGAAGGAATATTTTAATGTCCACGAGGCTAGGAATAGCCTATGGGACAAACCAACTCGCACACTCTTTTCTGCAATCCAATCCTTTGTCTATTCAACTTAATGATGAGCATCCCCAATTTTTCCATTGCCCCCTCGTTAAATAAATCATCCCAAGATTTATCCGTCAAGACATTTGCATACATGTCCCTATTGTCCTTAAAGCCTTCACACTCTAAAATGAAATGTTTTATCTGTCTCCATCTTACCAACAGTGCAAAAAATACACTCTTTTTGCCCAAGCTTCTTTTGGCCTTTTCCAGTGCCCGGTCTCACAACGGGAATTAGTTCTTAATTGAGCAATGAGAATTTTGGCTTTCCAAGGTATATTGGCCCCTATGTACGCCTTTTGATGCTGATTGGAGGAAGGGTTAAACTCTTCAATACAATACTTTGTCTTTCTCCCTAGCTCTTTATCCCAAGTTCGCTTGTGGAACTTAATGATAACAAAAGCCTTTATTTCTTTATTATTCGTAGGGCACGTGCTCAAGCACATACCCCACTTGCTAAGCCATTTAATATTTTTCTGCATCCAAGTCTTCTTTCTTTTGCACAATATGTCATTGAAGACAACCTTAGGCTATCTACCTTCTTCCATTTGTTCAACTCTGTTTAGATATCTTGTGAGTATCACCATAGCGATTGCTTCAATAGAAGCCACCCCCATTGCACTTAGCATGATCTCGTATGGCACTGAACTCTTAATTTTGAACTTGCTTGTGATCATGTGTTTTTGAATCTTTTCTATTTGCTTCCACTGTAAGTTAGAGGTACTGCTGGCCCAAACTTCACAACCATAGAGAAAAACCAGGATCACTAAGAGCCCAAAAAGGGTGTGCATAGTTTTCCAGTCCCATAACTTTGCCTCTCTGCACCTATTTTGGAAAGCATAAAACGCTTTCCAACCTCCCATAGTTCTTTTTTTCTTGTAGCCTTCCCAACTCAAACTTTTGTTGAAGTCGATTTCGAGGTACTTGTAATCCTCCACTACTTCAAGGGTATTGTCTTCAAAGTAGAACTTGTGTTGTTTATGTTTTCTTTTGCTAGAGAAAACTACCACTTTCGTCTTGCTAGTATTTACTTGCATCCCAACTGTTCTACAAAAGTGCTCAAGGGAAATCAAGTGCTCTTGCAAGCCAAGAGAAGACTTAGCAATCAAAATAAGATCATCTGCATACAAAAGAAGCCTTATCACATACTCTCCCACGAGAACGCCATCCCCACCCTCTAAGTTTAACCACTCTTCAAGTTTGTCAATATATAAGCCAAAAAGGGTAGGGGATAATGGGCACCCTTGCTTGACCCCGATATCGCTTTTGAAACTTTCAGAGATACCATCTGATGTTCTGATTTTGACTTTGACCTCCTCATATAGCCTGTGAACAACTGCTCTAAGATGTATAGGAACCCCAAGTTCCTCCATTCTGTGCCATAGCTTATCCCTGGGAATTGTGTCAAAAGCTTTTTTGAAATCGACAAAGCAACAAAAGGCTTCCTCTTTTTTCTCCCACACTTTTTCAATGACGTGCCTTAAAGTAATATCATGGTCCATCGTGGAATGTTTAGGTCTAAAGCTTGCTTTCCCTTTAGCACGCTTGTCCCTTTCTTCCATCCACTTGCCAATTCTATTTTCTAGCATGCTTCCAAATAGCTTTGCAAACAAGGGGTTTATAATTATGGTCCTATAAATAGAGGGATCGTTGAAATCTCTTCTCTTGAAAAGAGGAATTGCAAGGCTAGTTGTCCAATCTGTAGGGAATCCCTGCTAAATGATGTTGCTGAAGATTCCCGTAATGTGAGGTGTAAGAGTTTTTGAACCCCACTTTAGATATTCAACTTGAAGTTCTACTAAATCTTTGGCTTTTCCAACACCCAACTTCTTAATACCCTCCTCAATCTCTTGCACGGTGAAAAGATTAGTAATGGTGGTGGTGTTGACTAAGGGTGGAGGGGGTTCAACCTTAGGATTTCGCTCATAGAGTTTCCTTACATACTTAAGCCACTAATCCACTGTAATATTGTTTTCAGTTTGCTTCTTGCTCGCTTGAAGTTCCTTCCAAAATAGTTTGGGGTTATTTTTCCCAAGGAAGATTAGCTATTCCCTCCTCAAGACAATGAAATCAATTTTCTTTCTTTCTTATAATCTGCTTGTAGCTTTTTAAGTCTCTTTCTTTCCATTTTGACTCTCTCCATATTCTCCTTGCTTTTTTGCACTCCTCATCGAACCAAGCATTAACATGAAAGCAATTTGTTTCATGTTTCCTATTCTTTGCTCTTTTGCATTTTGTGAGTGCCATCTGAATTAAATTAGTTAGCTGTTGATTATTAAGGCCTTGGGACATAATTTCCTCCCTCTTACAAAGTCTCTCTAAAGCCTTCCTAAAGATATTACAGTTCTCTTGAGTCAAAAGAATTCTTCCCTTTGCAAAAGGTTGTTGAATGTGCTGATTTTTTGTCCCCACCTACTGCTTATCAGTCCAAGAAAGACTTACATAGATCGATTTGTGATCAGATTTTAAATCCCAGAGCTGTTCTCCAATCATAACTTCCTCCATTTTCTCGCATAGGCCATGCAAACAAATTGCATAATCCACCACATTTGCTCCATTGTAGGTATTATAAGTGAAATTACCAGAGTTTGTTCATCTAGGCAAACCATTGCAGATTACTGAATTGAAAGTTCCACATAAGGTAAGCAACTGTTCTCCAAATAAATTGCATCTTTTGTTGTCTTTTGAAATTCTTGTCCATTGATGATTTCTTTCTTCTATAAGCCAAATAGGATTGCAATCTTCCCTATGACAAAGAATGCTAGCTTGTTCACTTGCGGTCCTGGCGTTGAAATCTCCTACCAGGAGGATTTCACCTACTTGAGAATACTTCGCAATATTGTTTTTTAATGCTGCAAAAGGGTCTTTATGGTCGAGCCCCCTCCTTTTGTAAATTTTTGAAACTTGTGGGGCGAAGTAGCATGCTACAATTCTGACGATATTTCCATTTTCTAATAATTTAAACCATATAAATTTTTTATTTGAGTCTTCTTTTTCTAGTTGAATGCAACGATCTACCTTTTTCTTCTCTAAGACCATGATACCACCACGACCTTTTACATTCTCTGCTGCCTTGTTCCATACTGCCAACTTCATATATTTTTCAAAAAGGGGTGTCTTGCACCCTTTATGTTCATGTGTTTCCATGAGACATATTATGTCCCTATCTGCCGCAATAGGTCTTAGTCTATGTCCATGCCTCCACGGTTATTTATGCAGTTCCAACATACTAACCTTAAGGGAACCTGGGTAGACCTTGATTGCTATTTGATTTGGCATACAAGACTCAAAGTTGAGTCTACACCCCTATTTTGCCATCCTGACCTTGTTGAGATATTTTATGCTAAGGGATTTTCTATCGCTTCTTGACTATTGTTTTGTTGTCTTACTTTAGAAGGAGGACCAAAAACAACAATAACAACTTTTCCTTTGTATAACCATGCTCTTTTTCCCTCATCTCTTGCTGCTCTGACCTTTGACAACTCTTTTTTTCTTTCCTCTTGCTGCATGATAGTTAAGTCTTCCTATAGAAAAAAATGAGAGCCCTTTAAAATATGCTTCTTAATTAGAAGAGTCTGCTTATCAGGTGCACTTGCCATGATGATTTTTATGGGCCTGACTCTCTCATCACTGGGTTTACCCACCCTCCATGCTTGGAAAATTTGGCCTTGCCAATTCAACTTGTCTTTTAGAAAGTCGCTTGTAAGCTTCGGGGTACATTCATTCTTACCATACTCTCTCACACCTTTAATTATTATGTTTGTTTATCTGACTTGTCTTTCTTTGGTTTGGTTTCCTTGTTTGATGTCTCCTTAGTTGCTTGCTTTTTTTTCTATATTAGCATGCTTACTAATAACTTGTGCCCACGTTCTAGGATTTTTGGTGGAACCTCCATTTTCTGCTTCTCTTACTTTCATTCCCTGGTTATTTGTTTGTTCATCTGTTTTCCCTTCAACATTGAATGTTTTATGATTCAACACCCCTCTCTCTTCCCCTGCTGATTATTTCATTCTTTGCTAGTCTACCTTCATATCTTGCCACTCATTCTTGCCTACCAGAATAGCTTCTTGCAACAATGCCGCTTGACCTTTTAAAACCTTTTTGCATTCTGCTAAATGTTGATTTTCTACTATTAACAGATGGATTTTAAGGTCCCTCTCATGCTCTTTGACTTCCAAAACCTCCACTCTCCTCTTGATATTGAGTAGCTCTTGTACATATAGATTAGATGACCAGGTGAGAGGTGTGGACGTGGGACTGTATAGGGCAGGGTCAGTGTTGATTTTACCCCTGTTGCTACCAGATCCTTGCCCTAAAGACTTGTTTGTCTATTTGTTAGTCTTCCTTTGAAACTATGTTCTCCTTGTCTCCTCCCACTTTAGACAAGAAACTCTCCGTTTTAAAATACACCAAAACTACTTGGAATTAACCCAAACCCACTTCCATGTTTTGATCGAGGAGGCAATTTTCACTTGACCTAAGCTATTAGTTATGGGTGATTCTAAGTGTGAATCCATAGTTTATAGGAGACACGAAAAAAAAAGGTGGGGGATAGGGTAGAATTGAATACCTGGGACCAAGAGAGACTTGTTGTTTTTCTCTTGTCCTCTTGTCGTTTACCTGGGACCAAGAGAGACTTGTCATTTTTCTCAAATGGGTTGTTTTTTCCTTCCTGCTACCGCTACCTGCCTGCACCAACTGCCATCTGACTGCCTTCACGCTACCGATGCCTTCTGCCTTCACACTGCTGTTGCCTGCCTTCACGCCATTGTTGCTTTCCTGCTGCCTTCTGCCTTCTTTCCTGCTTCCTTCTACCTACCGCTGCTTGCTTGCTGTCGCTGCCTTCTGCCTTCACGCTGCTGATCTTTATGTAAAATCTAGATATGTTTTGTTTATTAACATATTTTGTTTAATTATTGGAAATTTCAATGTATGTGACTATCTATTATGTTGATTGTTTAATCTTGAAGTTGAAGTTGAATTTGAATTTCCATTTTTCTTTGCCTCAGGTTGAGTCATTGCTGTTTGAAACTTTGAAAAATTAAAATGTCAAAAGTTTTGGACTCAATGTGGGTATATGCTAATCCATTGAATTGGTATAAGCCGAAAAAATTGAAATTGCAAGTCATGTGGTAATTCTAGGGCATGAAGTGGGAAATTGTAAAAATTAACCCTAGAAATATTCATATTGCCAATAAATCACTTAAGGATATGGATATATGAAGAGATGAGAGGGCATCGATGAGAACTGAGATTGCAAGAAGCAGAATTAGAAGTGAGAGCTTGACCTTAGCCACACCTTCTAGTTCCACAATGTCCTCAACGACCTCGAATTTTTTTGTTCCAAGAACCACAGTTGGTGTACAACCTTCTATCATAGCAATGGCTAAAATAAAGGAGAAGCAAGAAGCAAAGAAGCTTGTGGGTAGGTTTTTTTTATAGAGGTGCATTCATTTTACCATTGCCAAGAAAAACCCCTTCTACCAACCTATGATGTTTTTGATATTGTTGGCTTAGTGTATAAGGTCCCTACTTATGAGGAGTTGAGAGAGCCTATGCTTCAAAATGAAAAGGTCCATTGCACTCAAAGATTGGAGAAATTTAAGGAGTCACGGAAATTCACAAGATGCATTATTAGTTCAAATGGTTGGATTGATCAAAAGGCTGAGGCCCTTAATTTCTTGGTTATTTGTCCTAGGGGGTAATTTATTAAATTTGTTGACGCATCTGCACATATTAAATATGCAACATTATTATGTGAGTTTTTGGATGGGTTTATCTAAGAGACAGGTCTACAAAACATTTTCCAAGTCATAATGAATAATGTTGCTAGTCATGTGGCCATTGGTAGGTTGTTTATGTTGACGTATTCAACCTTGTTTTGGATTCCTTGTGCTAACCATTGCATTGATTTGATTTTAAGATAATGAAAAAATTGCTTAAATGAAAGATATTGTTGAATTGGCTAGGAGCATCACAAAATTTATACATAATCACACATATGTGCTTAGCTTGATGAAACAATTCACAAATAACAAGGAGTTAGAACATCCAATAATTACATGTTTTGCCACTAGCTTCATTTCACTTTGATCTCTCTTGGATTGCATTTGGCAGGTGAAGAGAAAGTTCATTTCAGATGAGTGGTATGCATTGTCATTTAACACTAAACTAAAGGGGTAAGCCATATGCAGGCTAATGTCACAACAAGAGAGTTTTTGGGCAGACGTGGAGTAAGTGTGTGCCACTAGTGAATATTTGGTAAAGATTATTTGTTTGGTCAATGGAAACAATCCCACAATGGGAAACTTGTACGAGGCCATGGATATGGCCAAAAAATCCATCTGTGCCCGGTTATGATAATAAGGGGGATGAAGGGTATGAACAAATATTATTGATATGGAGAGTAATTAATCAGTGGCAGAACAATACACTCTATTCGCTTATGCTACATGGATATATCTCAACCACACATTGTCTTACTTGTGTGGGTTTAGAATTGATGTTGAGGTTATGGATGGATTCCTTACATTTGTTCTGAGGATGATGCCAAGTCCGCAAGAACATGCGAAGATTTCTAAAGAAATGGAAATATATAGGATGGATGGTTGGACATTTGGCTTTGACATGGTTATTTTCAATATGAACACCAAAATGATAGATAAGCTTCAAGTTCATTTTGTTTTAAATTTCAATGTCTCTTCTTTTTTTGTTTCAAACTTTCAAATTTCAATGTCTCTTCTTCCTTTGTTTCAAATTTTCAAATTTCAATGTTATTTCATATGTTTCTCTTATTTATTGTAGATGTTTGGTGGACAAGCTAAGGATTAAGAGTACCCAATTTACAAAAGCTTTACATTCGGGTGCTTCGCCAAACATGTAGCTTGTCAGGATGCAGGTGCAATTGGAGTGTGCTTGAGAAAATACACCAATAAGCACAACAAGTTAAGAATTTTCAATTTATAAATTTTATTTTTATACCCTATTAGCGTTTAAATTATATATTATAAAATTTGAATTTGAATTTATAATTTATGACCCTCATATAGGTTGGAATCCTAGTGCCTTAATGCCATGGTCTATGTTTACTACAGCCTTCAGTTCTGGGTGAAGCAGCTTAAAAAAACACCATATATGGACAACATTTCATTGGATGGGATTGACACCATTTCCACATGGAGGATGGAGACCAAGGCACCTATCATGGACTTGACCCTTGATTGGTTAAATGAGGAGTTGCAAGAGAAGGTTGGCTAGGTGGTAAGGGAGGAGATAGAGTAGGAGGATGTTCTAGAGCAAGCACTTTTATAGGAGGTGGTTATTGACATTGGGAGTGCATCACCATTGTCACATACATACATAATGAAAGACACATTGAGTTGGAATTGGACATTGCAATAGCACTAGAAAAGGATGTCAGATTCTAGCTTCTTCCTAATCTAGAGGATGTCAGAGTGTATATTTTCCTTATGTTAGAACACATCAAAGTCTATTTCCATTCATAGGGTTTCCTTCATCTAGAGGAAGAGCCATTTCCAAAGCCATCACCTTGCCCATTAAAGAGCCATATGGAATTGCTAGTTTATATATTTGATTTCATTGTAATATGTAGATATTTATTGACTCATGATAATGAGATAAATTTGTTATATTTTTTGATGATATTTTTAGGTTCAGAAGTTAGTGGACTCAGGACTCAAGACATGATTTAATATTGAAAAAAATGAATATTTTTGTGTTTTTTTGAAGTGTTTCGATATTTTCCAATATTTTCCCCGATGCTTTCGATAAGTTGTTTTTTAGAACCTTGGTGATATTTTCCCCCACACAATGTTTTAAAAATCAACAAACAATACCATATGATTATAGTTAAATATCATGAAAATCCAAAACCAATGGAGAATAGTTTGAATAGATCTAGTTTACCTAATAAGTTCAATCTGGAACTAGGGTACTAGGTAAATACACCATGTACATTAAACAACCACTCCAAATAGTGAGAGGATGAAACCAAATACATCTAAACACAAGGTTTCTTCAACATGAGAACAAGAAACCTCCAAATGGCAAGTTTAGTAGAGATCAAACACCACTTATATTGACTTATTGAAGATTAAGGACTCTAGAAAAGGGATTCAATGGATGGAAACAAGGAAGTCACACACTTTGGAAAATAGATCCTACATGTGTGAAACTTTCCTAACATAATTATATGTAATGATCTAGAGTGGTAGAAAAAGATGGGGTGCTATGTGTCTCACACATAATGGACAAAGTGTAGTGGATTGCATAATGTTTTAAGAAAATAGAATAGACAAGATATCATTTTTAATGATCCGCAATTGCCATGAGGGTATGTCATCATACCATGATCCATTGTTTGCAGAGCTTAAGTCGACAAAGCAGACACCATGAAGCCAACACACCAACTCATAAGTATCACAGAAAGTAAGAGCAATTGCCACTAAAAATTCAAAAATCTTCAAAGCACCTATGAAAAGAATCACCTCTTGACCATGATTCATGAGCACAAACAATGAAGTAAATGATCAATGCAAAGAACTAATGAAGGCGATCCAAACAACACTAGAAAGTTGCAAAACTAAGAAGCATATAAAAATGGCAACATCTAACAATTTCCTAGTTAATGCTTCATTCAAACAAGAATGCAAGGCAATGATTGAAGATTACTTGAGACACAACAACAAAGAGAACCTCAAGGCTCCCTTATATAAGTTGGTTGTGAAGAGAAATTGCAAAATTAAGACAACAAGAAGTGATGAAGATGGCGAAATAAACTTAAAACTCAAAATATCTTAGAAGGAACTGGAAACGTAAAAAGTGACTTCCAAAGACATCTCACATGAGGAGTTTGTATGAAAACTAGGAAGAGAGAAATCAACCACCAGAGATCAACATGGAGGAAGAGGTCTTTATGGAAGAGAATTTGTAGGGTAGTATCGAAAGCTAACACCAAGAAAATCAAAATATATTTAAGGGTTGCAAGTCAAATAACTGAACCAGGTGGACTCCCTCGATGAGCACATCACATTTCTTCTCAAAAAATGGTTAACAAGAAGTTTCCATGTTGTTGGGAAACAAAGTTTATTCTGTCCATATTTAAAGAGGGAGACAAAAACAACACTAGGAACTAGAAAACCATCATGATTAGTCCAATGCTCACCAAGCTAATAGGAGGGATTATTGAGAGAGCCAATAAATGGTCTAGGGGGAAAAGAGCCAAAGGACAAGTTGATTTATGATGAAAACACTCTACTATCAACCATTTCCTTACACTAAGATATATAATAGAAAAAAATTGGCGATGTGACTTGATGTAGTGTGCATGTGTTCACATGTATTAGACTTGTACTTTATCCTTGTCTCTTTTGGGTGACTTAATTTAAACTAATCACTCACCCGCTTTATTGTATTTTATTTGAGACAATCAAATTTGATTACTCTCCCCACAATTTTGTACTCTCTATATATACTAAATTTACAAATGTGTGTGTGTGTGTATAACAATCTCCTCTCTATTACTCACATACTTACTCTCTTATGTTCTATTGTGTGTGATTAATCTCATTGTTGGTACTATGCTCATATCACTCAATGCAAATAATTATGGCAATATTTTGTTTACCTTAAAAAGGCCTTTGACACAATCTTAAGAGGAAATTTAGGAGGTTGGTATAAGTGGGGGTCTCAAAAGAATGGTGGATGGTAATACATAGGGTCCTTCAAAGATATTTGACAATCACATCGGAATGAAATAGGCTTGTCCCCTCACCTCACCCCCCTATTCAATATATACATAGATGAGTTGGAAGAGTGGATAGACATGAAAGGATTGAGGGGGTTGAACATCATATGGACATGATAATAAATTTGTTGTATGCATACAAAGTGACATTAATAGTGAAGACACTACACAACCTACAAGATCATCTAGAGGCATTCAAGTCCTTTTGCATGGAGGTAGGGATGAACATGAACATAAAAAAACTTAGTTTTATGGCTTAAAAGAAGATCAAAACAACTAGAATTAGCTTCAGAGGTGAACTGCTAGAGGTAACCCAAAACAACAAGTATTTAGGAATGGATTTCAATGAGAAGCAAAGTTGGGACACATGTACAATGAAAGCACTATAGGGAGGGTAGAAAGATTTTTTCATGCTTCAAAACAAATGTAGGACACCATATATCTAAGGCAAGCAAGTGTTGCACTTTCTCTTCCAAACACTCATAATCCCACTATTATTGTATGCATGTTAGGTTTGGGGACCACAAATATCTAGAAACATATGAAATTAATTTGAACGAGTGCAAAAACACTTAATAATAAGCTGTATATGAGTAAAATGAAAAAACATCACCCCTTATGAGATACTTCTAGTTGAAACATTACTATAACCAATAGGACTAAATGAATTGAGAAAGATGATTTTGCACGGACATAAAATGGCAGCGATGAGCAACAACAAGATTGCAATTAAAATCAACCAAGACAAGTTGAAAAGAAGAAGAACATATGGAATTTGCAATGTATAAAATGTGTGGACAAGTAGGTGATACTGAAAAAAAGTGTAATATCCCATATTGAAAGCTATGAATATTAGCTCCAAATGTTCAATGAAAATTATGGCTGATTTTTAACTTTATACCAACGATGGCTTATGTTATATAAATTTGGATTTGAATTGACATGTGCATACCATAAAATAAATTTCCAAATCATTGTAAGGTGCCCAATAAAATATGATATGTCACCATTGTAACGTTCCCAATCCAAATTCAAAAATATCAATTCCAATGCCACTCTAGAGAATCACTAGATTCGAAATTAAGAGCACTAGTTCAAATATGCCCACACAAACAATGGGTTTCCCACTCTTTCCAAACACCTCATAACATAATCAAATCTCTCCCAAATAGCTTCAAATATACCATAACAATCCCAAACACACCAAAATTACCACTAACAAACTTCAGAGAACTTTAATGGAAGCTTTGAACACTTTACACAGACATTTATAACTCAGGGTGCTTTAGCATAAATTGATCCACTAGTAAAATGATCATATTTCAGGAATACATAAACATTTTTTGATGAAACAAAAAGTGTTTCCCATTGGAAAAAGTTCCATGAATGCAATGGAATAGGTCTCAAAACCAACATAAGATTAAGATTAAGAACACCCACTATTGTAGAGCTTCCAAACCAATCCCATATGCTTCCAAACACACTCGTATCAAACATAATGGATTAATAGAAGACACAATGGAATCATATGAAGATTTCATATTAGAATAATAAGTTTACACATCCACTCTCAAACATATATTCTCATAGTTAACCATTTATTCAAAGATCAACCCCATGGTCGAGTATTGAACAACATAAGAGAAAAAAACACTGTGATTTTATTATAAATGCGACATTTTCAGAGAGTAAATCAATGGATTATACAAAATATCAAAATACATGAGAGATATGATACAAAATTTAGATAACTGGATGTTATAGAACCATACAGAAAAGAGAAAGATTTACTGCTCGATATGAGTGTTTTTCTTTTACTGTTGCGCCCTCTATTTGTAATATTTCAACCCAAACTCTCAGATTTTCCTCCTATAGTGCACTCTCCATAAAATATGGATGATATAAAACCTTTAGAACAACCTCCAAGAGATATGGATGACCTCAGGTGCACCCTCTTTTAGCAGGAACCAATACTAACACTATTGTCCCGAAACTCCACAAATTCACACTTCTACTGACTAGAACTTGAATACAACATTAAGAATTCAACCCACTACTATATATGAACATAAACACCCACAATTAAACTCTATAGAGAAATATTAAAGTTATTTTTGCTCTCAATCAATTTCTATGAAGCACAGTGAAGAGATCTGGATGATCTCTTGCTTTCTACTAGCTAGGGTGGAATCTTTCACCACCGAAACTAGGTTACAATTGCAAGGGGAAAATATTGCAAGATTTAAAATACACAAGAGTTATCCTATTAAAAAGAAAAATGTCCAAACTATTTCTCCAATAGGATTGCATCGCTTTTATAAACTCCATTGAGCCCTTTCCTCCTCATTCTAGAATTCTCTCACATAATATTAATAAAATATTACTAGTTGTTAATTTCATGAGAGAATCATACCTTGGCCCACTCATTTACTTCCTCTCTAATGTTATTTGATTAAATAATACCTTCATCTACCTTGAAAATTCAAGTTAGAGAGGCTGAGCTTGATTTTGGGGGAGTTATAGTATCGTGTGGGCCCACCCTCTCCTCAAGTGCGTTCCTTGGATAAATTTAGGACTTTCAACATGCCATAAGTTGTCACAAGTTGTTGTAGGACCTGATTCTTTTCATAAACCATCACCGAATTCCTTTTGGGAGTTACTCTTCCACAAGTGCACCATTACTAGCTATTTTTAGCCCGAGGAGTTACATTTCATAAGATTCCTTCATTATGAGCCTTATTACACCTTGGAAATCGAATTTGGACATGCTTAGCTTGATTTTGGGGAGTTACAACTAATGTGGGGCCCAACTCATCCTCCCTACGTTCCCTCCTTGTCCAATTTTGTCCAATGTCACATTATTTACAAATATGGGGCCTCCTACTTTTCAATTTTATGACCCATGTCACCACTTCAATAATTTCTCTTGAACATTACTAAGTGACTTAGCCATTTCCTCCCTAGTCTAATGGAGTGGTCGATAGAATATTATTTGGGTACATTATAGTCTTCCCCGCCCAATATTTCTTGTCCTCAAGCAATTTAAATTTCAGGGTGACACAATTTGTTCTTCCCAAACTTTTATGCACAATTAATTTTTCTACCTCCTTCCTTAGTGGTGACTGTTTATAAGGATAAAATGTCAAGTGGACCAAGTCATCAACTCTATATTCCATAAATAAACCACAATAAGGCTGAAAATGATATCATGGTTCCAAACCATTCAAAAGGAGGTGAAGTATACTCCGCTTAATGTATGGTCCTGCAAGGCACTGACATAGGAAGCCTCTTGACCATTGTCACCAAGAAGATTAACTTTACATTGCAACCATTCAATCAACTCCCCAACAAACTGAACTATTGAAAATCTCATCATATAAAATCCAAAGATGACTCTCACCTTTAGGCTCGCTGCTGAAAATATTCCCAACATTGTAACTCCAAGATCCCTAGCTAGTATCAGAAAGGGACCACCAGGATGACACTGTGCCACTCTAATAATAACCATATCACTATTATACTCTGTCTACATCCTTCTCTTCTATATCTCCAAACTGAAAAAATTGTTAAAACCGAATCTATAGGCATCCAAGTGAAGGCTACCATCTTGTTGCCATACTAGATTCTAAATACATGAAAAGGAAGTCAATCCCGATCACTGGTCATGAATCTTGTTCACTTAGGAAATATCAGGATCCCCTTAAGAGATAGATCAATTTCCTCTACTATCCTATCCACAACCCAACTAAAGCAACTGCGTCCAAGAATGATCCCAAGGTCCCAAATGAACCTGAGAAACGCAGGGTGCCTATTGCATCCACCTCCCCATTGCATAGTCTCCACACCAAGATCCTCATGTAGTCTCCTAAGCCTCCAAGTACGGAAACACTATATCCATCCATCATAAGATCTCCCACCTAGGAAACTAATCCAGTGTTTCTCATGGATAGGATCCTGTAAGTGATGTTTGGATCTACCTTCTATGCCAGCTACTAAATTGTTGAACTAAGTGACTCTAGGATCCCATTGTTTATGTTGCACTTTTCCAATCATCATTGTCATCCGAAACAATCCAATTTACTTAAGTATGCCATAATCCCACCACCAAACTAAAAGTTCATCACTCCCAATGCTCATCTGAACCTCAATGAGCCTCTCCAATATAACTTGAAGCTCCTCTTGTGCAATCTGCACACTGGTCATATGTCTGACATCAATGTCATTGGTCCCTGTTGTCACATACATAGCATCTAGGTTACCATGATTCTATATCAGTTCTGATCATATTTATGAGTCAGTCCTTTACTATGAGATCAACAGTTGATGAGAATTTAGAATATGATCACTCCTACAGTCATTGGACCCAGAGCATACATAATATCAATTTCATGCCATGAATGAGCCTCATGACCTCAAATTTGATGACTGAGTTAGTCATCCTTTATTTTTTCAGAGCAGAGACATTGGCAGTGCATATGATGTACAACAACAACATTTTAGTGCCCTTTAGTTGTTCGGATTAGATACAGGTATATGACTTGGGTGGTATATGGTTTGTACACTTGGATTATGGTTATGCTCTTTTATCTATTTTAGTAGCTTGACTTGGTTCATGGTGGTTATATATTGGTGATATCTTATCTTGCTATTATTTATGGTCTAGAACATAAGTGATGTAATAGCTTTGCTAAGGATATTCTTGTGTATACTCATTGGTCATGGTATTTATTTAATATGGACTTGGTCATTTCCCCACAGGGACTCAACTTGCTAGTATTGGCATCACCTTATCACTGTTTTCACCCATCCATTGTCATCTAGTTTTCTTTTACCCATGACTTGTATCTTGACTAGCGACGTCGAGCATTTCCTCCTCCTATACCTCTATGTTGGATTAAATCTCATGTTTATCTTGTGTCTCAATTTTGGTTTATGTGATTCTCATCACAGGGATTTATTCCTCTAGTCCTTGAAAACAAGGAGTCCAACCAATAGTGTCTTTAAACACTAAAGCATTGGAACGTGTAAACACCATATCTAAATGATGCAAAATGCAAGTTGTGATTAGTAGTGATTTTAAGCGCTAATGCCTAAGCATAAATGTTATAAA
Source organism: Pseudotsuga menziesii (assembly GCA_001517045.1). NCBI lineage: Eukaryota > Viridiplantae > Streptophyta > Pinopsida > Pinales > Pinaceae > Pseudotsuga > Pseudotsuga menziesii. The sequence goes on from LPNX010571292.1 coordinate 152,990, forward strand.
ACTAGTCGTAGCCAAATAATGGGCACTCATCCATTGTGTGATGTAAGGATCATTTTCCTCTACAGGGAAACATGGTGGAAAAATCATCGAGGCTATGGATGCTCGCTAGCAGCGGGGCTAGGCCAAGTCATTTTCTAGAGCTTAGAAGGATTTCCAAGGCACCTACCTTTGGAGGCTGGCTAGTATCTTGCGTTAAATTGATAAATGCCTTAAAGTTTAATGGGATTACATTTTAAATCCTGTTAAAGATTGCTTGTCTAGAGTCTAGTTGAAGCATTCTAATTAATACACCCATATGTGAGACACCACCATTCCCTAGTGTTCATCTATTCCAACATATGTGTAGTGTGGATTCTCTTTGTCCCTCAATTGAGATGTTCACAGTGTTGAGAGTCAAGTCATTCCAATAGCCTAACCTTGTTTTTTCATTCTCACCCATGATGAGTATACACTTAAGGCTCTTGTTTGAAGTAATTGATTACTTTGACTTGGACTTATTCTTCATGTTTATTACTTATGACCACCAATTAAAAATCCACTTTATACTTTAGTCTTGCTACTAACACAGATAAGGAAGCATGTTTTATCCATTTGTACTTTGTGGTATCAGAGATTCTTAGTTGGGTCTTTATTTTGATCATTCTTGACTTGGTCAACTTAGTTTGACCAAGTCAAAAGCAGGTTTCGAGATGAGTTTGGCCGACAATGTGTGATATTGCTTATCATGGCCTATCAATGTTCATTAGATGATCACATGTTGCAGATGGTGTTTTATTTTGGTGGCTTGCATTATTATTTTGGTTATTAACATTTACAAACGTTATTTTTATTATTATCTGTTGGATTTCACCTCCAGTTGACCCAGGTTCAGATCCTTGGGTGTCAACAAAGACCCAAATATCGGCTCGATAGAGCAGGGCTTAGCCGACAACACCTACGGCGTAGATGCAGTCTCACCCGAGATGTATTATGGCGAATTTCCAGAACTAGGTTTCTACAGTTAGGTGGGGATTTCTACTCTTGCGGTACTTTATCACAACACTCGACTGAAGCATTTAATTGTACTTCTTGTTCTTTATCTATTCATTCAAGATAATAATCCAATTACAAGTCGACACACAATGAAATATTCAACATAAAAACCTTATCGCAAAATCATTCTATAAGAGACACGACACACACACACACACATATGGGATTCATAAACAAATGCAGTGTGACATATTCATATTTACTTATTCACAAAATACATGCATTCGACATAAACACATTAATAAATGACACGCAGAGGCAACAGTTAACATGGAAACCCATCTGGGAAAAACCACAAAGGCGCTCTTCATCTGGCATGAGAAATATGTTAGCACCTTTTGTATGCACACTGAGCTTGTAGTCTCTTCTGTAGGTATTCTTTACAACTCAAACAATATTCTCTCCTCTCAAGCTCTCTGGTTTTGGGTCTAAGTACTTCTTCTCTTCTTATCTCAACAATCAATCTACACAGAATCTGGATTGATTCTCTAGCTAAACATTTCTCTTCTCTCTCAACCTACACAGTGACTTAACCAATATAACAACTGACCAACTAATCAACTTAGCTAGCTTAGCTTCACTAACCAACCCCGCAAACAAATTGGGTTCTTACTTTTATAGGCTTCTACATGTCATAATCAACTAACTCTTTAATTTTAGTTGGTCGAAAGGATGTCATTTCTATTCTTGTATACTCAATTAAAGCTGAAAATAAGCACTATCGTCCCAAAATACAATTATGCTTTATTACCAAAAGCGTGCTTTATTCTAATTAACTCCTTACCCATGATTAATCGAATTGTCCTTTTGAACTGCTTTACTCTTCTTCTGTCAAGGTTCCTTCTGTCGTGACTACTTTTGTTGCAACTTCTCTTCCATCGCAACTCTTCTTCCATCACAAATATTCTTTTGTCACAACTGTTCTTCTTTCACAACTCTTCTTTATGTCTTTTGACTAGAATATTTATCTTCCCGAATAGAATTCTGCCTAACTTTTCCTAGGGACAACAAGCCCACAACACTCACCTATGGCTCGTCCCAAGCCACATTATTTTGAAACCTCCATTGTTACAACCTTACTTTGAAAATACTAAAATATTTTCATTGTCTTCTCATTCTTCTCTCGTACTTTTTCTTTTGTCTTCTTCAAATTTTCCACAAGTTCGGAACTGATGTGTTCCAAAGTTGTAAGTTCGATTGACTCTACTGTTTGACGCACTTTTTGGTGTATAGGTTGAATGATACCTATAAATTTCTTTGCCTCTTCCTGTAAATATGCAACCCTATCAATCCTCTTTTTCTATTGTGTTCGTAGTGTTGTGACCTGTCGCTATAGATTGTTCATCTCAACAACCTTAGCCATTTTCTCTACTAATGACATCTTCTTCATGTCACCCATTAGCCGGTTCACCTTTGTATTGACAGTGCATATGTGTTTCGTTATTTTCTCTAATTCTTCATCGTCGATCAAAGCTTCCCACGTTTGAGAACCTTGCTCGAATGCTTTGGCATAAAGTGCCTCCGCCTCTTTTATCCTTGTCACAACCTCAATTGTTGATTTTCTTCTCTCTTCAAGTACCTCTATAAGTGTACTGGGTTTTACTTGTAATTATAGCTCCGTGACCTTTTTTTGGAGGTCCTCAGCTATTTCACTAAGTTGAAATACTTTGGATTTTGCAATCATCTCATACGTAATGCCTTCATCAATGAAACTGTTGCAAGCAAGTGTTATGGTTGTGTCAAATCGATGCATGTTCCCCTCTCAGGTATTAGATTTATGGTCTATTTGTTTGATTGTTTTCTTCATATCATGAAGTATTGTTTGATTCTCTAACTTGGTTTACCAATGTGCTTTCTCTAACCTTAATTTCTGGTACTTCATGAATGGAATACACTTCGTACATTGGCAGTGTAGAGAAATTTATGGTGATGACCCATGTTTTTTACCATGGAATTCAGCTTTGTCGTCCCCAAGTCGAGTGCTTCACCCGGCACTTGAGTCTTTATTGGTGGAATGGGCATCAACACGTCACTAGGTTTCTCCTTCGACGAGCTAACTAAGTCCTGCAACTCAAGCAATTGTAGTTTGTAGTCAACCGCCACTCTTACTCCTTTTACTGCATTACCGAGCGTTTGTAGTAAATCTATGATACTGCCTGTTATATTTGTTTATCGGTCATCTATATTCTTGAGAATTTGATTGGATACTTCTTCCATTGTATTTGTCAGAAGTGTATAATCGTCATTGGCAAGGCCAAAAGTTCCACCTGATTTGTCGCCTTTCCTCTTCTTATGAATCTTCGTAGACATCTCTGGTTGCTTCCTCTTTTCCCCTACTACTGGGTCTGTTGGATTCATACTTAACTCATTCGAGGTATTTTCTCAGTTTTCTCCCTATCCCCCATCCTTTTGTTTCGGTGGATCATCCTGTCACACATCTTCATATGTAGATAGATGATCAGTTATGATAGGAAATCTCCATTCTTCTGGCCAATCTTGAATAATGGCATCAATTTCTGCATCTGCCAACTAATACTATGCCGTAATCCATTCACAATGTGAGTCTTATCATGACTGCAAAAAACCATGATGGGAGCTGACCGAAAATATGACAATGTTTCTGAACCGCTTAACGATCACCTCAAGAATTATGGTCTGCTTTCTTACATGATGTTGCAAGTCCCATCCTTGTAAAAAGAACTCGATATTGTTGTCTTTTTTCCTTTGTGGGATTAATTTGTCGAACCAGAGATTCTAGTATCGAGCTCCTCGACATAGGATGATCACATCTACCCCCTAGTATTTTGTTGGTTCTACCCATGCGACAAACAAAATCAAAATAAGTATCCATGGATAATGAAATGCGCTACCTTTATCCTATACCTTCTCTGCATATGATAACAATTCATTTAGTAGATATTGCGAATAGTTGAGTTGAAAACCCAATGCACATAAATTTTCCGTCGCAATCGTCTTTGCAGTGCACTGGTTCGGTCGCATCTTTCGTAGAAACTTGCTACATAGGACTTTAGTTGTGAACCAAACAGTGTAGTCATCGATAGAGGTGATGGAAAAGCCTCTGGTGTCTCTGGTCAGGTCATACTTTTCTTCTAGCTTATTTGTGAATAAAGTATCATGTTATTTTCCAGCAAAAAATGGCGTTGGGTAGACGCCTACAAGTGGAAGTCCCATAATTGCTAATATAAGCTCGACATTCGCATAAATATTTCGGTCGGGCCATAGAAATACACCATGGAATGACACAAGAAATTGTTTAACACATGCATACACCTCTACAGTGCGGCCAAAATGTGGCATGTGCATCAATGACAACAAACCAACCTTGTCCAATCCTCTTGTCCACTCCATTGGAAATAGGTGGGTAGGGCCATCCTTCGTCTCTCAGACAACAACCATGTTTTTTTTCTATTGTGAACTCTGGAAATTTTCGTAGGTTGTCATCGAAAAAGGTCATCTTATTTAGATTTGGGAGTATTTTCATTGTTATCCGAACTCCTTTCAGTACAGTCGGTGCTACCAGAAGGTACCTTGCATTCTTTTCGATTCTGATCTTAGGTGCACCAGTTGGTTTGGGTGGGACATAGTCTAGTAGCATGCTCACAGAGCTTGGCTCTTCAGCTTATGTTGGTAGTGGTGTTTCTTTCTTGCGGCTAGTAGACCATTTCCTCTTCGATGTGTCAGGTAGGTCTGGTCCTAACCGAACTTCAGGGATGAATGGTATTTTTTAATCTTCTTCAACAACCATGGCCGACAGTGGAAAAAATGCAGCAATGTCTTCCATAATGGGTGTCGCTAAAGGTGTCTCAATTCCTAACTCTACAACAATTCTTGTACTGGAGATAGAGACATTAGAGGAAATTTCAACACAAAATGGGCCTCCTAAAATGAATTAATAAAATAATAGTTAAAATAATAAAATAATATTTATTAATTTTGGAGGAAGAAAAGAAAAAAACTACTTTTTTGTTTGTATTTTCGACATATCTCCCCGTGTTTTTACTCAAATTTTGATCGGGAGATCTTGTTGGATGCGGAATTAAATTCCGCATCCAACGAGTACCCACTCGGCATACTTTTGACTGACCCCGCTACCCCAAAAACAAGAAATACCTGAAAAAATGGAATGATGACATAAACAAAAAAAGTAGTTTTTTTTATGATACATATCCCCAAATTTATATTAAAAAAATGTTTAAGACCTATACGGTATTTCAAATTTAAATCAATTTCATTGGCTAACACATGATGACATGGAATTTGAATAAAAGTTAAAAGACCCATTTTGAGTTGAAATTTCCTCTAATGTGACCATACTCTGCGGAAAAATCACCTCGAATATTACAGTTGCAGACACAATAGCTCAACTTACTCAGTTAGATGCAATAGAAAATAAATGAAACTTCGAGGCGAAGATGATATAGATTCACCCATTCAATGAGTCTTTCCTTCGCACAAGCGAGCAATAAATTGGAAAGGTGGCAGGAATTTTCGTCACATGGAGCAATCATTCGAATCATTACAAGGAAACCACCACTCAACCGTCACTTTGCATGTCATTTAAGTGGTATTTATTGTGCAATAATGTCGAAAATGACCAAAAAGCATGTCGTCGGAATCTCCCGCAGTCAGAAATTAATGACAACAAGTTGTCTTTTTGCAACCAAATTTCCTCATGCGACAACTCTTTTCTTCTGCGATAGGTATTTGACCTTTGACACATTTCTTTCCTTGCGACAGATGAACAATCTTCGCTACCATTTTTCTTTTGCGACACACAGATAGTATGCGACCATTTTTCTTTTTCCTTGATAGACACATTGTATGCAACACAAAATAGAAACACTCATGAATCTGTATATTTTTATTTTTATTTTTTTCAGTCGACCAAGTCACGACTATTTTGGTAGGGCTTCAGACGAATTCCATTCACCAATCCTTTGAAATGTGTTCCATCTAATTTCTTTAGTTGCACTACGCCTCCTGTATTGGTTTGAATGAAACCCTACGGCCCCAACCAATGTGTTTTTAACTTATCGGGATGCTTTAAATAATTACTGCCATACAAGAGGACAAGTCCTCCAACCTAAAATTGCTTATTCTTAATGTGTTGGTCATGCCATACTTTTTGTTGTTTCTTCTCAACATTTTGATGATAACTTACGACAAAGCGTTCTTCCTCCAACTCCACAAGCTGTGGCAACCTTTTTTCGAGACCACCGACATTAGTTATTTTAGTAATTGGAGCAGTCCTTAGAATGGGTATAATGTATTCCGTCGGCATAACAACCTATTGCCCATATACTAGTTGGAATGGAGTTCATCCTGTCAACTTCTTACAGGTCATGCGATATGCCTATAGGACCGCATAAAAATTTTGGTCCCAATCATCTCTTTGAACATTGCAAATATTTGTCAATGTGTTCTCCAGGATCTTGTTGAATTATTTGACAACACCATTCACTTGAGGGTGATATGGTGTTGTCTTCCTATGTTAGACCTAGAATTATTTAGTTAATTCTTTGATCAACTGATTGACAAATGCATACCTTGATAACTTATTAAAATCTTCGGGCACCCAGATCTAGTGACAACATTGTCGAACAAAAATTTGGCAGTACAATCCTTTACTAGAATTGCTTCATCCCATGTAGACATGGAATCCATCATAGAAATATTGTATCTTGCACCTGCTCGCTTCCTTGGTGGATTAATAGGTCTGACAAAATCAACCGCCCATTTTTCAAATGCTTGTAAAGTTATCTGATGTAATAGCGACATTTCATCTCATCACGATGATGTTCTGGTTCTATGACAGATATCGTAGTTGCAACAATATTCTCCAACATCTACAAGCAAAGTAGGCCACCAAAATCCTGCGTGCAATATCTTGTGCATTGTAGCTATTCCAACATAATGGCCTCATTTGAAACTAGCATGCACTTCGTTCAAATCATTGGTCGCTCGTGTTCCAATACACAACGATGAAGACTCTTCATCCGGTCCCATTTTATATAGTTGTCCAACTATCAATTGGAAATCTGTAATACACACCACTAATTGTTTTTTCTATGCAGTATTGAATCCTTTTGGTGCATATCTCGTACTCAAGAAATGTATATTAAACATTGTGATCGTAAATAATTGCGCATCAGGAAGGCTATCGCCGAGATTACAAGGTTCTTCTCCACTTTCTAGCCTTAATAGATGGTCTGTTCCTGAGTTCAATCGACCAAGATTAACAATAACTTCAAAGTCAAATTCCTGAAAAATGAGATTCCACTGGCAAATATTCCCCCCAACACTAGCTTATTGACTAAGTATTTCAACGCTGAATGGTCTGTGTACATTTTGAAATGTACACCCAGCAAGTAGTGTCGAAATTTCTGAAGAGCATTTACCATGGCTAGTCCTTCTCTTTCCATCGTGGTATAGTTATTCTCTGTTGTTGATAATTTTTCTGCTAGTGACGACAAACAGATGATCAATCGACCCTTCTCCAGGTTGTACGAGTACAATGTCAAGCGCAACAGACAACACATCAAAATGTACATGAAATTCATTCTTCAAGTCTGGAAAAACTAGTATGGGCATTGATACCATCTTTCTCTTTAGAGTGTCCATACTCTCTTGGCAGTGCTCTCTCCATTGAAACTTAACATCCTTCTTCAACAACTTCTCAATTAGAGTAGTCACCTTTGCATATCGTTTAATAAATTTTCAATAGTATCATGTATGTCCCAATATCGTTCTCAACTTCTTTACTTTTGCAAGGGGTGGTAGGTCGACGATGATCACAATTTTAGTAAGGTCAACCAGGTTTCCATCGTGACAAACTAGATGGCCCAACATAATTCCAAACAGGGCACACAAGATGCATTTCTTTAGATAAAGTGAAATCCGATACTGTAGACACCATTCCAGCATCATTCCAAGTTTCTCAATATGATTCTTTATGAGCCCAAACATCGTCCAGTCATCGAAATAAACCTCAAGAAATTCATGAATAAAATCTTTGAAAGTTGCCACTACTATCTTGGAAAAGATGGCAAGAGAATTCTTGAGTTCAAAGGGCATTACCATGTATTGGAAACAACCCCACTCAGTCACAAATGTTAAATTTTGTGTCAATTTTCCTTTGCGATCCTTATATGATCAGTAGCCAGAGAACCCATTAGTGAAAGAATAGACTTCTTAACCCTCGACACTCTCCAATACTTCATATGTAAATGGAGTCGGAAATGGGTCATGTAAACAGGCGTCGTTCAACTTTCTTAAGTTGATGCAAATACATACTTCACCAGTAGTCTACTTATCTTCCATACTACCGGATTGATCCACTCAGATTCTTCAACCACTTCTATGATACCTGCATCTAACATTCGATCTAATTATCTCTTGACCTTTTCTTTATACCACAGATTCAACCGGTATAGTCATTGCTTCACAGACTTTGTGTCGGGTTTTAACGGTATCTTCATCTCTCCAAGGTCTCCGACAATCCCCTTCATCTATGAAAATTTTGTAGGGATAAGATTCTAAAATTCATGGAGTAAGTCTGTGATCTTCCCGACAGTTTCATCATCTCAATAATATCCGAGATTGGAAAACTTTGGATTCTCTGGTGATCCAATATTACTTTCTTGGTTTTTAATGGGTTTAAAAATTGGTTACTTGAAATACCAAATCTTTCCACCGCACGAGTACCTTCAGACTTTGGGATGTTTATGCCTCGCGGGTCATCATCATCAGGTTATTCCGTCACATTATAGCACTCCATCCAAGGTTGGATTGTCGCGTTGCTCTTATTAAAGTTTGTCATTGACATAGGGATATCTTTAAATATCTTCGTCTTGATCACTTACAAATCAACATCAATTGAAGGATGATCATCAACAAAATCAAATGTGTGTGTAAATCTAGCAGCCACTTCATTCCATTCAACTATTCCACATCATAGCTCAACCAGTGTGTACCGGTTCCTTGGTATCATACCCAACATATGTAAAAAGTGATGAACCCATTCCTATCATGGGCATGCCTCCCATGTCGCACGACAGTTCTCAATGTGCATGGTATGATATGTCAATTCTGTGTACTTCTGACCAATATCACTGATTTCCTCTCCAAATAGTATCTCCATCAACCTCCGGAATTGAGGCCATTCTGAGATAGATTGTTTATGTGCGACCCACCATCTGGCAGGTGTAGATTTCAGTGCAAAGTCCAGAGCAGACAAGCGCTGATGTTCTGTAAATTTTTGCTCAAATTATATTAGAAAAGATGTCTGGTTAGGTAAACCCTCATATGTGGGTAGCTCACTTTCCTTGTTACCTACCCACTGCACAAATTGTGTAATTCTTGCGCATTTCATGAATACTTCATGCAATTGGTTCTACCAATTTTCCAAAGCTTCTCCATAATCTGATGTACAAGAACTAATGCTGCGCCAACTGAGCTTTCCGTTGGTAGGTGGATTCACATGATCATCCCTCGTAGAAGTAATGTTATAAATTTGGTCTAAATAATCTCCTTTCCCTTCACTATTCACTGGATCGACATATTTTTGTCCTTCCAACAGATCAATTGGTGCGACCACTCGTAGCTATGAATATTCAAATGTTAAGATTCTTTTCTTGAAATTGATAATAATATGATTATCAATCACTTAGTTGATCCTAAAAAGTGTGGGATACACATTTGTATCATCCACAATGTCAATCACTTTGAAATCGGCATAAGTTTTACGGCCCTCTATCTCAACAGGCATCTGAGTTAGTTGAACGTTAGTAGAACTTTTGATTTATTCACTAACCAGAGCTAGACATGAGACCGTACGAGTCTCAAATTTCCCATGGTATCCCAAGTTTGTATAGTCAGGATGTTAACATTAGAACCCAAATCCAGAATAATATAATCCATATCGTAATATCCTATTTGTGCAGTCATCCTTAGTTCACGACCAGTCTTCAATATTTTTCCCACATGATTAACTATTCTTTCTGGTCACACCTCCTCTTGAGTTTCTTCTATTAGAGGTCAATTCTGCGACAACATATTTATCTTGGATTAACCCTAAGCAACTTTGAAAAAAATAGTTTAGTTTACTAACATTTCCCATTGGTTGCTTTCGAAGTAGCTGGTCAAATATTCCAAGCACCTCCAATATTGGCTTTCCAGAAGTTGACGCTTAATTTTTGTCGACAAATTCTTGTCGTGCGTCCAAGAATACTTCCTTTTCTTTTCGTACATCAAATGGTGATTTATTTGTGTTGTCAGTTGCACCTGCGGTTTTCCATACGATGCTTCTTGATATTCTCTAGTCACAACACCACCTCTTGCCACGACAGTAATACGGGGTTCCCTTGGTTCATCATAAATCTTATGGATATTCTGCTTGGGGTTCGGATTGGGATTCTGCAGTGGATTCATATTTCCCACATTCCTATCCTACCAATTCGTAACCAATCCTGGAAATTACTCGATGGTATGATCAAAATATTTGCAATACTAACATGTTGTAGTAGGATTTGTGTAGTCCCTTATAAAATGTCCAAGATACCCATAATTATAAAATATAATTTGGCCCCTTCCGCAACCAAATCCTCCTCCTTGTCCTCGACCTTTGAAATTTCCACTCCCCCTGGGTTGAGGGTATTGTTGTTGCAGATACTGGTTCTGAGGATACTGAGCTTGTGGATATTGAGCATGATCTTGCTTATCCTGCATGTTTTCAGTGCTCTTCATTAAATAGGTATCAATTGTTTTCTTCCATAGCAGCTGATGTGCTCTGCAGTCTTTCTCATCATGACCTACTGATCGACAGAACTTACAATATAAATTGGTCGGTGCACTTACAATATTATGTAAGTATAGACATTCTTATGAACGATTCCCTCTCATTTGACATATTCTACACCAAGGCATCCCTTGTGTATTTATCGGGTTTGACACTCCTGATGCGACATAGTTCATAAATGCCAGGTAATTGTCTTTGTGATGCCCTTCGGTTATGCATTTGGTACACTAAAGTTCTTCTTGGACCCCTTTCCCTTTTTTAATATCTTGAAGTTGTAGTGTAAGGTTGGCTATTTACGACTAGATTTGCATCATTCCTGCAACAGTCTCTCTGACAACTGAGGGTTCCAACTCCATGGCCAACTCTAGAGCTTCAATTCGTGACACAATCTTTTGTTGCATCAAGGGAATATGGTTGTGTGGTAACAACGCCGCAATGGATGATTCTTTGTGTTGAACATCCAACGTATGGAAACTTAATTTTGCCATTAGCATCTTGAACCTTTGGTCGAAGTCCCAAATAGACTTCATAGGCAATTGCTTAATTTTTTTTATCTTTGCAATATTACACTCCGACACAGATTTTGGATTTCTGAATTCATCTATTTCTCTCGCTTGGATTTGATCTAGAGTTTTCTGTGGGACTCCTGTCGGAAACATAAATAATTTCATGTACCAATCCAATGCATGACCCTTAAAGGTTGTGATGATTTGAGCCTTTTTAATGGCTTTATCTTGGACTTGTCGCACGGTCCACACGGCTTCGCATAGAAATCAATGTTGTTCAAAAACTTCTAACCCATTTCCATTAAATATTGGAAACTTAATATCATTCCCAACCATTATATTTGTTCTTGGCATTGCTTGGATAGTGGAAATCCTTTTTATGTTATTCCCATGACTATTGTTACTTTGATTAATAAAACCACTAAGAGATGTCAAGTTTCTAGATCTTACCTTCAGAGATGTACGCAGGGTTGTGGGTATGTTGGATCTATACTCTGGATCTAGAGCTTCTTCTTCTTCCTCTTTTTCAGAATAGGTCGATATTCCTCTTCCTCGCCACAAGAACCTTCGTCAAAGTGTGACACCAATTCGTAGTCCTATCCTCCGGTTGTATTACAACTTCCTCTTCTGGTCACAGTCCTTCTTCTCTTTCCCGACCGAATTTTTTTCCACTCTTCAGGTGTCCACTTTCTAGCTCAGCCTTACTATCACCAGGAAACATCTCAACTTATTCCATTCCATCTTATTAAGATCTTCTCTCGTAACATTACCCAAGGTCTCCATGCATATATATTTATTTGTCGGACTCCATTCCCAGGATCCCTTTCTCACATACAAGCATCTTTACCGAAATTTTTAAGGATGTCGGGTATCGTCCTCTAGGTCCTTGGAAAAATTCCCTTTCCATCTCACTATATGATTTTATGGTGTCGACTATAATTTCTTGGATGTATCCTTCCAAAGTATTGTCAACCTAGAAATCAGCAAACCTATATATAGGGTTTCTAATACTTTTCAGTCGTTGAATCAACCCAAAATACAATTATGATTTATTACCAAAAGTGTGTTTTATTCTAACTAACTCCTTACCCACGATCAACTGAACTGTCCTTTTTAACTGCTTTACTCTTCTTCTGTCGCGACTACTCTCATTGCCGATCTTTTCATCGTGGTTGCTTATGTCGCAACTCTTTTTCCATCACAATTCTTCTTTTGTCGCAACTCTTCTTTCTATCTTTCAATTGAAATCTTTATCTCCCCAAACAGAATTTTGGCTGAATTCTACCTAACTTTTCCTAGGGACAACATTATCTAGGCTTGGATAGATCTTTTAATGTATCTTTTGATGGACATATTGTGTATAAGTAGTCATTCCTAGTGGTTTTGGACATTACGAGTCCATTGGTACATTCAATTTTCAGTTTCGGGAACAAGTGTTGAATATTTTGGTCAGTTCCTCTTCCATTGGCTTGATGCCATATAAAAATTGGATTTTATTACTTTTAGAGATATATTTTATTCTCCTAGGGCGCCATCAGAGGACATAGTGGTGCAGCCACTCGTTTTTACCATATTACTATGTTCTCAGATTTATTTTTGAGCTCATATTTTCCCCAGGTTTGGTCAGTAGTGAGTTACACGCATTTAATATTCCAGGAGGATGTTTCAAACATAAAAAATGAAGAATTGGCAAACAAAGGAAATTGATTTGGTCTAGTGGAGTAAGGAAATGGCATGAAAATTGTTCGAGGCACATTTTTGATGTTGTTTCCACCTTTCGGCATCATCTTCACCCTTAGTGGGGTCCACACATCCTAGCTCTCATCATTTTGGGTGTTTTCTTATGTTATTCAAGGGCCATGACTTAGTGATTTTAGTCACTTGATGTTATACCTTAATATATTATGATGTTGTGCCTTAGGGTCTTGCTATAGAATGATATGTTACACCTCCAATCCCCACTACGTGTTATGTTATTATTCCTAGTAATCTTTCATGTGGTGTGTCCCCCTTATGCGTCGTAGAGGGAGTGTGCCCCTCCTATCTTGAATGAGCTATGTATGTATTATCTATCCCATCTTAGCCGTTGATCTTAATGTTATATCTTTGGATCTTAGTCGTTTATACTTTTGGATCTAGGTATATTGTATTGGAGAGATCTATATATTGAGATTATCTCTCATTTGTAAAGGGACTTTTGGCTTTGAGAATATTGGAATACAAAGAATTTTTTCGCAGATATCTTGGAAACTTTGTGAAAGTCCTTGCATGTGATTTTCATGCCTCTTCCTTAGACATTTCAATGTATCTTTTATTTATTCGATATATATTTTGTGGAGGTCGAATTGATATTTTGTAGGGTAGTGACTTGCTTGGAGGAGATTGTGAAGATGTCCTGCATCATGTTTCAGAAAAATAGTTTCATCTTTGAGGGAGTGGCCAATTGTATTTTGTGCATTAAGTTTTCTCTTCTAGCATAGTTTCTTTTTATTTGTGAATCAAATCTCACTTCAGTAGTTTGGACTAGCAGGTGGAGAGGGCGCATTAGTGCAACACGTTTTGTATCGAAGCTATTGGTTCTTGCTTGAAATTGTAACTAAGTGGAAGGATCATCGATGTGTGAGGGGGCTGCAAGTATTTTCAATACGATCTACAAAGTTAGTATTGATTTCCATATTTTTGTCCAATTGTCACATAAAACCCTAGAGTTAAAACCTGTGTTTTCTAGATCTGATAGATCAGGCGATCTTTTGGCTATAATACTAAATTAAACCCAAGTCTAAAATGATTAACAAACACTAGATCTAAAGTTTGAAGCTATACCGACTCCATTTACCCCTAGATCCAACACTAGTCACCTTTAGGTAAACCGCCCCCTTTGGGTTCTTAGTCATTTTTCCAGATCTATCATTTGAGTATTGCTTGAACCCTCTTAAATTACCGTATCTATCATCAATCATCCATCCTAGTGTCATTTTTTCCTTGATCTACTCATTTGGGTACACATTTTTTATCATTTCCCTAAACCCTAGGTGGATCTCATTTGGGTATCTTTAGTTGGCACTAGATCTATCTAGATCTACTCACTTCAAAACTTTGTGGTACATTTTTCTCTTGAGTTGAGAAATTCTCTTTTACATAAGCCTCCTCAACTTGGTCCTAAACAATATACACCACATACATTCCTTAGATCTAGATCTATTAACCCAAGAACTACTCTTGCATCTATTGTACAACCCTAAGTATGTCTTGATTTGTTTTGCTGGCCCTCATAGGATAGTAGGGTCTCCCCCTTGATCTTGCTCTTAGCCTGATCTAAAGCAATAATATCCCATCTGGTGTAACAACTACCTTTCCATAGTAGTGGATGAGGCCCTTGCAGTGTCACTTGGTTAGCAACCCTACCTCTACCTTCCCAAATAGGATACCTTTGGTGGTAGCTACACTTTGAGTTATAACATTCCCATCCAACTGAATCGGATGAAACTTTCATGTCCTTCCATGAATAATGAGGGCATCAAATAATATTAATGTATGCCTCTGCTGCTACTCATAATTCTGAAAAGGGACTAGTGTGTTTGTCAACCCAAAGGGTATGACCAGAAAATCATAATCAAATCTAAAAGCAGATATGTGTGTATCATGCTCCTCTTATGGCAACATCGCAAGAAGTCCCTCTACAAGGTCACAATTCCATTTACATCCCCATGTGTTTTAGTTGTCATAGATGTTTGGGATGATCGAAAATATGTCAGCCTCAACTCTTGCAAGGTTTATCCACCACCTCCATGGATGCACATACTCCTCTTTTAGTTGGTCCATAAAAAGTGTACACATATGCCTTCTCCATGACCAAGTCTTTATCCCATAGAAATAGCTCGCGATCCTCTTGATGAAAAACAAGTACTTGGTCAACATTCTCCATGTCATCTCTCTCCTCAAGTACTTGCAAATATGAATGCTCCCCTGGTGGAGCCATCACAAGTGGTCCCTCCATCAAACCATTGGTTCCATCAACATCCCCATCATTCCTATGGATTTCTGATTCTTGTAGAGCTATTTGAATGCTCTCCCAAGAATATTTGGTAAGCTAAAGTTCATGTGTAAGCCTGCCAACCTCCTCTTCTTCCTCTTGTAGCGCACTATGCTACATTTTAGCAAGCCTAAAAAGATGGTATGTATTGGAAAGTAGGTGTAGGTAGTTTTCCATCCTGACTGCCACTTCCTTTTGAATTGCTTCAAAATATGCAAGGGAAGATTTTGCTTTCTGTCCTTGAAGCTCTCCAACAACAATTTGTCACCAAGGGGTTTGTGTCATCAAAAATTTTCATGGCCCTATCTTAATTTCTTCTTTTTTTACCTTCAACTGCCTTACTAAAAAATGTGGCTCATGGGGAATATCTTCCACTAAATTTTATGATTTGTTTCTTTGTAGCCACTCAATCCCCAAACCTTGTGTCATGCTCACATCTTCTAATGGTTGAAAAGAAAATTCAAATTGCTTGCAGCATGAATCCACAAAACATAATCCATCCTTAACACCCATATCAACATTAGAAGGTTTCATTATACCATTATCAATGCATGAAATAAAATTATTGATACATGAAATGGTTGTTATCTTAGGTTTCTGCAAGGAAGTAATATTGCTCCAAAAATCAGTGTTTTTGTCATACCTTGGTGTCACATCTTCATCATTCCCATGTGGTTGTTTTGTGCGAGCATGCTGTTCCACTTTGTGTTCAACAAGAAGACTCAAGGATACAATTTGTGAGTCATTTTGATCTAATTTCTCGTATGGCCACAGTGAGTTCGTGAACACGACTTCGATTTCTTTGGGTCTCCCACATGATTTTGTTCTCCTCATGGTTATCTAAAGGCTAAACAATGATAGTGGATTTACATCCTTCTGAGTCAATTTTACCATAGGAACCTTTGGATGCTCCTTTTCTAGAGAAACCAAACATCTTCTCCATAAGGCTTGAAACTGCTGCAATTTATGCTCCAATCTTTGTTGTGTCTTATCCATGTTCTTCAACAAGCTTTTCCATTCAAGTTTCTCCTCTTCTATGGGAAAGATTGGAAGGAAAGTGGGTGAATTTTTGCCATCTACAAGTTTGGCTATTGGAGAAACTTCATCTACAACACTGTATATGCTATCACAAAAAGGATGACCCAACTCATATGGATCATGCAAGTCTCCATTTCTTATTTTAGCTCCTTCATTGTCTTCCACCGAAGGAATGAAACCATCTTCAGAAAATGATTCTTCCCATATTAAGCTCTCCTCAAGCTCCCATGCAACCAATTTCAACCTCATCTCTGCAAACCTTCTTCCCAGTTCTTCTTCAAGGTTCCTCTTAGTTCCCACAGCGATTGAGGAACATGGTCTGATACCACTGTAATATCCCCAATTGAAAACTAGGAATATTAGCTCCAAATGTTCAATCGAAATTATGGCTGATTTTTAGCTTTACCCCATAGAGGCTTATGTATATAAATTTGGATTTGAATCAACATGTTCAACCCATAAAATAAACTTCCAACTCACACTATAAGGTCCTTAATTAGGTATAATATATCGCCACTGTAGTGTTCCCAATCCAAAATCAGAACGATCAATCCCAATTCAAACCTATGGAACCACTGAATTTGAAACTAGGCGCACTAGTTCAATTCTGCCCACACAAATACTAGGTTTCCAATTCTTTACAAACAACTCCTAATAGACTCAACTCTTTCCCAAACAACTTCAACTCGACCCTAACACTCCCAAGCACACCTAATCTGACCACTAGCAAACTCCAGAGAACCTTAATGGAAGCGCTGAACACTTTACATAGGCATTTATAACAGAGGGTGTGTTAGCATAATTGTACAGATTGACCCACTAGTAAAATGATCATATCTTGGGCATACACAAACTTTTTTCGATGAAACGAAAAGTGTTCCCAATTGGAAAAAAGTGTTATGAACACAATGGAATAGGTCTCAAAACCCAAAAACACTTGGAAATGGTCAAACCAGAGGATAAATTTCGCCGCCACTTAACACCTACACAAGAATAAGAACACCCACAACTATAGAGCTTCCAAACCAAACCCAAATGCTTCGAAACACATTCGAATCAAGCCTAATGGCTTACTAAAAGACACAATGGACTCCTATGAAAGTATCATATCAAAACAATAAGTTTACACAACCACTCTCAAACATATATGCTCATAGATAACCATCTATTGAAAGATCAACCCCGTGCTTGAATATGAAACAACATAAGAGGAAAAGCACTGTGATTTATTATAAATGGCACATTTTTTAAAGAATACATCAATGATTGCTACAACAACTCAAAATACATGAGAGATGTGCTACATATTGGAGAGAAATGGTTGCTAGAAAACCATAGAGAAGAGAACAAGATTTACTACTCCAAATGAGTGTTTTGTCTTCACTGTTGCACCCTCTATTAACAAGATTTCAACCTCAACTCTCAGATCTGCTTCCTACAATGCACCCTCCATCAAATATGGATGATATACATCCTTTAGAACAACCCCCAAAAGATCTAGATGACCACAGGTGCACCCTCCTTTAGCAGGAACCGATACTAACACTATTGTCCCAAAACTCCACAAATTCACACTTCTATTGACTGGAACTTGAACACACCATCAAGAAATCGACCCACTACTATAGATGAACATAAACATGTGCAATTAAGCTTAGTCGAGAAATCTGAAAGTGATTTTTCCTCTCAATCAATTTCCATGAAGCACAATGAAGAGATCTAGATGATCTTCTCATTTCTACTAGCTAGGGTGGAATCTTTCGCCACTAAAACTAGTTTACAATTGCAAGGGGCACATCTTCCAAACTTGAAAATCCACAAGAACTCTTCTATTCAAAATCAAAATGCCCAAAAGCTTTCTCCCAAGAGGTTTGCATCCATTTTGTAAACTCCATTGAACCCTTTCCCCCTCATTCTAGAAATCTTTCACAAAATATTATTAATTGTTATTTTCCTGAGAATGATACCTTGGAACTCGTTTACTTCCTCTCTAATGTTATTTGAACAAATAATACCTTCATCTACCTCGGAAATTCGAATTAGAGAGGCTTAACTTGATTTTGGGGGAGTTACACTATCATGTGGGCCCACCTTCTCCTCAAACACCCTCGGCTAAATTTAGGAACTGCAACATATCATAAGTTGTCATTGGACCTGATTCTTGTCATAAACTATCATAGGCTTCCTTTTGGGAGTTACACTTCCACAAGTGCGCCCTTACTAGCTATTTTTAACCCTAGGAGTTACATTTCATAAGATGCCTTCATTATGAGCCTTCTTACACCTTGGAATTTGAATTTGGAAATGCTTAGCTTGATTTGGGGGAATTACAATTCATGTGGGGCCCAACTCATCCTCCTTGTGTGCCCTCCTTGTCCAATTTTGCCTAATGTCATGTTATTTATAGATATGGGGCCGCCTCCTACTTTACAAATTTATGACCCATGCCACCACTTCAATAATTTTCATGAACATTATTAAGTGACGTTATTTATAGATATGGGGCCGCCTCCTACTTAACAAATTTATGAACCATGCCACCACTTCAATAATTTTCATGAACATTACTGAGTGACTCAGCCATTACCTCCCTAGTCTCATGGACGAGACTAATGGTCCATAGCTAGCAAAATATATGGGGCATTACAAAAAGTACCCATAAGATAAAAAAGGAGTTGAAACTTCATGCACATTTATTGCCTAAAATAAAAGTAGGATAACACAGATCTAAGACTGGCAAGTTCTGCGCTCCCTCTTCTAAACACTCGTAACCGCATTGCTATTGTATGTACGTGGGCTTTGGGGACCACACATATAGAAACAGATCAAACCAATTTGAACGAGTGCAAAAACACTTGATAATAATCTGTCTACTTGTAAAATTTAAAAAACGTCACCCCTTATGAAATACTTCTAGCTGAAACAGGACCATACCCTATATCCTATATGACTAGAGACATTGCAAATGTTGAATTTGTATTAACAGAAAATGGCGGCCATGAGCAACAGCAGGATTGTTGTTAAAATCAACCAAGACAAGTTTAAAAGAGGAAGAACACATGGAATTTGTAGTATATAAAATGGGTTGACAAGTAGGGGATACAGGACGAAAAGTACCCATCAGATAAAAAATAACTGAAAATTCACGTACTGGAAAAATGGAGAAAACACATTAAAAATACAATAATACTACATTGACAACTTAAGCAAACAGAAAGAAATCAAAATCCAAGACTACTTGGAGTTTAACATCCCAGGGCATGAAAGGCAGGTAATAATGCGACTAAGAACCAATGTCCACAGAAAAAAATCAAAATGCAAGACTACCTGAAGTTTAACATCCCAGCGCATGAAAGGCAGGTAATAATGCAACTAAGAACCAATGCCCATTGGGTGAGACGTGAAATGGGAAGATGGGAACAATCTAAGGAGCTTTTCCTCCTAAGTTATGCAACATACCAACAGATAAGGGAGAAATCAAGCTTACATATCAAAAAATGTAATGAGCTTTTCAAGAGGATCTGGTAGGAGGTACATCAAGATTGGTTGTGAAAAATATGCACAAAAAGCATACTGTTGACAGTGTATGAGTAGATGACTGGGAGTTGGTTCCTGCCATTACGATCTCGGATTATTTGAATCTTTTGCTTTAAGCTCTTTGAAAATGCCACACAGGATGTAAAGTCTTTTGTCCCATATGGTCACTTGGTCTTGTGGATGATAAAATAATCTATCCTAACTGTAGCAAAAAGCCAAGGGGCAGTGGAAACAATAATTATGATCTCCCAGTAATGATCAATCTCTGTTATTTCTTTGCATATGCTGCGTCCTGGAGAGTTTGACGTGCCAACTATCAACAAAAAAACAGAAAAATCCGAGAAGACTGCCGAGATGTCAATACGATGAAAATGCTGCGGAGCCTATCAGAAACTACAGCCGATAAGATCTTAATTAAGATGCTTTGCCATGGATGTCACCAAGGCATAGCTTTTTAATATTCAAATGGGTAGTTGTTTGAACTCGCTATTGTCGTTGATTATTTTGGCAGATGTCTCGTAGTTTTGCACATGCCATTTTGGTTTGATGGTGGATACTTCTTTATCAAAAGACTATTATAGTATTACTAGGTACTGTGGGAATGCCATGATGCCACCCCCATATTAACAATTGTCTGCTGCATTTAATCTCGCATGCCTAATAAAAACACCTATATTATAATAAAGAGAAAGTGTTAGATATCTGTACTGAAGGTGAGGTTGTGGGCATTTTCTTGAAAAAAATATAAAAAAAAAATTTATATTAAATTTTGTGGAACTATAGATTTTGAAGGCAGTTGATTATAAATCTGCAACAACTCAAACAAAAGAGGATTATTCTTCTGTACATTCCTTCCTTTTGTTTATGTAATTGCTTCCAACAATGTAAACAAGAGAGGATATAATTTCCATACTAACTCATCCTCAATTGCATTAAATGCATCAATCTGGAGCTCTGCACTTACAAGTTCAGAGCTGCCACTCATGAACTCAAAGCATCTATTACATATCCAAATCACGACTATGAAGTTCCTCTGATTGTGCCTTTATATCAGTCAATTGTGTGTTGTTAAGAAACAGGATCTTTTCTGCACTAAATGGGCCTCTCTCATTGTGCGCAAGATGGCTTTGCCATCTCATTCTATCAGTTATTTTCTTTACTTTGACAAGAACATCCACACTGTCACGAATGATAACTGCTCCTTCTGGGCGTAGTATACGGTCCATCTCCAGAAGAATGTCTACCATATCACATCTGCAGCACAGCATCCCTAGTTAAGCATGATTAAAAGGTAACATAATAATGGTAACGTTTAGTTGTCTTAGATTTAGATAAATTTTCTATGGTTAGTGCTTTACAACTCTGCCTATAAACCGTCATTCAATTTAATGATCAAGACTGAGGAAACAGATTCTATCACAACTCAATTTTAGGAAAAAGGAGCATTGCATCAACCATGCTTCCAATAGATTTAAACCTCAAATGAATCTTTCACATATTCACATTACCTATCCTGGTACATGCTGAAAATGCCATTGGCATGAATAAGGTCATATGTCCTCGGGTATGTTGAAAAGGCTTCACACCTGCACAGAACAATAATCCATGTTATATCACGAAAGTCAATCCGATAATGCCATCTTGATTACAATTAGCATGTTTGGATATTGCAGCAAATTTAGACCTTGGAAGAAATAATGATGTATAGATATTAGTACAACATTGATTTGCACTCCAAGAGGACAGGGCATACCAGTCCATGTATGTTCCGATTAGCCCTCGTTCATAAATGACGCCAAGAGTGTTGTTTTTAGCATCTTCCGGGACAACATTCATTACCCAGACTTGATAATTAGCCAAGGAAGCAGCAAAGCCTCCCAAGCCAGCATTCATGTCCATAATGTTACGATATTTTCCATCGGTAAGCCTTTCTATAAACCGTCTATAGTATATTAGACGCTTGTTCCACAGCTGTGTATCTTGATTGAATAATTCACCTGTTATTCCAGGAACAGCATGCATTTTAATTCTAGGTGGAATGGCTGTTACTCGTTTCGGCCATTTTTCCAGGGCCATTCCTGCAATGTCCTTAATATCTTTGACCTTTGGCAGAGGAGTTATGCACGACTCCATCTTTTTATACCTTTTTCATAATTAAGAAAAAGAAAGACAGAATGAGTCAAGAATTAGAGCATGCTAGCTTATGTTTTAACATCCAAAATTACCATGCAATTTTTTCAGGTCGCAAAATGGCCCAAATATGATTATTTTTTAAACCATTTTGATTAGGATCAGTATCTTAGAAGCTAAACAAGTAAACTTAGCAGGAAACAAAATTCAAATTGAAAGCAATGTATACCAAGCAGCATCTGCATTGTCTTCTTGGCAAATGGTGGGAACCTTGAAGATTTTTCGTTTTTGTACACAGTGAATGTGATTGGTAGGTTTTTTCCATATAGCAATATCACCTGCTTCGACAATCTTCTTCCAGCATAGACGCTTAGCAAGATCCTCAATTGCTTCCTGCTCTTGCTTTAAGCTTTCAACAGTCCTTGCCCAACCCTTATGATGGAATTTCCAGTTGATGGGTGGACCTGATAAAATCCAATAGCCACCAGGCCTCAAGACTCTGTCCACTTCAATCAAGTAGAGGCCATCTGACAAAAGTGGGCATGAAGTTAAGGATAAAAGAAGAAGCAAACTTAGTTTTAGATAATGGAAGACTGTTTACAACTTCCACTATGCAAGTATACCATATTGTGTCCATGGAATCAGACAGCGGGAACAGTGAGCCATGTCAAAAGCCCTTGCAGGATAAGAAAGTCTACGTGTGCCCAATATTCCAATCATAGCTGGCACTCCACGCTCCAAAGCAAACTGCACTTGTGCTTCATGTATATCTATTGGTGCAAAAGACATAGTCAAAATGTTGTAATTGAATAGATAAGCACCCCAGCTTGCAACCTACACAATGCTTGCAGTAGTCAGATTCTTGGGCTTGGTTATTTACTATCTTTACTGATAAGGTAAAACTGTAACATGTATTAACGTTTCCTCTTGTAAAAGACATCTAGTGATTTCGTTACTGAGCAAGAGAGTTGTTTACAGCCTAAAGTTTAGAAGTGTTATCGTTACTACAACCAATAAGATTAATTTCAGTCAAAGAAAATCATCAGTACCATTTACAATTCAAAAACAAAAGCCAACAATTAAATTTGCAATTTCCTTTTCAGACAAGACTTTCTATTCCAAGGGTAAGCAACAACCCTAACATCAACCAACATTCAAATACTCCAATATCGTTTGACATCTGTTTTACTTGGCATTGTAGAGAAAGGGATCCAAAACCGTGAACTTATATTCCTCACTATCATTCCCGAGAAAGAAGATGTCACTCGTAAAATTTGAACTCAAGAATCCAGTTATAACTGCCACAATGTTTCTGAGTTTGAGTCTGAGACTAGTGGTTTGGATTAAATATCGGACCTGGACTCGAAATCGGTCAAGGGTCAACTTGGACTTGGACTCGGAATCGGTAATGAGTCGGTAATGACTTGGCCGATTTGAATTTAATGACTTGGCCGATTTGAATTTAATGACTCGGATTACTTAAAAAATACATAAAATATTAAATTTTAAAGAAAAATAATATTTTAAAGATTTTAATCCATGCTTGCAAAGCATTAGAGACAAAATATCCAATGTCTACTCATGTATATACCATACAAGGGTGAAAATATCAAAATGACATCGAGTGTACTGTGCAATACATATCTAGAACAAAAAACATAATCAACGAGGCCTAAATGGCCTGTAGAGTCCAAAAAACAACATGCTATGATGCCACTACATCATATGTCGATGATCAAACATCTCCTTTTGTTTAGCCTTCTCTTCAAATTTATCAAACTGTTGTTGCAACTCCAACCCAATATCTCCAATCAACTCTAAATCAGCATCCCATGGGGCAATACTTCCTCTAACAGCAGCCAATTGTCATTTAAGTCTATTAATGCCCCCTCCTTTAATCCATTTCTTGCAATACTTGCAATACAATTTCCCTTCAATGACATTAGCATGGATCCATCCCAGATCTTTTTCCTTTTGGGGCCAATCTAAAATCTAAATGCAAAGCAAATATTAACATGCAAAGAAAAAATAAAAAAATCTTATTATTTTGGCAGCAAACAATAGAAAACAAGATTGATATTTGTCAATTTAATGAGAAAAAAAGAAACAGTTGCTAGTTGGAAGCTAACATACATCTAGGTAACAGAAAACCGGTCTCTAACAGTCCAACTCCTCCAATCTTGTTGACTGTTCTTACTGTTGGACGCTCGTCCAAGCCTCCATGAATCCATACAACAATAATGCCAAATGCTCACAAACATCTTACAACAAAAGTGTGAGGAAAATAGAGGGGCAGGGGGTCATCTTATGGCCTTAGGTTAGGGTTAGAATAAGAAAAATCTTAAAAATAAAAAATAAACATGGTTTTTTGGAGTCTGCATGCGTGTGGGTGTCTACCATAGCTGACTTGCCTGACTCAAGTTGCAACTTGGTCAACTCGGCCGACTCGGCCAACTCGGACCCTAACTCGACCGACTCAGCATCAAATCGGCCACTGGAGCTGAGTTGCAGGCCGAGTCAGCTCGATCGAGAGTCAACTCAGCCAACTCTGCCAACTCGAACTCAGACTCGGTTGATTTTTAAAACACTGATATAGAGTCTGGACACAATTATGCTCTGCATCTAAGAATATACTTTTCCAAATATAAAAAGAAAAAAGGAAATTAGCTCTTACTTGGACTCCAATTAAGATATAAATAAATTGGTCAATAGGATCCAAAGGACACATTATGACAGATTCATAAAAGACAAGTATAATATCTTTGGAAGACCTTGTCAAATCAGGATTTTTAAAGTAGGTTGTCAGAGGCACTTTAAGAACTATGGAATGTAATGAAATCTAAAAAATTATAGTAAACAGAAACCTTAACATGATGCTCTATGGAACTACTTCAGATGAGCAATACATTCATATTGCTAAGGTCTGCCCTCTCTTCAGAGCACACAGAGGTAAACCAATGAGCTCTCCCAAACCTTGGTGAGAATATTTTAAAGTAGAATGTGAGAGATACCTTAAGAACTATAGAATATAATCAGAATTATCTAAAAACAAATTAGAGATTGTAGTGAGAATTCTCTAAAAAAATTATAGAATGTAATAAGAATTCAATTATCTAAAAAATATAGTAAACAAAAACTTTTATATGGTGCAGTACGGAACTACTTCAGATGGGCAATACACTCATACAACTGAGGCTTGCCCTCTTTTCAGAGCACACAGAGGTAGACTAATGACCTCTTCCCGTGCATCTTCAAAGCCACAGTGATAATATTTTTAAAGTAGGTTGTGAGATCTCCCAAGCCATAGCAAGAGAATTCCTAAGGGAGGTTGTGAGATCTCCCAAGCCATAGCGAGAATATTTTTAAAGTAGATTGTGAGAGATGCTTTAAGAACTATAGAAACTTTAAAGTAATGAGAATCATCTAAAAAATTATATAAACAAAAACCGATGCAACATGGAACAACTTTAGATGGGAAATACACTCATATTGCTGAGGCTTTCCCTCTCTTCAGAGCACACAGAGGTAGACTAATGAGCTCTTGTTGTGCATCTCCCAAGTCATGGTGAGAAAGTGGCCCACAGCAAGCTTTAAATTAAAAGAACTTCAGACATTAACTTAGTTCAAATGTTTGCAACTTGATGTTAACTGTGGTTGCCATGTCAGAGAAAGCAATTAGGCTGATTAGCTGTTCAAGTCCTATCAAGTGAGATGCTTGTGCTTGGGTTCAAAAAAAAATTTACGACCTGATTGCTTATTATAATTCTATCATAACTTGTCTAAGAACCAAAAAAAATGAAATTTCTCGAAAATATACTCACCCCACAGCCAGTATCAAGTGCAGTCCTTATGGAGCCATCGGCCAAAGGAATGTGTTTGCTGATGCCCTGAATATATTCCTTTGCACCTTTCGGAAACGAGGTTCCACCGCCCGGGAACTGAAACCTATCTCCACGAAACCGAATCCAGTTCTGCTCAGCCTTTGTCACAGTGAGTTGCTTGTGGGGCACATTGGCATACCAAGCGAAATCCCTACTCTCAGGCCATGGAAACGGAGTCTTGTACCCCGGTGGATCCGGGATCAGACATCTGAGACGCTCATTCTTCTCTGGGCAATGGCGCTCTCTCATGAACTGCATCTCATTGGAAAACTTCTTGGAACGTTCGGGGTCATCACAGGGCGTGTATTCACTGTACTTCATATCGCAGGGCTCGAACATGGGCAAGCCTTGGGTTTGAGATGAAGAAACATTGCTGGAGGGTTCCTCTTCTTCTTGGTGGTGAAGGTTGAAGTCCAGCGAAATAGGCATTGAGGAAATAGACAAATTGAAAGCCGGCACATGACTAAATGCCAACCTTGCAATGTCTGAATTTACCACTGAGGAAGTGTACCATAGGCCCAGAATGTAAAACAACGAGCAGAATGCCAGAACTCCCAGCATCCACATCGCGTTTTTCTTGTTAGAAAATCCTTCAACCGGTTTGTTGGGCAGTCGTGGAACATGAAGTTCCCTTGCCATTGAAGATCTGAAAACAGAGAGCAGATAGAGGACTCCTACCAAAGAGTCTCAGAAATAATGAGTAGAATCTCAGGGTTTTTGAAATGAATGAAGGAGCGAAAACCCAAAAATGATCGATTTGCGTTGAATTCGCATCCGTGGGTGGGCAGAGGTACCAGGTTGTTGGAAATTGAGACTGTACAATGGGAATCCTGCATAATTTATCGTCTTCTGATTGGTTTGGGATTACTAAATCCCACAAGGGTGTTGGGATTGTGCTCAAAGTCCAAGTGCGCTGTTGCACACTGCCCAAGTGGAATTCCTCTCTGAGTTTGAATACCAGCATGGATTTTAATTAGAGGCCGGTGTGCAGTAACAAAGGTGTTTCATCGTGAAGTAATTTTTTCTTCACTGATTAGACTCTTTTTGTTTAAGTGGATTTGCATTTAAGCATATACTTTTTAAGAGATACTTTGCCCATTATACACGAAAACTTAAATCATAGTAAAACTTTGTTTAAATCATGTTTAAGAATGGTTAACAAATCATTATTTTTATTATAAAAAATCACTTTTATTTTAAAATAAATTATTCTCAATCTACAGTTATTTTTTACATTTTGATCTTACATATTTCAAAACTTTAGAATATCATTGGAATTCATTATTTTAAAATTGCACTTTTTGATGATTGAAATCATAGTTATTATGAAAATAGATTGAAATCATGGTTATTTTAAAAAACTTATTAAAAATAGATTTAGTGTTTAGAATATTTGGTTGTTGTTGTTGTTATGAAAAGATAGATTTAGTGTTTAAAATATTTTTGTTGTTTGATTTTACAATTTAACAATATTAATATTAATATATATACTTTTAACAATATTAATAGTTAATATATATACTTTTATTAATATAGAATGTTTTTTATTAATTTTAAATATACTTTTATTAATATAGAATGATTTTGGATTAATTTTAAATAAAATTATTTATTTTAAATAAAATTTATTTATTTTAAATTGTAAAAAAAATCAAATTAATAATAATGGTAAAAAAAATCAAATCAATAATTACATTCAAACATTTAATATATCAATATGTTTTAAAACAATCATAACTTTGTGTGATATTGAAGTTTCATGTTCACTTTGAGAGTTTCTTCAACGCTACGGTTTATATGCCACATTTCAAAGTATAAGTTTCTTTCAATAAGTCATTCATCAAAGTATATGTAATTTTAAGTATGAGTTAGTTTCAAAGTTGTTATAAAGGTCATTATAACTATGTTTCAAAATTATTGGAAGGGTTGCTTTAATAATTTTTTATGTAAATGAGGTTTTCCTTTTTTTGTTTTTGTTTTTGGGAAGATGGTGATTTGCATTAGAAAAGACAAATATTTTATATTTAAAATCTTATTGTAGTTTTAGGGCCATCTAGCGTGTATCTAAATAGGTGGATACCCAACTTTGCCTTTGAAGAGGACATTTCATTAATAATCTTTGTTTGAGTAAGGGTTTCATTCCTCCCTATTAACATGATGGATAATCAAACTTCAAAGCAATGGGGAAACTCATAGGAAGATAGATAGAATTGATCCAAAACGAGGGATTTACACATATGCTCGTATTTATTTGCATGGAAGCGTACTTGGAGAAGGGTCTTCCTAAAACAATTTGGCTTTGATGCAACAAGTGGATACATCTCCATAAGCTAGACTATAAGAAATTACCATTCAAGTGCAACTCATGTCACACACACAACCATTTTGATAAGGATTATGCAAAAAAAATTGATGAGGTCCAACAAGAAAAAAGAGTGGAAGAAAATGAATTTCCAACCAATCATCTGTAAGTGAAAGAAGTGAATTCAAGCTTTAAATCAAAATAGAAAGCCAAACCACCTCCCCATTTAAAGCAAGAATAAAATCAACATGCTTGAAGCATCTGACTTAAGAACAACACTTGATCACGAGCATCTCCATATCCATCAAGAAGAGCAAGAGAAATATGAGGGAGAAATCATGCCCTTGGAAGAGCCTTAGGATGAGAAAAAAACCTCTAAGAAGTAAATGATTAAATTACAGAGAATGAGTTAGATGGCCTCCCTTTCCAAGAAATGGAAGGAACAACAACAATCATAAATAATCCAAAATCTTAAGGTATACCAATTAGAATTAGAAATGCACCATCTCGAACCCTCCATCTTAGATTCTCACATTGAAGGACATAAGTAAAAATAAGAAGCTTAGGAAGAAGAAGCAACCAAGAACAAAGTGTGATGGACTTAGGAAACCCTAACCATCTTGTATGATGGGAACAATAAACCCAAAAAAGGGTAAGTGTGAAACCTTGTCTTGGCTCTAAATAGGATTATGAGGTATCTCGAGCAAATTAGTCTTAGGCAACTAATTATAAATGAATATTCAAGTTTAGCCCTGCCCTAGGAAAGTAAGCTTGAAGTAAATGGATTTATTGCACACACACAAAAAAATTTGGAAACATAGTTGAGAAATCAATGTGAATTATAGAGGATTCTTTTATGGCTTATTCATTATATAGGAATAAAAACTATTCTCTCATGGTAAAGTATCTACAACAAATCATTGAATGATTGATGTGCTTTTGTTTCTTAGAACTAGAAAAGGGCTCCAAATGACAAGCCCCTATGCTCCTAATAATTGGATGCAAAAGAATATCAATTAGGAATCCATGAAATCCTTAATGGATCATATGCCCTTACAAAACTAAATCTTAGATGAGAATTTCAACTTGATGCTAAATGTGGAGGACAAAAAAGGACATACCCACATTACAGACACTTGTATGGAGGTGATTACAGACACTCTTTTAGGTGATCTTGGTCCTTAATCTACTATGTTTATAATGCATGGGATCTATTCAAATTCACAAGATGTTTGTTCTTACTTTCAAAATCAAGAATGATTGTGGTATATATTCAAAACAGTTTTGGTAACAAATATTGCCACTTGTTTATTGCCATATATTCATGTAGATCCAAAACCAAGTGGATAATAAGGGCCAAATAGAGCCAATTTACCTGAGAAGTCCAATATGAAACCATGGTATTAGATAAATAAATCAAGTACACTTTCATGACCTCAAGTAATGTGATGCTCAAGCCAAAGACATTAAAACAAGAGTGTTCCTTCAATAAGGGAACAAGAAGGATCCAAATGACAAGTTTTATAAACATCAAGCACCCCTTAAGCATTATCGGGGGGGGGGTTGAAAAAGGTAATCAATAGATGGAAGAAAGGAAGTCATGCACTTTGGAGAAGAGATCCTACACTTGTGTAACACAAATACCAACATTATATGCAATGGCCTAGAGTGATGGAAAGTGTTGGAAGTGCCTCTCACACATAATGGACAAAGTGTGTAGTGGATTACATCATGATTTTAGAAAACAAGATAAACAAGATGTGATCATATTTCATGATATGCAATTGCCATCAGTAGATGTCATCAAGCCACGATCCATTGTTTGAAGAGCTTAATTGGATCAACGTGAGGCCATGGATTCAACACATTGGCTCACAAGTACCACAAAAAGTAATGATAATTACCATTAAAAATGCATGTTACTAAGCACCAATAAAAATA
Source organism: Pseudotsuga menziesii (assembly GCA_001517045.1). Classification (NCBI taxonomy): domain Eukaryota; kingdom Viridiplantae; phylum Streptophyta; class Pinopsida; order Pinales; family Pinaceae; genus Pseudotsuga; species Pseudotsuga menziesii. The sequence goes on from LPNX010571292.1 coordinate 183,207, forward strand.
ATCACCTCATAGTTGGAATTCAAGATCACAAACAACACAGTAAATTATTAATGCAAAGAACTAATGGAGTCGATCTATACAACACTAGAAATATACAAACCTAAGAAGGTTGGGAAAGAAAGGGCAACATTAAAAAAAATCCCAGTGAGCACTTAGTTCAACAAAGAATGTGAGGTAGCAAGGGTAGAATCCGAGAGACTTAAGAACAAGGAGAAATCAACCCTATATCATGTTCATTGGGAAGCAACAAAATAATAAAATTTTGAACTTAAAATAAAGAAATGTAGAATATGGAAAAAGAAAACCTAAATGTATTTTGGAAGGAACTTGAAACCTAAAATAGGTGCAATCTAATTACATCTCCTGACATGAATAATTTATATGAAAGAAACCTATAAGCTAGAAAGAAACCATTAGAGATCAAAATAGAGGAAGAGGTCCTCATAGAGGAGGATGCACATGACAATATAAAAAAGGTGGCACCAAGAAAGGAAAAATATATTGAAGGGTTGCAAGTGGAATTCTTGAAAGGGGGGAAGGATTCTCTCAGCCAACACATTGCACTGCTTCTCAATAAGATGGTCAACACACAGTATTCAAGTTGTTTGGAAACAAGACTCACTCTTCCCATATTCAAAGGTTGAGACAAAACAAACTTGGGAACTACAAACCCATCATATCAATCTAGTGTTGACCAAGATAATATGAGGGATTATAAAGATAAAAGTCAATGAATGGGTCAAGGATAAGGGGGAAATAGACAACAGGTAGGGAGACTTATGACAAAAGCACTCCAATATCAACTATCATGTTACACTTAGACGACACATAATATAGAAGACTTGGTGAGGAAAACTAGTCTAGTGAACATGTCGGTTAACATATACTATATTTGTACTTTATATGTATCTCTATTTGTTGACTTAATCCAAATTGACCACCCACCCACTATATTATATTTATTGGAGACATGGTCAAATTTGATCACTCTCCCCATAAATTTACATACATACATACATACAAACATATATATGTATGTATGTATCTCCTTTCTAATACTTGCATGATCTCTTACGTTTTCTTGTGCGGGATTGTATACATTGTTGATAATATGCTTATATCACTTGGGATAGAAAATTCAAAGAATTGTGTTGTTGTTTTGTTGACTTCAAAGAGGCCTTCAACACCATCCTAGAGAAAATTTGGGAGAGGTTAGTAAAAGTGGGGGTCTCAAAAGAATGGAGGGTAGCAATACACAAGGCCTTTCAAAGATCCTTAACAATCACATCAAGATGAAACAGGGTTGTCCCCTCCCCCCCATATATTTATTCTATGCATAGATGAGTCAAAAGGGTGGATACATAACAAATTTTGGCGGGGGCAAACATATAAAATATCATAAAAATAATGTTGGTGTATGTAGACAATGTGACATAGATAGCAAAGACACTACATAGACTACAATATCACATAAATTCCTTTTGCATGGAGATAGGGATGAATGTGAACAATGACTAAACCAAATTTTCTTGCTCAAAAGAAGATCAAAACAACCACATTAGTTTCAGAGGTGAATAGCTATATATAACACAAAACTAGAAGTGTTTAGGAATGGATTTGACTGAGAACTAAGTTGGGATGCATGCACAATGAAATAAATCAAGGGAGGGTGGAAACTATTTTTCCAACCCTAGAATAAATGTAGGACAACACAGATATAAGAATGGCAAGCACTACACCGCCTCTTCTAAGCACTCACAACCCTAATACATATGGAACCAATTCAAATGAGTGCAAAATATCTTAATAATATGTTGTCTACAATTAATATTGAAAATCATCACCTACTATGAGATACTTCTAGCTGAAACATGATTATACACAATAGAACTAGAGGCATTGAGAAAGTCATGTTTTTGTACAACACAAAATGTTGGCCATGAGCAATGATAGTATGGTGGTTAAAATCAACCAAGACAAGTTGAAAAGAAGGAAGATACACATGGAATTTGTAGTGTATAAAATGGTTTGACGAGTAGGGGATAGAGGAAGGAAAGGACCCGACATATAAAAAGGAGATGAAACTTCATGTACAAGAATGCAAAAGGAAGGAAAATATTGAAAACACACTAAAGAAAACAACAATAATACATAGACAACTTTAACAAATAGGAAGAGAAGCTCAACATCCCATGTTACAAAAGATAAGTACTAGTGTAATTAATAACTAGCTCCCATAAAATGAGATGTGAAATAGGAAGATTGGAACAGCCTAAGGAGTCGTGGGATGAATGATTATGCAAAATATTTAGAATTGGGATGGTAGAAACCAAGCATATTTTCCTCTTAAGTTGTCCAACATACTTACATATCAAGGAGAAATTACGCTTACATATGAAACAATGAGAGATTTTCTAGGAGGATCCAATGGGGTCTGCATCAACGTTGGTTGAGAAAAAGATGTGGGCAATGACCTAAATGTTTAAATTATGATCAATGGGGAATCCATCCAATGCAAAATGAATGGGATCATAACTAGATGAATAGAATGGGAATAGGAGTTGGAATTTTCCATCATTACCTTGTTTTATTATACCTTTTACTTTAATATCTTTGAAAATGTCACACATGATGTAAAATATTTTGTCCCATATGTCTTTGTGAATAGTTTAATAAAATCGATCCATCTTAATTATAACAACAAACCAAGGAGTTATGGGTGAAATACAAACTATGGTCTCCGCTAATGAATGATCCCAATTGTCTCTTCACCTATACTTCAACTTAGAGAGTGGGTCATGCCAACTATTAACAAAAATAGAAAAATGGCACAGACGATCCCCAACATGTCAAGATGATGAAGGTGTTGTGGAGACTATTATAAAATAGGGTTGGTAATCAGTTTATTAATATTTTTTATCGATGCATGCCATAGAACCATAGCATTTGAATATTCAAATGGGTGGTAGTTTAAACTAACTATTTTTGCTGATTATTTTGTCTAATCTCTCTTATTATTTTGTGCATGCCATTTCGATTCGATTGTGTACACCCCTTTATCAAAAGGCACATGATTTATACTAAAAAGTATCAACACGTGATTGTATATGTGTTATAACCCTCAAAGAGGGAAATATTGCTCAATCACAACCAACGGGACCACATGAAGCAACATCTTAATGCAAAAATAAAATAGAATACATAAGAATGGCTCACAATTGATCATTAACAAATGACTCTCCATGCTCATTAAACAGGGATCATGGATCAATCAGGTGCTAAGACACATATCCTGTGCCATTAATATTAAAGAGAAGACAGATCATCTGATCACTTTATGTTTAGAACATAATCATGACCATCTAAGCAGTTAGTTACAAAAATACACTAAAGAAACACACTTTACCTAAACACACGTTAGACCAAGTTGAACTTAACTAACTCCCAAGAGTCTAGATATACTAAAACCCCCGTAAACAACAACTTGGGATAGGATTTAGGGATTTACAAAGGTGGCACAAAAGGAGAAGGACGAAGGAATTAGAGCCTACCTCCCCTTAAAGGAAACTTCTTGAAATTCTAACATAGATTGAAGCTTAGAAAACTTCACTTTTGTATGTCTTTGTGAAAATGTTAGCAACTTGATAAATTGTACAACAATAGAGCACTTCAAGAATGTGATGCCGAAGAAGCTTTCTAATGAAGTGCATGTGTAACTCAAAGTGTTTTTTGTGCTAATGTTGCACTAGATCTTTGGCTAGTTCAATGATACTATGACTATCACACTAGAGGGTGGTTGGATGCTGTAATCGGAATCCAAAACTTTGAAAGGATCTATTTAAGTAAAATGGCTTATAACTTGTACTAAATGTTGCTCAATACTCTACTTCTGCTGAAGAAAGAATAAGGTCACGTTGCTTCTTACAAGCCCAAGCGACAGGTCTAAAACCAAGATTACAAACATAACTTGCAATAGACTTCCAATCATTAGGGTTTCTAACCCAATCAGAATCAATGAAACTAATGAACAAAGGTGCCCTCATTGAACTGTAATGTATCCCAAACTGAATGCAACCCAAATACATAAAAATATCCTCTTTGTTGCTTTATAATGGATCTCATGGGATGTTTTCATATATATACAGGAAAACAAGACCAACAAAAAAGGAAAAATTAGAACATGTACGAGTCAAATACAAAAGGATACAAACTAATTAACACTATAAAGTGGCATCCATTTTGGGTGTGGTATAAGTGGTAGCAAGTTTGAATGCATACTATAAAGGAGATGGGATTGGTTTACAATTTTTCTTGCAAAAGTGGCAAAGAATTTCAAATGCATACTCAAAATAGGAAAGGAAAACGCCTTCCTTGGTTGGCAAGAATCGGGGGCTAAAAAAATAATGCAAATTCCCTAAATTTGTGATTTCAAATTCTTTCTTAGGACTAGATTTCACATGGGTTAAAAATTTAGGGTCACTACGAGTGAGTACATGGTCATCAATAGAGAACACATATTATGATATTGTTACCCACGTTCTTGGTATAAACAATCGGGTTAGAATGACATCTAGAAATGTTGGTGTCAAGTAAAAAGCTATCCATTTTAGCATATCAATTTTGAGGAGCTTACTTAATGCCATAGATAGATTTCTTACAAATAATACTAGAGTCATTAGAGGTTGTTCCATGTAAATTTATTCTTGCAAATCCTCAACAGGAAGGCATATTTTATGGTTCTCCCATGTATATCAAGCTAGAAGGGCTAGAACAAGGAAGATGGAATTCATTTGGTCTATAGGGGAAATAGTTTCAATATAGTCAAATTCCTTCTACATGAAGAATTCCTCTAACAACTAATAATGCCTTATGTATTTTGACACTTACATATGTTGCATACTTAGTTCTAGACACCCATTTACATCTGACAAGAATTCTTCCTTTCTGAAGAGGGACAAGATACCAAGTATCATATACCATTAAGGAACACTATTCTTCATTAGTTGTTGTTTCCCAATCTAGATGGCCAAAAGATTTTGCAAATGTTTCTGGATCACAAATCTCTAAAACTTGAGCCAAAAGAGAGGCTTCATGGACTTGTGAATGTGTACGATGTTGACATGAAGGGTCACCAACAAGATCTCCAATCACTTCTTGTGTGTGAAAACCCATCTAGGAAGTTGCAGTGTTGGTGCAAGTTTATGTTCAATGGAATCAACTAGAGGAGGGTGAGCATGAAAAGGTGGATGTTCATCCTCATTGTCATCATCTCAAAAAGAAGAAACTAGAATCAAAACACTAATAGAAAAGTAGGGATTAGAAGATGGTACATTTAGCAAATATGGATCACAATTTGAAGATGGCACAAACTTTGAACTAGACACATAAGTCGAGAGGCCCTCTTCAAAATTGGCATCTCTTCTAATAATAATTTATGTTGAATGGGGTTGAAGAAGCCTATAACCTTTTATATCTTTACTAGGTATTGTGGGTGTGTAATGATGCCATCCCCATATTAACATTGTCTATTGCATTTAATTTCCCATGCTTAATAAATACCCTACATTAAAATAAAGAAAGAGTTAATAGATATATGCACTCAAGGTTCTGTTGTGGGCGTTTGTCATGAGGAAACTAAAATATTTATATTAGTTTTGTGGAACTGTAGATTTTGAAGGTGAGGATGAAATGGTTGGATATGTTTCATCTTCGAATTGTGTTTAATTCTCTATGTCCATGGATAAATAAAGACCATGCTTATCTTTCACTCTTTTATGTGATTATGTTCGTTAATCTACTGCATTTATAATGCATGAGATATACACAAAGTCATAAGATTTTCAAATTTCCTTTCAAAACCAAGGAATATTGTGGTATTCATATTAAATAAACCTTAAAACAATTTTGGTATTAAATATTGCCACATGATTTTGCCAAATTTTCATGTAGATCCAAAATCAAGTGGAGAATAATACAAATAGAACTAGTTTACTTGAGAAGTCTAACATGGAACTAAGGTATTAGGTAAACACATCATGTACACTTAATGAGATGCTCAAGCAAAATACATCAAAATTAGAGTGTTTATTCAATGAGATAACAAGAAACCTCAAGATGACAAGTTTTAAAATGTACAAACACCCCTTACGGCCTATCAAAGATGAGGGTATCCGAGAAAGGAAATCAATGGATGGCATCAAGGAAGTCATGCATTTGGTGAATAGATCCTATACTTGTGCAATGCACATAACATTATTATGTAATGGCCTAGAGTGGTGGAAAGGGTTGGGGGTGATATGTGTCTCACACATATTGGACAAAGTGTAGTGGATTACATAATTATTTCAATGAATAGAATAAACAAGATAACATCTTACATGATCACCAATCACCATGAGGATATGTCAATGAACCATGATTAATTGTTTGTAGAGCTTAATTGGACCAAAAGGAGGCCATGAAACCAAAAAAACAACTCACAAGTACCACACAAGTAACATCAATTACCGCTGAATATAAAGAAAACTTCAAAGCATTGATCAAAAGAATCACCCCTTAGATGGGATTCAAGGGCACAAACAACAAATTAAATTCTTAATGAAAATAAGTAATATAGGAGGTATAAACAACAATAGAAATATACAAAACTAAGAATCCTCACAAAAGGGACAACACCAAAAAAATCCTAGTGACCACTTGGTTCAGTAAAGGATGCAAGGCAATAAGGGTAGAATATGAGAGACACGTGAGCAAAGAGAACCTCACCCTATATAACTTGGATATTAAGCAACATAAAAATAAATTTGTGAAATTAAGATATAGAAACACTAAAGATAGTGGACTAAAACCTGAAATCCTTTTGGGAGGAAACACAAACCTAATAAATATGTGCAAAAAAACAACATCTCATGTGAGGAATTTATATTAAAACTCAAAAGAGAGAAAGCAACCACCATAGGTCAAAATAGAGAAAAAACTCTTCATGGAAGAGGACATATAGGATGATATCAAATGGATGGCACCAAGAAAAGTAAGATATATTGAAGGGTTGTAAGCTGAATACTTGAAATGGGGAATGATTCTCTTAGTGAGCACATCACACCCCTTCTAAACAAGACGATCAACATGTGGTTTCCAAATTGTTGAGTAACAAGGCTCATTCTTCCCATATTCAAAGGGGGAGACAAAAAAAATCATGGGAACTACAAGAACATCATGATCAACGTATTGTTTGCTAAGATACAAATGAAGTGATTATGGAGAGAAAGGTCAAATAATGGGCCTAGAATAAGAAACGAGCCAAATGACATGTTCATTTTTAATGGAAACACTCCACTCTCAAGCATCACAATACACTTGGACACACAATATAAAAGACTTGATGATGAAACTTAGTCCAATAAACATGTCTTATATATGTAATTTATTCATATCTTTTTTGTGCAACTTAATATAAATTGACCACTTGCGCACTTAATTGTATTTTATTAGAGACATGGTCAAATTTGATCACTCTCCCCACAATTTTGTATTCTATCATATAGTAATACAAATGAGTGTACATACATATGTACATTTACTACAATCTCTTCTCTAATGCTTGCATACTTTCTCTCTTATGTCTCTTTTGTCTGAATATTCACATTGTTGGCACTAGCGGATTATATCAATTGGGAGAGAAAATGCAATGAATTATGGTGTTATTTTGTTGACTTCAAAAAGGTATTCAACATTGTCTCTAGAAAATTTGGGAGAGGTTAGTAGATGTTGGGTCTCAAGAGAATGGAAGGCAATGGTGCACATAGTATTTCAAAGAGCCTTGGCAATCACAAAGTATTTTGTTGTATGCAAACAATGTGACTCTGATAGCTAAGACACTGCACAACCTACAAGATCACCTAAATGCCTTAGAGTCTCTTTGCATGGAGGTAGAGGTGAACATGAAATTTGGAAAAACTAAGTTTTCTTAGAAGAAGATCAAAACAACCGCATGTTAACTCAAAAGGTGAACTATGAGAGACAATCCAAGACTACAAATATGTAGAAATGAATTTCAATGACAAGCTAAGTTGTGGTGCATGCATAATGAAAGAGTTGTAGGAAGGGTGATAACCATTTTTCCCACTCTTCCAAACACTCATAACCCAATAGAAATATAACCAATTTGAACAAGTGCAAAAGCACTTGTTAATTTGATGTATGAGTAATATTAAAAACCACCACCCATTATGAGATACTTCAAGATGACGCAAGATTATACGTAATAGAACTAGAAACATTGAGAAAGTTAATTTTGTACATGCAAAAAAATGATGACCATGAGAAACAATAAGATTGCAGTAAAAATCAACCAAAGAAAAAACACATGGAATTTGTAGTGTAGAAAATGGTTCAATGAGTTGGGGATAGAGGAAAGAAAACACTCAACGTCTATCATGATGCTCCATCTAAATTCCTACCAAGTTAGTTGTTACGAAGAAAACTTCCTATGGCTTGGGGTGTACCACAACAAACAGAGTAACCGCAGAAATCAATCCCTTCTGAATATGCAAGAGAAATAACAAATATAACACTAAAGGATCTCGAGACACACCTTATTTCGGACGGTTGATGTAGATCCCCGTAGACCTTTTTCCAATCCCGCTTGTGTTAACAATTTTCTCTCTCAACAACAGCAAATAAGACAAGTATGCTATATAATGGTGTTAGACCTACCCTAGCATATATAATCAATAATGTATAAGCAATTAAGAGCATCCATGGATTCAATATTCATTTAAATGCACATCATTGGACAGGAAATGATATTTCTATTAATATAAATTAGATATTACATGAATGACAACCTCTGTCGGCACGTCTGCGAACCGGAGAAACTAAGTCCTCCACCTGGGCCTCCACCACCTCAATCATCCATCTCTCGATAGCAAACTCACAAGCAAAGGCAAGCTTGGGAAGAACACCAAGTGCTCCAAGGGACAAAGGGATGCAGACTCAAGTATAAGCAAGCTACATCAACAATGGACTATAGTTTTCTTGCTCTTAAATTCCTCATCTTCAATGTATCCAAAGGGTTCCTTATATAGTGCTTTACTGGGGTAATGGAAGGTCAAATCCGAGTGATCTTGAGGCATATGGAAGGCCAGGAGACAAGTGACTTAGATCCACATCAAGGAAAACTCCAAAAATATTTGGCCTTTTGCACACATCCCGATGTACGCATGTTTAAGGGTTATATCCGTTTGTATACGTAAGAAAAGGATTAAAAGTCACGTACAACAAATAATGAGTGTTTTTAGGGATGGTATTAGAAACATCAAAGGTACAAAAATAGTCCATGGGGTCCAAAGATTCTGTAGAGGGATAGGGAAGGCCATAAAAGTGTGATCAACCATGTGTGGTAAAATCATCTATAACTGATGCCCCCTAATGTGTGAGGTCAGAGGGGTAACATGATGGCCGAAATACATTATAAATCCATCCCAGAAGTGGAGTGATGAAGAACTAGGTGGAAGAACTAGCCATCCAATAGTATAATACAATAATCAAACTCTACACATGACTGCAAATACATATAGCAATCCGGGATACATAAGAGTACAATGGCCATGAATAGGCATGATATACAAACTATGACATGTGTGGTCATCGCCACGTACAATATACAATAGATCAGAATCTTCATGATGAAGATATACAAAGGACCAAGATCTCCATGAAAGCTGAAGATATACCATGGATCAATATCTCCATAATGGCTGAAGATATCTGACATACACTGGAATCAAGTCACGAGAGCTGTTGCAGCTGCAACCTTTTCCCAAATTTCTAAAAAAATTTGGACCCTCCTTTTAGTTTTATCTTGCCTGGGATCGTTTGGATTCTTGAACTCTGTTTTTTTTTTCTCTGCTACAAATTTGGATTTTTGAGGTTGAATTGAGATCAATTGTTTTCCTTCAGTTCGGAAGTGAATGATCTAAAACTGCCTTTTGTCTAGCTAATGCTTTTGACTGTGGAACTTAAAGTTTTGATGATTTCCTTTATCGATATTGGAAGACGGTTGAACAATGGATCGGGGCATTAGTTCTCTATGCATTCTCCGTTTTGGAAGGTAAACAGTGAATGTCCCGATGGACAGTTCTGTTTTTCGTCGATGCGCTTTATCGCCTTTGTTTTATGTTTTCAAAACTTTATTTTTGACTATCGACAATTTTGTTTTATCATGGTCGGGGTGGTAGTTCTCTACGTAGCAGCCGTTTCAGAGGGAAGATAGCAAACGTCCTGACAGACAGTTCTTATCCTTGCCGATTCCGTGGTTTTATTGATTAAACCTTTTGCTTTTCATTGTTTTTGTTTTATTTCGCTATCGGAACGGTGTTTGACTATTGATTGGAGGGTTAGTTCGTTCCGTTTCCAACACGGCAACACCATTGAGTTTTTATTCACCGATACATAGTCCTCAAAGCCTTCGATCGCCGGCGGTTTTGTGATCCGCGGGGTCCGCAGTCAATTTGTTATCCGTCGTTGCGGCGGTCGATCACACTATCTTTCCGACCTTTAGCACTTAGTGTTTCCAATCGCCGATGATTTTTTGGTTATCGTGGAACCCGTTGTCTGTCTACTTTCCGCCGTTGCGGCTGCATAATGATCTATAAGTTCGATGTTTAGAGGTCCCACTTGCCGATAGATGTGGAATCCGTCGACGCATACACCTTATAGTTTTCAATCATCGATGTTTTATTTAATCGCGGAAGCTGTAGTCAGTATGTCTTCCGCTGTTGTGGCTGCTCAGTAAACTAACCGTCCGGAAAATAGTTGTTATGTTCGCCAATGAAGAGTTTTTCTGCCGACGAAGGTTTTTTCCTGTCATTATATTTTACCATGGGTTATATATAGTGGTGGTATTATTTTATTCTTGTCCTTAAGGAAAAAATCGTGTTTGCTCCGTCCTTATCGAATTGAGCTGTACCAACGTGCCCAGCTGTCCAATTTCCATTTGATTGGCTTGCTATCATGGAGGTTCTTGTGTCGTCCCTCCATCTGCACCACATTTTACCAGGTAGGCCAACCCCGGTCCCTTTCTTTCTGATTTTTATTGGTTGTTTGAGAAATTACAGTCTACCCTGGTTAGGTTTTCCTGCAGTTTGGGACGATTGTCCATTAAAAAGAATTTTTTAACCTCGCAATAGTCTATTTGATGTTTTCTTGATAGTGGGGGTTTTGTGAGCCTAAGTTTTTTAAGCCGTTATGGTTTTTTCATACTTGTCTGAAGGATTAGGTAGTTGGTGCAGATAAGCGTTATGCTGTCTACACTGACGTTTTTGGGGTTTCTTATGACCATCCGAGGGGGGGAAGTTTTCGGTTTTCATTTCATTGTATGCGTTTACCCTATTTTTATGGAACACCGGAAGGTTTTTTATTTTTGGACAAGTTGGGGATTTCCATGTTTTCAATCACTGGATAGGGCCTCGCATTCGATGATTAGACTTATTGATTGGGTGGTTCATGTTATGCAAAGAGTTAGAATGCAGTTCGGTTTAAACAATGCGTTGTCTATCAAGGTTATGTTTTAGTTGCAGACGAACTTAGAGGATCCGTAGACCCAGCTTGCATAAGTTCCTTTTGGCTTTTCATTTTCTTTTATGCATTAATAGTTTATTTGTGAAAATGCATACGGAAGAGGTAAAAAGTTTAATACCGTTTTTTCTTCATTCTTAAAACATTAACTAAAATCTCCAGTGATCTAAGAACATGCTTGGTTTATGACAGGGTAACTATTGCAAAGGAGATATGTCTAAAAGACAAAAGAAGAAGGCTCCTATTGCAGAGGCAAAACCTGAGGTGGAAATCATCACCAAGGTGGAATATATATATGAAGATACCAAAACCACCACTGGGGTAGAGCCAAACTATAAATGGGGTGAGATGTACACGATGATTGCAAATCAGAATGTGCCTGATGCAGGATTTGAAGAACTAACGATTTATGCAAACATCGAGAAATATGCCCTTATGAAAGTGGCCACGAGACCTGAGTTTTTCCCGAGCTCATAGGTGATTGGTTGGATTCTTCCTAGGGTAGATGTAACTACGATGATCCTGGAGACTACTGTCAAACAGGGATATGTTGCATACAGCCTTGCTTATGTCTCAATGGCATACCACTTGCCTCCTGCTCAAATTTACTTAACTGAAAGCTGGTTGAAGGAGACAAATTTGGACCTTGTTGAAACTGTCAAAAGAATGATGATACCATGGAAGAACTTTTGAACCAAGCCCTCAGGAGAATATGATACAACCACTCTCTGGACCCCTTACAGATTTATAGCATTGATGTTGAACAGGATTTTTGGGAGAGCTCATGGGAAGAGCTTCAAATTGGGATGGATGCCAATTATTTTCTATGTGGCCACCCAAGGAACCATATTCAATTGGGCAAACATAATGTCCAATAGCCTCTCAACATGCATATCTTAAGCTTTGGGAGGGGTATCACATAAGAAGTTAGAGTTCTACATGAGCTCTATCTTAGTTGATTGCATATTATGTACCCAGTCCTTTCTAGCTCTGAGGTGTAATTGGGATAGGGACAAGACCCCTATATACACTGCATACAAATTATTTTGGGCACACAAATACTATAGCCACTACAAAGAGATATGTGAACACTTCATCATGCCTTTGTACACCCTGATTTTCCTGACTGAATTCAACTGCATGTCAGAGGAAGCGTTCAAAGTTATTGAAGAATATGGAAATTATTATCTGACTGGTGAGGGGATGTATATCAGAATGTATGGTGGCTCTAGGGCACCTTCTCTACTCCCCAAATATACCACTGATTATGTGTTACATAAAGAAGCAGTTAGGCAAGTATACATTGATGGTGTTGGAAGCTTCTTGTTCGAACATAAGAAGGCAGCATATCCTGCCATACCTTTCTGGCTGGGGAGTAATAAGTTTTCAAAGGTGAATCTGACTGTAGAATTCGTTAAGGAGCTAGAACACTTCCATTTTGGTGAGATGAACTTCCACAAGAATGACTCCCAAAATAAGGTTGCAGAGCATTGTAAGGAGGCAACTGTTCATTTCGAATACATAAATTTATGGGACAAGGATGAAGAAATATTCAGAAATGCAAAGAATATGACTGCATTAAAGAAAAGATTTAATCAAAAAATCACCATTGTGGGTGGAAAGGGCAAAACCACAAAGAAGACAGTTGAAGAAGAAGAGGCCAGAAAAAGAGAAGAAGATGCTAGAAGGCTAGCACAAGAGGTAGAAAGCTAGCTAAAGAATGAAGAAGAAGAAAGAAAGAGAGTTGCAGAGGAAGCAACAAATAAGGAAGAGGAGGAGAGAAAGAGAAAAGAAGAAGCAGAAATAAACAAAAAACAAGATGAAAGTGAGGGTCTGAGATTAGTAGGATCTAAGAAAGATCAGCAGACTACTGACCCGATAGATACATAGGATGAACATGATCATACAGATCAGGGACATGGACAAGATAATCCTGATTCCCAGGATCCTGCTACAACTTCTGGTAGCACTCAAGAACAAGTTGTTTTTTCTAGAATGAATTTGAAACCTTTCACACAGAAAGAAGGGGAAGAGATACCTGATTTCAGCACCATTTTCTATGACAAGGAAACGAAAAGGATTGTCAAAAGAACTGAAAAGAATGTTGAAATAGGAGGACAATCAAGAAAGATGATAATTGAGAAAACCGTGGTGTATGGAATAGATGCAGATCCACGACTGACAGCCAGAGCTGGGGTTACATTAACCCAGGCCACTGAAGACAATGTAGATAGGATTATGACATACCTTGAGCAATCGAAGAAGAATGCAGCACAATTAAAGGAAACTTTGAAGAAAGAGAGGGATGAAGGTCACAAGTTAAAGAGGAAATTTGAGGATATGCATAATGAAGTGAGGACTTCAAAGATAGAACTCCGGACTCTGCAGGCAAACAAAATGGCCTTAGAAGCCTCAGTAGAGAAAATAGAAAAGGATGCTTAAAACAGCCTAGTAGAACTACAGAGGCTACAGCTAGAGCATTAAATGTTGAAGACTGAGAAAAATGACCTTTAGGTGTCCTACGAAACTGTAGGTGCAAAGAAGGTCCAGTTGCAAAATTGGGTCATTGAGTTAGAATCAGAGAAGGTTGCCACTGAGGAGAAAGAGAAATAATATCAACTGTAGGTAGCAGTTTTGGAGGGACAGAAGGATTCATTGACATCATCATTGAAAGATGCTATGGTATAGAAGACAGATGTCCAGCCTCTTAAGGAGCATGTTCTAACTCAGAAAAGAAAGATCCACCATCTGCAAATGCGCATTGAGGAGGAGAGGTGTAAGATTGTACAAATAGATAGCAGATTAGAAGAAATCTTGGATACCACTTCATATTTTGTAGATAGATCTCAATATATTTTGGAGGTTTTGATAGGAAGGATAGTGGGGATAGAAACAAATGAGGAAACCCCTGCGGAGCTACCAGCTAAATATCGACATAGTTTAAAGCAGGATGATGACCTATTAGAGTTTGAAATAAATACTATGGAGGAATTCAAGAAGACAGTAAAGAAAACGAAAGGGTTATGTGTTGAATACTACAGAAGAGTGCTGGTCGCATATAATAGATGCCAGGTTTCTGTAGACAAAAGACTGGATGCAATACCAGAACATGAGCTATTCCTAGAACATCTTCAGAATAGTTATCAGGAAGATGAGCAGGACATCCAACAAGTCAAGGATCTGGATGAACAGATTCTTAAGAATGCAGTGGCTCATGCAGCAATAAGAATCCACTTACTAGAAGACCAGCTGCGCCTAAGTCCGGCAAGAATAGAAGTGGTTAAAAATTAGGCTGCTAAGTATGAGATAAATATCCGCTTCCTTGAACCCTCCGATTTTGAAAGCATAGCAACAGAGGCCCAAGCATGGAAAAAGTTCATTAATGACCAAGCGGGGCCCTCTTCATAAAAGTGTTCTATTTAATTTTGTTTTAAATGTAATATATTGTATAATTTATGAGCACTCACAACAAGACAAAATTTGGGATTGAAACGTTGGGGAAGCCCAAAAGTCATTTGGGGGCAGCCCAAAAGTTTTGCTTTTTTGTATAAGTATAGGAGATTTAGGTGTAGAAAAGACTTCTTTCCCAGGAAATTTTGAGAGATATTGTAAGAAGAACTACTTCCTTTTGCAATAAAGAGTTACAATTTTTCTGCTGGAGAAAGTTTGGTGGATTGTTTCAAATGATTTGCTGTGGATCAGTTGAATGTGAACTATTTCATTTTCAGTTCATGTCCATTAACTGTGAGATCGTTCTAACTCATTGCATTTCTGCTTATGTTATGAATGTCTTATAGTTTATTCTGTGAAATTTTCACTGTGAGTAATGGAGGTTGTCATAAACAATAAGCTATCTTGTTGTCAATATTTTTCTTAATGTTCATGTGTTATGAAATAAATAACAACTATATGTAATTGTTCATAATACATGTGCAGAAATACATTACTCATTGTCAACTGTTAATTATGCTCCCTAGGGATAGGTTAGTTAGTTAAATTTATTTTCTTTTTGTGTGTGATTTAGATGCGAGAGAGTTAAGACGAGAGGTAAGAACCTGCGCATCACATTGTGATGCTCCTCGTTATCTCTATCAATCTGCATTTTTAGATAAGCACTTGCACATCATACTTAAATACAAAAAACTAAAAATATACACAGTGGATCGGGCTGTAACCGGTAAAACCTTTTAATTTGTTACTTGACCTACGGTAGCCGGACCGTAAACCGGACGGATTCCCCATACCAAACAATAACGGGCTAGTTGGGAACGTTATTGGGGAGAATCCCTAATTGTTGTTACCTGCGATTTTCCAGGCCTCAACAGTTTTTGGCACTAGAAGGAGGGCCGCCAGTGCATGGCTGGCCGAGGAAACCCATTTTTCTGAAATTATTCCACCGGTGACAGTTCTGAAAGTAGTGTGTTTCCCAATCCAATGCCTGAAGAGAAGGGTAAAGAGCATCTGTATTCTGTTGATAACGAAGTAGTTGATGATCTAAGAATATTTACTAGGGCATATGCAAAAAAGATCAGAGGATTACCAATTATTCTTGTCTTACCCAGAAGAGAATATTAGAAGAGAGATCACCCTCAGTTAGAAGATTCAGTGTTAGTAGAAGACCTTGAAGAAATGGTAGAAGCATCCCTACAGGAAGTTGATCAATCTTTGAATCAGTTGGGCCCAGATACACTGCTTAATTTTCACCTGTTCATACCCCTGTTTACTCACCACCTCATTTTCCACCCAGAATCATGGCTCATGAGTCATGTAAATGCAAAGCAACCAAATCCACCACCTGCTTGGAAGGATAGGTCACCTTTAAACTTGGCACCTCCTTTGCATGATTTGCCTCAAGCTTTTGAGAAAATGTTGCCTAAGTTTGACCCAAGTGAAAAAATTATGGTAGATGATCATTTGCAAAGTTTTTACTTGGCTATAGAAGGACTACGGGCTGGGGAACATGAAGATGTAGTTTGTAGATTGTTTCCACATACCCTGAAAGGAGCAGCAGCCTCATGGTATTTTTCTCTGCCTGCAAATTCAATCACAGACTAGGACACTTTTGAAAGAATATTTAGAAGTAAATATGCAGTCCAGAAATCTCATGCAGCGTTAATGAAAGGGTTATGTGCTTTAAAGAAAGAAAGAAAGGAAAAAGTACATAATTTCACTCAAATATTTGCTGCTTATCTAAAAAAAAATTCTGCAACTGATAAACCATCTGATAAAGTGCTAATTGAATACTATACTTCAGCTCTAGGGCCTGACTTGGCCATGTTTGCCAAGATGTCAGTCAAACCTACATTATCAGAAACTTATGAAGAAGCTGAGAGGGTAGAGGACGAGAAGGAGAGCATAGAAGATTATCTTGTGCAGTTGAAAGAAAAATCTTTTGGTAAGAAACCTTTACTATTGACTAATCCTAAGGATGAATGGTCACAGGATTTTGAAGGGATGGTGAAGATGATGCAGAAGCTTTCCAATAGAGTAATAGATTTGGAAAAAGAAAAGGAAACTCATAAAGCATATAAGCCTTACTATAAAAGGATGGAGGACAACAATCAACCTAAACCTCCCCCACATAGTCCCGCATCAATGAATTTAACTGAGGTAGGTATGGATAATTTTTGCACTTTTCATCAACAGCCTCATTCTGAGAAAAAGTTCCCCCAATGGATAAACTCTATGAAATTGGTAATGAATTAGTTATTGGACTCCAAACTAATAGAAACTGATAATGAAGAAGAAAAGGATAAACAATCCACAGAAAAACAAGAGGAAGATGCTTTAGTGTTATGGGATTGTGTCTCAATGTTTGATACATTAGAAGAAGGTTCTTTGAAATAAGAGGAAATGTCAAAAACCAATGTGATTACAAGAAGTCAGGCTTTGGTAAAATAAGACGAGTCAATACTTCCGAAGATCAAGAAACTTCAAGAAAATATAAAGAAGAAGAACAATACAACTGATAAGATACCTGAGTTTACTTACCATTACAAGTCAAGATTCTAAGAGAATTAACACGCCTGTTAAGCCTATTGAAGACAAGGTTGATAATGTCAAGAAGAATCTCAAAACACCTGAGATGGGGTATGATATTGTGGAAGACATTAAAAATGCTAAGGCAAATATCTCATTATTCAAAATGTGCAATTTACCTCAGCAGAAAGAAAAATTGTTAAAAGCATTGGAAGTACCAGAAGAAGAGCTTCCCATTAACAACCAACATGTAGAAGAGCTTCCCACTAACAACCAACATGTAGAAGAAATTGGTGAAGAAAGTGTGGGAGGTAATTCTAAGTTTAAAACCCCACCATTTCTCCTAACTTTTGAGATTTTCAACTATAATGTGCACAAATGTTTAGTAGACTCAGGGGCATCAATCAATGTTATGCCACTTTTAGTCTGTAAGAGAATTAATGGACAACCTAAACCATCCACTTGGTAGGTTATTCAATTAGACAGGACAGCTGTGAAAATAGTCGGGGAAATGGAAGATGTCCTAATTCGCTTATTTGCAAATGAGAAGGTATGTCAGTACATTGATATTATAGTTGCAAACATTCCAGATGCTTATGGACTTGTTTTGAGTCGAGACTGGTCAGCAAGGATAGATGGATATTTTGCATCAGATTGGTCACATCTGTGGTTGCCTCATAAGGGAAGTCCCAATCAAATAAAAATACTAAGAGAACTTCAAATGAAGCACAATGTCACTCAGCTGGAGGGAAAAAATGAACTAGTGAATTCTGTGTTGGGAAATTACTTCATTGAACTAGAACCGGGAAATTACCAAGCAGAAGAAGCCAGCGGTACACCAGACACCCAGCTCGATCTCCTTCAATTTTTGCGAGCTGATGAATTTGACTGTAAAATAGTAGATTTAGTTTCAGATGAAGTTTTTAATTCAAGTATAGTAGCAGTAGATAGTTTTTGGGCCCTTTATTTTGATGGATCTAAAACATTGGAAGGATCAGGAGCTGGTTGTGTCCTGATTGATCCAAAGAAAAATAAACATTTTCTTTCATGTAGGTTAGAGTTCGAATGTACCAATAATATAGCCGAATATGAAGCAGTAGTTCAGGGACTGAAAAAAGCAATTGAACTAAAAATAAAAAATATAAAAGTGTATGGGGATTCTGAAATAGTTGTAAAGCAAATTCTAAATAAGATACATTGCATTTCACCTCATTTAAAAGCTTACCAAAATGAAGTGTGGGATTTGCTAACAATTTTTTATGCTTTTAATATTGTATCCATTCCTCGACTAAAGAATGCAACAGCTAACTTATTAGCTACCTCAGCTGCAAGGCTTGTACCTTCAAATAACATATGTTCTATTGAATTACTTTTCAAGCCTTTGGTCCCAGACATGATCACCAATCTATGGGTTTTTTATGATGATCAACAAATTCTTGAATGTTTGATGAATGATGAGACTTTCAAAGGAGCAATAATCGATGATGAAGAACACTAAGCTGAATTAAAATTCGACAACTTTATTCCTAAAGGAGTCAGGACCTTAGAGCGAATGTATGATCTAGGCAACAAATTCAAAAGGCCAGCAAATTTCAAGACTCGTAGTTCGTCCTTACAATTCGAGCTGATAAATTTGGGAACTGAAGTTAAACCCAAATATGTAAATTTGGGAAAGTTTTGTTCTCCGGGTGAAAGAAATAAGTTCATTAGTTTGTTCAAACAGTACAAAGATGTGTTTTCCTGGACATATGAAGAGCTTAAAACATATGATACAAATATTATACAACATGTCATCCCTATTAGAGCTAGGGTCAAGCCTTATGAACAACCTTTGAGGAAGATGCATCCAAAATTGGAACCTTTAATTCAGAGTGAAGTGAAAAAATTGTTGGATGCTAAGATTATATTTAAAGTCAGAAATTCAGAATGGGTTTCGAATTTGGTGCCAGTAAGAAAAAAATCCAGAGAAATCAGGCTTTGTGTAGATTTCAGAAACTTAAATCGTGCTTCGGACAAAGATAACTATCCAGTTCCACCCATGGAACAAATATTGTTGATCGTTTCAGGTTCTGAATTATTCTCATTATTAGATGGATTCTCTGGCTATAATCAAGTATTAGTAGCTGAGGAGGACAGACTTAAAACTACATTAAGAACAAAATGGGGAACTTTTGCTTACAGGAGAATGCCCTTTGGACTCATAAATGCTGGAGCTACTTTCTAGAGGGCCATGGACATAGCTTTTCATAGTCTGATTGGCCATAGTCTTGTGGTGTATCTCGATGATGTCACGATATTTTCAAAGAAGAGAGAAGAACATGCATTCCATATAAAACAAATTTTCGAGCGTTGTCGAAAATATGGGATCTCACTGAATCCTAAGAAATGTGTGTTTGCGGTTATAGAAGGAAAGATACTGGGTCACGTTGTTTCTAAAAAAGGGATCTCCATAGACCCAAAAAGGATTAAGGCCATAGAACAGATCCCTTTACCCCATAACAAAAAAGGTATGCAATCATTCATGGGGACAATTAATTTTGTGCAAAGGTTTGTACTAGATTTTGCTCAAATTGTTAAACCTTTGCAGCAAATGGTGAAACAAAGTGTACAATTCAAGTGGACTGATTTGGAGAAGAATGCATTCAGTAAAATAAAGACATCTATTGCTCATGCACCATCTCTCAAAAGTCCAAATTTCAAAAAATATTTTATTTTGTACACTTTCGCATCAGATGATTCATTGGCAGCGGTGCTTACACAGAAGGAAGATGGGGGAGATGAGTACCCCATATCATTTATGAGCACTGGTCTGTAGGGAGCCGAATTGAATTACCCAACTGTTGATAAACAAGCTTATGCATTTTTCAAAGCGGTAAAACAATTCAGGCCATACATGCTTAAGGACCGTACTAAGGTAATAGTTCCACACCCAACTGTAAGGTCTCTTTTTGTACAAAAAGAATTAGGAGAAAGAAGAGGCAGCTAGGTAACATCTTTACAAGAATATGACTTTGAATTCAAACCAGCATCCATAGTTAAAGGGAAAGGACTGTGCAAACTAATGGCTGAAGGTAAAGACAATGAAGAAAACAGTTGGGACAATGAAGCTAAGTTACATATGGTGGATGTATGTCCTCTATTCACAGCTCCAGATTCATGGTACTGAGACCTTGTTCATTGCCTTCAGGAAGGATATTTTCTAGAACATTGGAATTACAAACAACAAAGAGAATTACACCTTAAATCAGCTTCATATAAGATCATTGATGGAATATTATTCAGAAAGAATCATGATGGATTTCTTCTCAGGTGCTTAGAACAAGAAGATGCAAAGAAAGTCATAACAAAATTACATGATGGGCCTGTAGGAGGTCATTTTTCCGGAGATACAACAGCCCATAAGATTCTTAGAGCTAAGTATTACTGGCCCACACTGTTTAAAGATGCTCATGCTCATGTCAGAAAGTGTGATATTTGCCAGAGGTGTGTTGGAAGACAAGCCAAAGTAGCAGGGCCTTTAAAACCAGTGATGATAACAGAACCATTCGAACAGTGGGGGATTGATATTATTGGAGAAATAAAACCAAATTATTCCTTGTAGCACAATTCTTATCCTTGCTGATTCCGTGGTTTTATTGATTAAACCTTTTGCTTTTCATTGTTTTTATTTTATTTTGCTAACAGAACGGTGTTTGACTATTGATCAGAGGGTTAGTCCGTTGTGTTGCCAACACGGTAGCAACATTGAGTTTTTAGTTGCCGATACATAGTCCTCAAAGCCTCTAATCGCCGATGGTTTTGTGATCTGCGGGGTCCGTAGTCAGTTTGTTATTCGCCATTGCGGCGGTCGACCACACTATCTTTCCGACCTTTAGTAGTTAGTGGTTCCGATCGCTGATGATTTTTTGGTTATCGCGGAACCCGTTGTCTATCTTCTTTCTGCCGTTGCGGCTACATAATGATCTATAGGCCCGATGTTTAGAGGTCCCACTTGCCGATAGATGTGGAATCCGCTAATGCATACACCTTAGAGTTTCCGATCACCGATGTTTTATTTGATCGCGGAAGCTGTAGTCAGTATGTCTTCCACCGTTGTGGCTACTCAGTAAACTAACTGTTCGACATATAGTTGTTCTGTTCACCGAAAAAGAATTTTTCTGCCTAATGCTTAGTAGTTTTCCCACCGGCGAAGGTTTTTTCCTGCCGTTATCTTTTTACCATGGGTTATATATAGTGGTGGTATTATTTTATTCTTATCCTTGAAGAAAAAACCGTGTCTGCTCCATCGTTGTTGAATTGAGCTGTACCACCATGCCCAGCTGTCCGATTTTCATTCGATTGGATTGCTACCATGGAGGTTCTTGGGTCGTCCTGCCAACTGCACCACATTTTTCCAAGTAGGCCAACCCTGGTCCCTTTCTTTTTGATTTTTATTGGTTGTTTGAGAACCCACAGTCTACCCTGGTTAGGTTTTCTTGTAGTTTGGGACGATTGTTCGTTAAAAAGAATTTTCAACCTCACGGTAGGCTGTTTGACGTTTTCTTGACAGTGGGGGTTTTGTGAGCCTGAGTTTTTTGAGCCATTATGGTTTTTTCATACTTGTATGAAGGATTACGTAGTTGGTGCAGACAAGCGTTACGCTGTCTACATCAAATTTTTTGGGGTTTCTTATGGCCATCCGAGGGGGGGGAAAGTTTTCAGTTTTCATTTCATTGTATGCGTTTACCCTATTTTTATGGAACGCCAAAAGGTTTTTGATTTTTGGACAAGTTGGGGATTTCCATGTTTTCAATCACTGGATAGGGCCTCACATTCGATGATTAGACTTATTGATTGGGTGGTTCATGTTATGCAAAGAGTTAGAATGCAGTTCGGTTTAAACAATGCGTTGTCTATCAAGGTTATGTTTTAGTTGCAGACGGACTTAGAGGATCCTTAGACCCAACTTGCATAAGTTCCTTTTTTCATGTCATTTTCTTTTATGCATTAATAGTTTATTTTTGAAAATGCATATGGAAGAGGTAAAAAGTTTGATACAGTTTTTTCTTCATTCTTAAAACACTAACTAAAAGCTCCAATGGTCTAAGAACATGCTTGGTTTATGATAGGGTAACTATTGCAAAGGAGATATGTCTAAAAGACAAAAGAAGAAGGCTCCTGTTGCAGAGGCAGAACCTGAGGTGGAAATCATCACCAAGGTGGAATATATATATGAAGATACCAAAGCCACCACCGGGGTAGAGACAGACTATAAATGGGGTCAGATGTACATGATGATTGCAAATCAGAATGTGCCTGATGCAGGATTTGAAGAACTAACAATTCATGCAAACATTGAGAAATATTCCCTTATGAAAGTGGCCATGAGACCTGAGTTGTTCCCGTGCTCAGAGGTGATTGATTGGATTCTGCCTAGGGCAGATGTAACTACAATGATCCTGGAGAATACTGTCAAATAGTGATATGCTGCATACAACTCTACTTATGTCTCAATGGCATACCACTTGCCTCCTGCTCAAAATTACTTAACTGAACGCTGGTTGAAGGAGACAAATTTGGACCTGGTTGAAACTATCAAAAGAATGATTATACCAGGGAAGAACTTTCAAACTAGGTCCTAGGGAGAATATGATACAGCCACTCTTCGGACCCCTTACAGATTTATAGCATTGATGCTAAACAGGATTTTTGGGAGAGCTCACAGGAAGAGCTTCAAGTTGGGATAGATGCCAATTATTTTCTATGTGGCCACTCAAGGAACCATATTCAATTGGGAAAACATAGTGTCCAATAGCCTCTTAGCATGCATATCTTAAGCTTTGGGAGGGGTATCACAGAAGAAGTCAGAGTTCTACATGAGCTCTATCTTAGTTGATTGTATATTATGTACCCTGTCCTTTCCAATTTTGAGGTGTAATTGGGATAGGGACAGGACCCCTGTATACACTGCATACAAATTATTTTGGGCACACAAATACTATAGCCACTACAAAGAGATATGTGACACTTCATCATGCCTTTGTACACCCTGATTTTCTTGACTGAATGCAACTACATGTCAGAGGAAGCGTTCAAAGTTATTGAAGAATATGGAAATCAAAATGTATGGTGGCTCTAGGGCACCTTCTCTACTCCCCAAATATACCACTGATTATGTGTTACATGAAGAAGCAGTCATGTAGGTATACATTGATGGTGTTGGAAGCTTCTTGTTTGAACATAAGAAGGCAACATATCTCGCCATACCTTTCTGGCTGGGGAGTTATAAGTTTTCAAAGGTGAAACTGACTGCAGAATTCATTAAGGAGCTAGAACACTTCCATTTTGGTGAGATGAACTTCCACAGGAATGAATCCCAAAATAAGGTTGCAAAGCATTGTAAGGAGGCAAATGTTCATTTTGAATACACAAATTTATGGGACAAGGATAAAGAAATCTTCATAAATGAAAAGAATACGATTGCATTAAAGAAAAGATTTAATCAGAAAATCACCCTTGTGGGTGGAAAGGGAAAAACCATAAAGAAGAAAGCTGAAGAAGAAGAGGCCAGAAAAAGAGAAGAAGATGCTAGAAGGCTAGCACAAGAGGCAGAAAGCTGGTTAAAGAATGAAGAAGAAGAAAGAAAGAGAGCTGCAAAGGAAGCATCAAAGAAGGAAGAGGAGGAGAGAAAGAGAAAAGAAGAAGCATAAATAAAGAAAAAACAAGATGAAAGTGAGGGTCTGAGATTCGTAGGATCTAAGAAAGATCAGTAGAATACTGACCTGATAGATACACAGAATGAACATGATCATATAGATCAAGGATAGGGACAAGATAATCCTGATTCCCAGGAGCCTACTGCAACTTCTAGCAGCACTCAAGAACAAGTTGTTTTTTTATGGAATGAATTTGATACCTTTCACACAGAAAGAAGGAGAAGAGATACCCGATTTCAGCACCATTTTCTATGACAAGGAAAAGAAAAGGATTGTCAAAAGAACAAAAAAGAAGGTTGAAACAGGAGGACAATCAGGAAAGATGATAACTAAGAAAACCATGGTGTATGGAACATATGTAGATCCACGACTGATAGCCAGAGTTGGGGTGGCATTAACCCATGCCACTGAAGACAATGTAGATAGGCTTATGACAGACCTTGAGCAATCGAAGAAGAATGCAACACAATTAAAGGAAACTTTGAAGAAAGAGAGGGATGAAGGTCACAAGTTAAAGAGGAAATTTGAGGATATGCATAACGAAGTGAGGACTTCGAAGATAGAACTCCATACTCTGCAGGCAAACAAGGTGGCCTTAGAAGCCTCAACAGAGAAAATAGAAAAGGATGCTCAGAATAGCCTTGCATAACTACAGAGGCTACAACTAGAGCATCAAATGCTGAAGACTGAGAAAAATGACCTTCAGGTGTCCTACGAAACTCTAGGTGTAGAGAAGGTCCAGTTGCAAAACAGGGTCATTGAGTTAGAATCAGAGAAGGCTGCCACTGAGGAGAAATAGAAACAATATCAATTGCAGGTAGCATTTTTGGAGGGACAAAATGCTTCATTGCAGCATCATTGAAAGATGCTATGGAACAGAAGATGGATGTCCAACCTATTAAGGAGCATGTCCTAACTCAGAGAAGAAAGATCCACGATATGCAAATGCGCATTGAGGAAGAGAGGTGTAAGATTGTACAAATAGATAGTAGATTAGAAGAAATCTTGGACACCACTTCATATTTTGTAGACAGATCTCAAGATATTTTGGAGGTTTTGACAAGAAGGATAGTGTGGATAGAAAAAAATGAGGAAACCCCCGCGGAGCTACCAGCTAAAGATCAACATATTTTAAAGCAGGATTATAACCTATTGGAGTTTGCAATAAATACTACGGAGGAATTCAAGAAGACAGTAAATAAAATGAAAGGGTTATGTGCTGAATACTACAGAAGAGTGTTGGTCACATACAATAGATGCCAGGTTTTTGCAGACAAAAGACTGGATGCAATACCAGAACATGAGCTGTTGATAGAATATATTTAGAATAGGTATCAGGAATATGAGTAGGAGATCCAACAAGTCAAGGATATGGATGAACAGATTCTGAAGAATGCAGTGGCTCATGTAGCAGTAAGCATCCACTTACTAGAAGACCAGCTGTGCCTAAGTTCTACAAGAATAGAAGTGGTTAAAAATCATGCTGCTAAGTATGAGATAAATATCCGCTTCCTTGAACCCTCCGATTTTGAAAGCATAGCAGTAGAGGCCCAAGCATGGAAAAAGTTCATTAATGACCAAGCGGGGCCCTCTTCATAAAAGTGTTCTATTTAATTTTGTTTTAAATGTAATATATTGTATAATTTATGAGCACTCACTACAAGACAAAATTTGGGATTGAAACATTGGGGAAGCCCAAAAGTCATTTCGGGGCAGCCCAAAAGTTTTGCTTTTTTGTATAAGTATAGGAGAGTTAGATGTAGAAAAGACTTCTTTGCCAAGCAATTTTTGAGAGATATTGTAAGAAGAACTAATTCCTTTTGCAATAAAGAGTTACAATTTTTTCGCTGGAGAAAGTTTGGTGGACTGTTTCAAATGCTTTGCTGTGGATCAGTTGAATGTGAACTATTTCATTTTCAGCTCATGTCCATTAACTGTGAGATCATTCTAACTCATTGCATTTCTGCTTATGTTATGAATGTCTTATATTTTATTCTGTGAAATTTCCATTGTGAGTAATGGAGGTTGTCATAAACAATAAGCTATCTTGTTGTCAATAATTTTCTTAATGTTC
Organism: Pseudotsuga menziesii; assembly: GCA_001517045.1. Lineage (NCBI taxonomy): Eukaryota > Viridiplantae > Streptophyta > Pinopsida > Pinales > Pinaceae > Pseudotsuga > Pseudotsuga menziesii. Next base: position 209,532 of record LPNX010571292.1, read on the forward strand.
ATGTGTTCTGAAATAAATAACAGCTATCTGTAATTGTTCATAATACATGTGCAGAAATACATTACTCATTGTCAACTGTTAATTATGCTCCCTAGGGATAGGTTAGTTAGTTAAATTTATTTTCTTTCCGTGTGTGATTTAGATGGGAGAGAGTTAAGACGATAGGTAAGAACCTACACATCACACTGTGACGCTCCTCGTTTTCTCTATCAATCTGCATTTTTAGATAGGCACTTGCACCTCATACTTAAATACAAAAAACTAAAAATATACACGATGGACCGGGCTGTAACCTGTAAAACCTTTTAATTTGTTACTTGACCTATGGTAGCCGGACCGTAAACCGGACGGATTCCCCATACCAAACAATAACGGGCTAGCTGGGAACGTTATTGGGGAGAATCCCTAACTGTTGTTACCTGCGATTTTCCAGGCCTCAACAAAAGCTAAAATCTCATGGATGTTGGCACGATCAAGGAGGAAGCATATAATAAATGCCACCAATCTGGAAAGTCTTCTACAAAAACCACTACGAGTACATGTCCTACTATGTGAATAGAGGTGTCGAGGTCAAACATAGTAGTCCATCGTCTGATTACCGATCAATGATGTATACCGTTAACAGATGCTAAATCACCCATCGATAATGAAAATGGGAATCAAGGTACTAGAGTGCAATCTAACAAGTGCGAATAAATGTTTTGAGGTTGAAAACTTGGAAGAATCCATCGATCAGGGGACATTGATGTATTCCCAAAACTGTCGATGGCAAGAGAACCTACCACTGATGACTGTAAGTCTCAAGGCACTCAAATGACTCTAGACTCCTATCCCAGAATAAATGATCTAAAGTCAATGGGATGGAATCCACTAGAAGGAGGGCATTAAGGCATCCCCCATCATCCAATATGAGGTACTCAGCAAAACTATATAATGTGAAAGGACTTGATCATAATGTGCTCAAACCAGTACCGGTACCAGGAATGGCCGACATGCAAAGTCAAGAAAATTGAGGAATGGCCGACTCAGGCTTCAACCTCCTTCAAACAAGAGCATAAAGGCGAATGGTGACTGAATGTAGGCCACATAGACTCAATATACAAAACTGGGACATCTCTATGACACAGGAGGCATCGACAGAGGCTCCATAGGGATTGGACGCTTAACCAATTGGTGGAGGTAAACTCAGAGATATGAGTACAGCTCCTAAATTCAAACTACTAACCCAACCAACATATGTGATATACAATGCTCTGTTCGAAGGCGACACAACTCGACTGCTGCCAAAGATAACATCTTTTCCTGTCCGGATTTTTGTTTATTTTTTTGGACTTTTTCAGATATTTTGAAAAGCTTGAAAAAGAATAAAAGTGCTTTATAGTTACAAATATAGGAGGAGATGAGTGTCAAATGGAAAACAAACTAGTTCCAAGCAGTGGAACATACCGTTGCTCAATGCAAGGAAACATGTGCAAGATAACGACACTTGGGAGAAAGTCCCCTCCCGGTAAAAAATGGGGAGTCAAGCTACAAAAGATATATAAAATGGCTCTGCTTGGCTAGACATGAGACAAGCTAGGGCTATATAGCTGATAATCAGAGTCAGGGAAGCCGGCATAAGGCTCAAAAAGGCAAGCAAAACTTATGATAATGCAATTACAACTTGACATATACAAGGGAGTCCTGGGAAAAAGGCCAGCATAAAGGTTAAGAGGAGTATGAAGCTCTTGCTAAAAGTCACGGCGATACTATACAAAGGACTCCCACAACCTAAAGGAGGCAACGCAGCATGGGCACTAAATGCAACAAGGATCTAACTAGGGCACCCATGTATAGGAAAGCTCTACCATTCGCATAGTGTCACTTCTAAAAACAGCATGAAGGTTCCGTGACACCATGGAATGGGTTCGTACCTAAGGTTAAAATGGAATGGTCATAAGGAAATTCATAAGTGCAAGTGCATGTGATATCCTAACCTATATGCTAGTTCAGACATAATACCTATGATAGGCACGAACGGGTCGAAACCTTGGAGAGAGTGTACAAAAACTAGACCCTATATGACAACCATATTAGTCCAAAACAACCCAAAATAGTCAATAAAGAATCCAAACTATAGGATATAGGGAGGAATGATCATGACAACTGCACCCAAAGGAAACAATGCGTTGAACGATGGGACATAAAAAAGGAAAGTAAGGTGTAGACCCAACGTTCACACATCCAATACCACCCCCGTGAGGGTGACCATCGGTGTAAAGACCGAGAGAAGGGAGTCAACATCTTCCACAAATGGAGTATAGGGTGGAATGCGACCACTCCCAAATCTATGAGCACAGTAAGGGGTTGTGATGCCCCCAAGTCTGACACCAGGGTCCGTACGAGGACCAAGAATGGGTGATAGGATACTAGGCATGCCGAAAATAAAAGGACCCGAACTCAAGAGAGCATAAATATACTCAAGTAACCGCGATCCCGAAGGCCAACTAAAGCAAAAAGAGCACACTCCTAAGAAAATATACAGCCAAAATACAAGCAAACCAAGGGAAGGATATGTGAGCTTCCAAATGCAGCAAGTATGTCTCACCTAGGAGAGGCTCGAAACTCCCATACACTACAAGTGGAGGTACGTAACCAATTATAGTGTCCCTCAGCTTCAACACATCAAGCGACTGTGCTGTCTGACTCCCACCTGGACATGACACCTATAGAATAACCTCTGCAAGTACCCCCTGTGATACCTAGGTAAGGAAACTAAGGCCACCTCAATATAATCAATGCTCAGGCAGACATTCGCAGGTGAGATGGACCGTATGGGTAGGCTAGCAAAGCTCAAAACTCTTGAAAGAGCCCCTGGATACGAATACAATCCTAGAAATATATCCGATGCTCACAAAAAGTGACTAGGGGTCATCCTAATCACAATCGTGTGCACTGCCTCGTGCTTAACTCCCATGTAAGAGGGGCATCTTGAGAAACACTAATTATATCAAGGATTTCTCTCTCACCTGGACATACACCTAATTGTTTTGTTTAGTGGTGTTGGAGAATTAACTCACAATGAACTATTCAAAGACCCTAAAACCTATTCTTGTTGGTGAACCCTATAAAATAAAAATGTGTAGTTCATTTAAAATTATGTGTTGATTTTAATGGCTGTAATTACTCAAAGGGAAATGGCCGTGCAACTAATGATATGAAGACTTAGTAGTGAAATAAAAGTGCACACCTAACAAGCAATGCAAAGTGCAATCTTGTAGAATGAAAAACAGGGTATGCCACTACATGAGATGAATAAATATATATTCCTTTCCGAATGCCAATGAAATCCTTCCCATATGAAATCCTAAACACAACTCTCATTCAAGCAATCCATTGCAAGTACCTCCTCAAATCCATATCTAAGATGCAACTAAGAGTGCAACTACTTTGTATTTTTTAATATAAAAGCATGAAAAATGCAATACAAGTCATCTAAAACTCTCAGTCTTTGCAGCAAGTATAAAACACAAGGCCAGCAAGACAACGAGACAAGAAAGAGTAATGCACTAATGGAAAAAAAAGGATAAATGACTAAAACTACTTACAAAGAAAAATCAATGAAAAGACGGTTTCGGGTCACAAAAGAAGCATCCAATAGACAACATTAGAACCAAGGAAGACCCAACCACACTCACAACCCACCCAACAACTTCCCATAACATCAAACTCACCAAAAAGGAGGATGTATGCGACTATTTAAAGAACAGCTGCGTATATATGCGACTTTTGGCCAAAAAGCTACATGTATACACGGATTTTGGGCAAAAAGATACATGTATACACAAATTTTGGCCAAAAAGCTACATGTATACATGGATTTTGGCCAAAAAATTGCATGTATACATGACTTTTGGCCAAAAATCCGCGTATGTACGTGACTTTTGGCCAAAAACCTGTGTATACAGAGAAGACAGTGGTAAAAAATAGGCCAAGGGTAAAACCAATAAAGGGGAGTGTCAATGGATGAACATACTATAAAATGCAACACAGAAACAAGGAGAAACAAAGAGCAAGTCAAGAATATCAAGCACATTGTGCCCCCGAACCCCAATGAAAAATAAGGAACATCCCCAGTATGGTCGCCAATTCTATTACGAAGAAAAATTCCTATGGCTTGGGGTGTACCACAACATACACAGTAACCACAGAAATCAATCCCTTTCAAATATGCAAGAGAAATAACAAATCTAACACTAAAGGATCTCGAGACACACCTTATTCTAGACGGTTGATGTAGATCCTCGTTGAGCTTTTTCCAATCCCTCTTGTGTTAACAATTTTCTCTCTCAACAACAACAAACAAGACAAGTATGCTATATAATGGTGTTAGACCTACTCTAGCATATATATTAAATAATGTATAAGCAATTAAAAGCATCCATGGATTCAATATTCATTTATATTAATCTTGCACATTGATCTAGGAACAAATAATCAATCTCATCAAGAAATAATTAACAAATAACTAAGAAATGGTGTTAATCAGAACCAGAATGGTTTCTTCTCTGTATATTCAATAAACAATGAATAGTCAAGCAATAGCTCGAATCAATGAGGAATTCGAATACCTAAGGAGGTCATTCGAATTCAATGAGTGAGTCTCGCTTAACTAACTGTAAGCCATTGGTTCACACTCAGTTAGTCACTTGACCAAAACCCTAATTGACTTACCAAACCCTAATTGAAGTCAAAGTGCAATAAATGACTGAATCTCAACTAAAAGAGATTAGACACATGTCATAGCAAGCCAACCATCAAGTGCTAGTGCTTCAATGACTTCAATGAACCCTGATGAGGTTAACTAAAGTTGAACTGATCATCAGAAGTTGGTGGAGGCGCCCCTGTTGACTCCAGATCATTAAATAATCATTAAATAATATATTTAATGAGAGGAGGTGCCTTAACTGAGTGGTTGAACTGATTGTAACCACTAGTTAGCAATTAGGTGCATTAATATCACTCAGATCACCCCCGGAGTGCTCCAGTTAGCCTCCTTGACTGTAGGAGAAGGCTAAGTTAGCCTCCTTGACTGTAGGTAGGCGTGGGTGTGAATGGACGATGTGAATTAATGCTCCACTGGTGTCAATTAATGTCAATTATACTTAGGATAGTGGTTTAACTAGGCCAATTTGACCAAAAGGAGTGTGTATGGTGGTAAATGTCTCCAACACCCCCCCTTAAGCTATACTCAAGAAGAGTTAGAAAACATAAATGCATAAAAATGCTAGGGCCCAGGAAACATAGGCCATAGGTCACCTTGTACAATAAAGTAACTGTTTAATATAACCAAGGAAATGGGGAAAACCTCATGGGAAAAATACCCCCCCTCAAACTAAGCAGTAAATCAAGAATTGGTTCTTCTATGCAGCAGTATCCTGAGACTGTGCATGTGAACCTATGAATCCAAACTAAATGAATATGTCTGGAGGAATCTTCCACTTTGGAAGAAGAACAATGCACTCAACTGAATCAAAAATATAAACAGCTGCACGGTGAAAACTCGACCCATGTAGAATAGATGAAATCATCTGAAGAGAGAGCAAAGGTTCTTGAGGATTCGAACCATGTGTGGAACACTTAAGAAAATGATATGTTGCAGCCTTAAAAACCAAACCATGAGTGGTAAAATCAGCCCTAATTCTTAGGAGCAAGTGTCCAAGCGGATGCAAAATGTCTTCCTCTTTATAAGTTCTGTGAGGAGATGAGCATGTGCCCAAAGGTAGAGAAGCCCTGGGACTCTGGAGAGCGAATGCTTGAGATCCATAATCTGATATAGATTCAAAAATAGCTAATGATTCACAAAATAAAATATCAGCAACCTCATAAGAGAAAACTAACACCAAATCCCCAGCAGCAAAATTGAAGAAGAACTGTGGTACTTGATTTTTCACACCGGAATTGGTGAGAGCAGCTACAAGCATGAATGAAAGCTCTTGGATTTTAGAATATGAACCAAATAACATCAGATCAGAAATTAAATCAGATCTAAATAAGTTCACAACAGATCCAAAACTGTGAAATGAAATCAAATCCCCAACAGTAGTTTCGAAGGAGACTTGTGGTACTTGTTTCTTCACACCGTTGATGAGAATAGCTACAAGCAGTACTGAAGGTTTATGAACCTGAAATTTTGAACCAAGAATTATCAGATCAGATCCAAATAAGATCATATAAGATCCAATAAGGTTCATATCAGATCCAAAATTATGGTCAACCGAGACGGTGGATGCACAATTGTCTTTTTCTTCAAAATTCTGAATTTTGGTGCATGCAATCCTGCAGGATTGTGCTGGAAGATCTAGGTCACGGGGAGCGAATGTGTCACTCTTACAATCTGATATTTCTTCCAAAATATCCAAATTTTTACATATTTTCACACCAGCAGCAACATTAGAGGGAGAAAAATCAAATTTCTCTTCACTTTCGGAAGCAATTACTGGTAAATTTTGCACATAATTCAAAGGAAAATCACCGGTGAATGTTTGCATGGAAGTGCAGCAGTATTTTTCTTCAATATCAGAGATTCAAATGTCTTCTTCTATTTCAGCAATATGAGGAGATGAGATATCAGAGATCTCATGAACTTCCGGAGCATCAGGAGAAAGAGTCACTGCATGGAGACTTTCTTCAATTCGAATTGAATGTGTAGAAGATTCCGCTTCATCTTCATCTTGAACAACTTCATCAGAGAGAGTAGAGGCTGATAATTTTGAGTAAAGAAATCTTGTGGTGCTAGATGTGATCTCCAAAGTGCTATTATGATCCTCATTGTTCTTTCCAAAGGTTCTGTCCAATTTTGTCCAGAGATCCTTTGGGTATTCAGCAGAACCAATAAGGTAGCGCAAGCTAGGAGAAAGGGCCAGACATATTGCTCCAAAATCTCTATCACCGTCATTTAGCCAATCATTCTCATTCTGATAAGACTCTTTTCCAAGTCCAATAGACACGTCATAGAGACCTCGTATCTTTAGAGATGCAATCATCTTCAACTTCCATTCTGAATAGCTTGTGAATGGGGTGAGAAGAGGGATTAATGAGTCCATTCGAAGTTGTACCTGTTAAAACCTGCAAATCACAACAAAAGGGGCACCATAAGGTCGAACAACCTACACATTTAAGGCTTTCATCACACCCAACATAGTTAATCAAGCAAGCTTGATCAACAAGTTCTTTACTTGGGGTCTTGAGCGGTAAGCCTTGGCTTCTGGTGCAGTGCTAAAATTTTGAGCTATTGCTCAAATTTCATGCAAAAATATGTCAAAAGGATTGTTTTTGAGAGATAGAGCTTCGTATCACTGTAAGCTCTGATACCATATTAATCTTGCACATTGATCTAGGAACAAATAATCAATCTCATCAAGAAATAATCAACAAATAACTCAGAAATGGTGTTAATCGGAACCAGAATGGTTTCCTCTCTGTATATTTAATAAACAATGAATAGTTACAATAACAATGTCAAGCAATAGCTTGAATCAGTAAGGAATTCGAATACCTAAGAAGGTCATTCGAATTCAATGAGTGAGTCTCACGTAACTGACTGCAAGCCATTGGTTCACACTCAGTTAACCACTTGACCAAAACCCTAATTGACTTACCAAACCCTAACTGAAGTCGAAGTGCAATAAATGACTGAATCTCAACTGAAAGAGATCAGACACATGTCATAGCAAGCCAACCATCAAGTGCTAGTGCTTCAATGACTTCAATGAACCCCGATGAGGTTAACTGACGCTGAATTGATCATCAGAAGTTGGTGGAGGCGCCCCTGTTGACTCCAGATCATTAAATAATAATAAATAATCATTAAATAATATATTTAATGAGAGGAGGTGCCTTAACTGACTGGTTGAACTGATTGTAACCACCAGTTAGCAATTAGGTGCATTAATATCACTCAAATCACCCCCAGAGTGCTCCAGTTAGCCTCCTTGACTATAGGAGAAGGCTAAGTTAGCCTCCTTGATTATAGGTAGGCATGGGTGTGACTAGATGATGTCAATTAATGCTCCACTGATGTCAATTAATGTCAATTATACTTAGGATAGTGGTTTAACTAGGCAAATTTGACCAAAAGGAGTGTGTATGGTGGTAAATGTCTCCAACAATTTAAATGCACATCATTGGATAGGAAAAGATATTTCTATTAATATAAATCAGATATTACATGAATGACAACCTCTGTTGGCACGTCTGCGAACCGGAGAAACTGAGTCCTCCACCTGGGCCTCCACCACCTCAATCCTCCATCTCTCAATAGAAATCTCACAAGCAAAGGCAAGCTTGGGAAGAACACCAAGTGCTCCAAGGAACAAAGGGATGCAGACTCAAGTATAAGCAAGCTACAGCAACAATGGACTATAGTTTTCTTGCTCTTCAATTCCTCCTCTTCAATGTATCCAAAAGGTTCCTTATATAGTGCTTCATTGGGGTAATGGAAGGTCAAATCTGAGCGATCTCGAGGCATATGGAAGGATAGGAGACAAGTGACTCAGATCCACATCAAGGAAAAGTCCAAAAAATTTGGCCTTTTGCACACATCCCGATGTACGTGGGTTTAAGGGTTATATCCGCGTGTATACGTGAGAAAAGGATTAAAAGTCACGTACAACAAATAATGAGTGTTTTTATGGATGATCTTGGAAACATCAAAGGTACGAAAATAGTCCATGGGGTCCAAAGAGTCTGCAGAGGGACAGGGAAGGCCATAAAAGTGTGATAAAATCAGCTATAACATAAGTCATATGCTAATTCTTATGCTCAGGTTCAAACATAAATCTAAAACTTGAGTGCATGTTATAATTCTATAACAACTTCACCAAATGTCGAAGAACCCAAAAAAACATGAAATTCGATATAATTTAGTCACCCTCGTTACAGAGCCACGAGTCAAAGGAGCAAGATTTCTAAGGTTCCACCGACTGGGAACTGAAACCTGTCCCATTGAAACTGAATCTAGTTATGTTCAATCTTTGCCACACTGAGTTGCATGTGGGGCACACTGGTATATCAAGTGACAGCCTTACACTTGATCCATGGAAATAGAGTCTTGTCCCTGGTGGGTCTGGGATAATACATATGAGACACTCAATATTCTATGGGAAATGATGTTCTCTCTAGAACTATATATTTTTGGAAAACTTCTTGGAGCCTTTGGGTTCCTCACAGTGTGCATACTTAATGCAATTCATATTATAGGGCTTGAACATAGGCAAGGCTTGAGTTTGAGATGACGAAGCATTTTCGGAGGGCTCCTCTTCTTCTTGGTGGTGGATATTGAAGTACAAATAAATATGTGTTGAGGTAGTAGACAATTGGCAAGTTGATACATGCCTAAATGCCAATATTGCAGTGTTTGAATTTACCATTGAAGAAATGTTCCATAGGCCCAGAATGTAAAACAAGTGAAATTCCAGAACTCCTAGCACCCACATTTGTTGGACAGTCCTGGACCTAGATGTTCCCTCGCCATTGAAAATCTAAAAACAATGACATCAGATATAGGATCATGAAAAAAAAGTGTCAGGAAATAATGGGTGGAGACAAACATTCCATATCCACAAACAAATTGTAGTTGATGGGCCTATGAAGTTTGTATCTAAATAGGTGGACACTCGACTTTTCCCTTAAACATTGGAATTTCATCAACAATCCTTGCCAGGTAAGGCTTTCATTCCTCTTTATTAGTCCCTATCAATACTATTAATAATAGCACACTACATAACTTGTGTTTGGTGAACATTGATAGGGATCATGAGATTTTCTGTGTTTTATTCTTCTCCATGTTAGTTTCTCTACTTCTTTAATGTATGCAAATTCCCAAATATGAATGGTAGATAAGGGCTTCTATCTCTAGTCATTGGTTAGGGATTTTGTCCTTCGATTGTAAGCACTTATCCCAACTTTCTCAATGATGGATCTTCACGAGAAATTGGGCTCTTCACAAAATCGAGTTTTCAGATGGCATATCTATAGTCCCAACTTCCCCATTGTTGGATCTTCACGAGTGGCTTGGTTCTTAACAAAATCAAGTTTTTAGATGGCATATCTATATGCATCGACAAATAAGATTTCTCTCCCATGTCGAGTCTGTTTCTCTTCTTGCATCTTTATTTATGTTGCCTACATCTTTGACCAACACGATGAATTTCTACCACTGAAGAAAAATAATATTTGTTTGAGGTAGGAAGTGAATGAACCCAACTTTGAAAAAACCTGCTCCCAATGAAAACCCATAGCAAAAACAACAACGATGAATCTCCCCGAGTCTAGGACTTTTGGAGATCGAAATCCATTCCTGATCCGGATTTATGTGAGAATGAAATGAAATAAAATATATAGAATCATAAAAATAGACATATTTCAAGGAAACCAAAGATATAATAAACACATATTCTATTAAATGGAAGAAATAGAACATATTGTACAATAAAGCAACTAGAATGGTGGTAGCTATCTCTGAGAAGAGATGTGGCTGCTATGCTAATTCATGCCAAGTTGAATACAAAATGAGGCCGAAAGGGACTACTTATAACAAGAATGAGGATGAGAACCCTAAACATCCAAAACATAACCCTATAAGATGATTTTCCATAAAGTTTGCAATCCCAAGGTGGTTAGTTGAACAATCAACTTCCTGGGGTCATAACTTTTGCATACAATCTCTGTTTGAGGCGTTAAATAGCTCATTGGAAAGGTCTATATGAGCTTTACATAATTTGATAGGGGTTTCCCATGGTACTTATTAGAATTTTATCATTTAAGCAATATGATATAGGATCTTATATGAGATAATAACATGCACAACAATAATCACAAGAGACAAGAGACAGAAAGAGTTTTCCTCGGGGAAACCATAAAGGAGAAAACCTCACAACTTCCTTAGAGATAGAATGAGCACCAATAGAAAAAGTAAAACCCAAAGACACAAAGATGATCTTCGATAGTTGTTATCTCTTTCACTTGTGTGAGCTCCTCTTCTCTCACTCATGCGCTACAGTTGAGTGAGTGTGTGTTTCAAATAGAGAGTCCTACTCTTTATTTATACTAGTTTTCCACTTGACAATTACTTACCAAGGCCGAACTCACTAGGAGAGTCTAATAACTCTAGTACCCCTCAACTGTGTGGACTATTTCCCTGAATTACAAAGGAGGGTTAACCTCTATGACTTTACATGAATTTATTATATTAATGATTCTCCTGATAGAAACATCGGGGTACAATGAAATACAATATAAGATATACAAGTGAATACATTCCAAAGTTACAAATACATCAACACCCCATCTTAAATAGGAATACATTCTCTTGACACAGTTCATCAACACAAGTCTTCATCATTAGATCATTCATCAAGGCTGGATCATCATCAAAGTTGGATCATCATTGGATCATCATCACTGCTCCTGCTATCTCGAGCAAATGGTGCTATATCTCAATTCTACTCGTCATAGCAATTTATATAGAGCCAACCCTTTTTCATGCTGGATGTAGGCCTAGCCTCCATGTAGGTATTCACCAACAGAGGCAACCTTTTTCATGTTGGGTTCACCACCTTGCCTTTGCAAGGAATTCCCCTACAGAGCCAACCCTTTTTCATGCTGGATGCAGCACCTTGCCTTTGCAAGGATTTCCACTACAAAGCCATCCCTTTTGCATGTTGGATACAGTACCTTGCCTCTGCAAGGATTTCCACTACAGAGCCAGCCCTTTTCATGCTGGATACAGTACCTTGCCTCTACAAGTATTTCCACTACAGAGCTAGCCCCTTTTCATGCTATATGCAGTACCTTGCCTTTGCAAGGATTTACACTACAGAGACAGCCCTTTTTCATGCTAGATGTAGTACCTTGCCTCTGTAAGGATTTCCACTACAGAGTCAGCCGTTTTTCATGTTGGATGCAGTATCTTTCCTCTGCAAGGATTTCCACTACAGAGCCAACCCTTTTTCATGCTGGATGCAGTACCTTGTCTTTGCAAGGATTTCCACTACAGATCCAACCCTTTTTCATGCTGGATGCAGTATCTTGCCTCTGCAAGGATTTCTACTACAGAGCCAACCCTTTTTCATGCTGGATGCGGTACCTTACCTATGCAAGGATTTCCACTACAGATCCAGCCCTTTTTCATGCTGGATGCAGTACCTTTCCTCTGCAAGGATTTACACTACATATCCAACCCTTTTTCATGCTGTATGTAGTACCTTTCCTCTACAAGGATCCCCCCCTTCAGATCATCTCGAAGCACAAATCAGATACACATAACAAAACATTCACATTCACTGGCATGGTAGGATACACCTACTACCATCCAGGAAATGCTTCAGCACTTATATCCCCTGGCATGGTAGGACACACCTACTACCATCTAGGAAGTGCTCATATGTATCCACTATGTATCACTTCCCCTTAGAGGGAACCTCGATCTGAAGAACACCAATATTCTCTCTGAAGTACTCAAAATTAACTATGGCCAACGGCTTGGTTAGCACATCATCTATCTGCTCGTCTGTTGCAACATGTTGGAGCTTCACTACTCCTCTCTACACCATATCCCTAATATAGTGATACTTGATCTCGATATGCTTCGACTTGTCATGGAACACCAGGTTCTCTCACAAATTCACACAACTTTGGTTGTCGCAATATAAACAAGTAGCATCTAACTCGAGATCAAACAAATCAGACAATAGCTTCCTCAGCCATACTGCCTCACAACTAGCTGAACAAGCTGCGACATATTTGCTTCGGTTGTACTCAGTGCCACGCAGGACTACTTCCTGGTAAACCAAGAGATGACACCCAATCTCATACTAAAGCAACACCCCGAGGTGCTCTTTCTATCAATAGCACTGCCTGCCCAATCCGAATCCACATAACCTTCTAGGTTAATATTATGATTCGCCTCATACTTGAGCCCATACTCAACTGTACCCTTCAAGTACCTCACTGCATGCTTTGTAGAAATCAAGTGAACATGTCTCAGATCCATCAAGAACTGGCTCAATGTGTTAAAAACAAAGCAAATATATGGTCTCGTGTTCTTTAGGTACATCAATGACCCAATCATCTAACAATACATCGTAGCATCAACCGAATCTGATGAAGAATCTCTCAATAGCTTCAGGTTTGATGCCATAGGTGTGGTCATTGCCTTGCAGTCCATCATCTCGATCCTCTTTAGGATATCCACTGCATACTTCCCTTGTCTAAGGGAGATTCCAACTGTACTCTACCACACCTCTGTGCCTAGAAAGTAGTTTATCATTCCCAAGTCCTTTCACTCGAACTTAGCAGCAAGTCTCCTTCTTGCATCTTTTAATGAGTTCCTCTTTTCCTGTCAGGAACAAGTCATCAACATATAACAAGAGCATCACTGGTATTATGTCTTCAACCTTGAATTAAAGGTTGGAATCTACTTTAATCTTAGTAAATCCTAGAGCCATCAATAATCTGTCCATCCTGTCGTACCATGTCGAACCTCAAGATCTTCTGAAGTGGAGCATCATTCTCCCTCTGCCTTTTGTACTCTATGTATTGAAACATTCTGAAATAGAGTGACAAGTAGCTTCCTTTGCTACTAATATTCTATGTATCCATCTAGGGTCATTGGATACCAAGATCCTCTATCTTGAACCTTTTCAAAAGTTCTTCTCGCACCCATCTGTGAGCTTGCCATCCTCTATAGCCTTTCATCTTTAACCTTGTAGCAAAGGTTAAGATCTTCATTACTCTAGGTGATCTCCAAGCTCCTCATTTATGTGTTATCCCATGAATTTATTCTGGGCTCATACAAGACCTTCTTTATTTTTCACACATGATTTTGATTGTTGTGTGTCTCGACTTCCAATGGTTGCAAATGTCTCTTCGTAGTCTATGCCTTCTTTCTGTGAGAAGCCTCGTGCTACGAATATTTCCTTGTATCCCATGATGTTTTCATCTACCACATGCTAGATATTGTAGATCAATATGGAAGATATTATGAACTTCCCTTCAGGTCTTCGACGTCACATTCTAGTCATCATTCTTCATTTTCGATTATTAGAGTGAATCTTGAATTGTCGTCACTTGTTCTTCAAAACACGTCTCATCCTTCTTTTCTTGTAGGCTATTGTACACGATCTTTCCTACAAGTCAAATGCATTAGTTGTATGGTTAGAAACATTTCATAAGGCATATTCATAATGGAAAATTCTTATGCATAAATATATAATCATGCAACTATTTTATCCAATACAATATTCATCCCTATCTTACGGAAACTTTCTAGATGCCTTCCATCTCTACCATGACATCCTTGAGATTGTGCACTAATCCAATATGTCAGCAAATAGGTTTCATTCTAGATAAGTAGCAATGGATAGTTGTATAACACCATGGGATACTTACCCATCACATGCATATTAGTAGTAAATTGTCATTAATGCAAACGTTCTATCAAGCATAGCATCTCAACTGAATATAAACAAATGCATAACAAAATAATATCATGAAATGAAAATTGAATACTTGTCTTTATTCGTTTCGTGGGTAGACTCCTTCTTGAGCCTTCACCTTCATCATATTCTTCATTCATAACAACATCAATTCTTATCCAAATGATAAGATGGATAAGAGGTTCTTCAAGAGTTGAGTCCTTCGTATTCCTCATCACTTGAGGGATCTTCTTTGGATCGTGAGAGCTTGATCTTCTGTTGCTCCCATTTATCTTATCTTATTATGATTCGATCCTCTTCTTGTGTGCACTCTTCCCAGATTCTGCTAAAGGTAATCACTTCCTTCTGGCACACATTCCTTGAATGAACGAATCCCATGATCCTTGGAGGCCATTCAAGGTGGTTATAACAATATCTCATTCTTCTTCGATTTCTTCGTGACATCATCGAACACTTCCTTTTGGTGTCTTCAAGGATGAGACATGAGGAATGAGATGATATTTAATAGAATCTGTAATGATTGATATTTAATAAAATCTGTAATGATTCTCTTGGCTCTAGCCTTATTCTCATCTCCCTCTATCTCCTATAACTTCTTTACTAAAATACTGATCCAAGTCAATTTCTTCAAGGATCACGAAGTTCCTATACTTCTTCCAATTTATATTCTTCCCTTCAATTAGCTTGGTCAAGGAATAAAAAATCTCTTTAGGTGTATTTAGGGAAGAAACCTATGGTATAAGGTGACCCTTGATAGAATCAACAATAATCCTCTTGGCCTTGACTAAGTTCTTCTTGTGTAAGGCTTTAGCCTCATCTCCCTCTAGAGCTGGAATTTCTCCACTTATGTAGGTGTCCAATTAATTTTCTTCTATAACCAGTGAGATCCTATACTTCCATGCTTGGAATTTTTAAGCTTCACCAAGCTTTTCATCAAGTTGGTGTGATTAGTCATTTTGAAATGAGAACCTCAAATTTAAATAGCAAAAGATTAGATCTTACCGATTTGAGGTGTCCGTCCTGGTTCTGGATCTGGTTGATCTAGGGTTTGTTAGAGAAACCCTAATTTTCAAAACTTGGAATTTCAAACTTCTAATTGGATAGAAATATGTGCCTCTTCAAGTTTTGTTATCCAATGTACTCCTTTTATGAAAACAGTGGAGGGAAGCTCCTGGAACAGGAAGCCGTAGTTTTCCAATTTCTTTCTCTGAAATGTCTGATATTGTTTCTTAGGTATATCTAGAATTACTAATCCCATGTGTTTGAAATTTCATACTGAGGTATCCTCATTTGTCCCATTTCCAACACCACGGGTTTGAGTATAATTGGTTTCACCAATTGGGATTTATGAGCGTTTTCCCAAGGTGACTTGTTTCAGGCTTGTTCAACATAGAAAAATTGTAAGACTACCACGTGTCATTGTTTCATCTCTTGGGTCTGAACATTTTACCATAGAATTTACAGTCCATTCCCTATCTAGAACATCTTGAAAAATTTCTTTTGGACCTTCGTAGCCCGAGGTATAGAAATTCTCGCAAGGTGTCCTGTTTAGGGATGAATCCTGGGATAGGATGGAACCCTAATTTGGAGGAATCATATCTCCCAGAATATAATTAATAGAAGAATGAAACTTTGACAAAGGGTACATCAAGAATTTATCTTCGTATTGTAAAGGTTTCAGCTCTTGATCCTTCTCCAAGATCGATATATAGCGAATGTACCAAAACTACTAGTTTTAGTATTTTAGGGTTTTCAGGTCCGGGGTCAAATTAGGGTTTGACTTTCCTGGAGTTTTACCCAACCAAAAATTTTGATCTTGGTCTCTAAATTTATATTTTGAGGAGGAGATAAATCCTATGTTGGGATCACTAAAAAATTCCTTTTTTTGTGAAAATCCCTAATTTCCTGTAGCAGTGACAGGTCAAAAATTGAAAATGCCCGTAATCAAATTCTGCTTCGACAGGAAGATGTGCCCTTCAATGGAGAGTTATCCTAGCTTCATTTTGTTGATGCTATATGGAGATAGACCCAAAAATTAAGAATCCCTAGCTTCTGCAATTGCACAATGTATTCTTCTTAGGTTAGCTCTGATACCATGTTATAATTTTATCATTTAAGCAATATGATATAGGATATTATCTGAGAGAATAACATGCACAACAATAATCACGAGAGACAAGAGACAGAAAGAGTTTTCCTTAGGGAAACCATAAAGTAGAAAACCCACCAAATTCCTCAGATATATAATGAGCACCAATAGCAAAAGTAAAACCCAAAGACACAAAGATGATCTCCGACAGTTGTTCTCTCTTTCACTTGTGCAAGCTCCTCTTCTCTCACTCATGTGCTGCATTTGAGTGAGTGTGTGTTTAGAATAGAGAGTCTCACTCTCTGCTTATACTATTTTTCCACTTGACAATTACTTACCAAGGCCGACCTCACTAGGAGAGTCTAATAACCCTAGTACCCCTCAACTATGGGGACTATTTCCCTGACTTAAAAAGGAGGGTTAACCTCTATGACTTTACATGAATTTATTATATTAATGATTCTCCCAATAGAAACATCGAGGTACAATGAAATACAATATAAGATATACAAGTGAATACATTCTAAAGTTACAAATACATCAACAGTACTTAGTTGGACCCCCGAATCACCAAATAGCGTCGTTTAGGGCCTCAAAATGGCCCCAAAAGTTTGGGACCAAAAAATTGTAAAAAAATTACTAGAAAATTGTCAAAATGGACAATTGCTTTGAGCCAGTGGAATAGGTGGGTGGCCACCAATATCCATATAGATAAATCCTCCCCCCTTAGGAAGAAATGGTACCCATTGCATCAAATCCATTATCATCTATCAAACTGTGTGTTGAGTTGAGCTCCTAGTGTGACATTTGATGAAGTGAAAATGATGCCTTTATTTGACATCTTTAGAGGGTTGTAATTGTTGTTGATGGATGTGCTGGAGTTGTTGAACAATTTTGGTTTCCATGTTATCCTTGGTATGAACCAATGTGGATGGGTTCTTCCTGGAGGAGCACCTTGAATGTGTGGCCTTTCATTGTAGAGGTACTCAGATAGATGAGGAAACAATGACTTTGTGTTCTTCTTGTTTCTGTTGAGAAGAGGGACATTGTGTAAAGTGTGTGGAGGTATCTGTGATTTGATGTTCTCCTTCAAAGGAAATTGTGAATAGGGAAAATTTCCTAGTGTGGGAGATTATCTTCCTGCCCTGATTGGTTGGGATAGGTGCGACTATCTTTGGTATATGATAGAGTTGTCTAGGCCAAAGTGACAACGACACTACGAGGTCGTGACTCAAATACAGCATGAAACTTACACATATATGGTTTTCCTAAAAGAACATCACTAAATTCAAGTGGGGCCACATCATACAATACCTCGTCTTTGAAGGGGTTGAGGCCATATGGTAGGGAACATTGTTGACTAACGCGGAGTCCTCGTCCTTGGCTTAGCCAACCGATGTTGTATTGGTGTATGTGTGGTGTTGTTAGTAGATCCAATCTCTTGACGACTTCTGTTGAAATCATGTTATTTTGGTTGATGCTGTAAAAAACAAAGTGTTGAGGGATTCCCTTCACCCAAATCTATGAGTGGAAGAGGCGCTCTTCTGCCTCTAACTCTTTAGGTTCCTCTAGTTGAATCTATTTGGTAGCAATAGTGACACTGGGTTCTGCATGAATGATCTGCTTCGCTTGGTCCACAACAATGACATTGGGTTTTGAATCGAAATTAGGATTTGATTATGAAGCTTTGATATCGGCCACCAATGACTACTTTGAGTGGCATTCATCAGTTTTTTTCTAGGGGATTTTTTGGAACTCACACCAATTCTCGGTGTCCTTCTTTGTCTTTCCATTACCCTTATTATCTTGTGGAGGGGGCTGGTTTTCCTTTCCTTGTCCTATGTTTTGTTAGCCATGGTTTCCCTTTCCTTACTTCTACGGTGGATTCATAGGTCTAAAGTCTCGCTTGTTATTTTGTCAAAATTTCTCCTCAATTTTGACAACATATTGATAGGAAGCTCCCAATGAAGAGATGTCTAGGAAGTCCATCTCTTTTCCTTTGTACCGATGTAGTCCACTGCGATATTTCAGTACCAGGTTTTGCTCGGAGTCCTTGATACCTAACTTTGTACACAAGGTATGAAAGTTGTTGGTGTACTCTGACATGGTTTGGTCCCTCTCTTGACATAGAGTGGTCCATTTTGTGTATTGGTCATCATAGTTTCCCACAAGGTAATATTGTTCCTTAACGACATCTATAAAAGAGACCCAAGTGGGATTGGACTCAAACATTCTAGACTTGTCTAATGAGTTTTTATCACAATAAGCTTCCCACCAATTTTTGACATGGGGGAAGGTATTGACGAGCGCAAAGGTGATATTTTCCCTATCGAAAAAATTGTGGACAGAGAAATACCCTTCTAGAATATTCAAACATTTATCTAGGGCATCAACATCAATGTATCCTTCAAATAAAGGAATATTAAATTTAACTTGTCCCTTGAAGAGAGTTTCATCTCTGAAATGACTGCTCGTTAAATGTGCATCTGTCATGGTTGGAATTTGTTGAAGGATATTGGAGAAATTATCGATCATCTTGTTCCTCTGTCGCACGAGTGATTCCTCAAGCAATAACTTGATAAGATCTCTTGATTCATTGTCTCTCTTTTCTTCCTCCATGGGAGGTCATTTGGGGCGGCGAGAGTGATATTCCCTAAGTGAAATTAGTTCAAGGCCCAACTCTCTATACCCTAACCTCGTCGGGGACCTGCATCGAGAAACAATCAAAGAGTAGAAGGCTATGATACCATTGATCCAATTTTATGTGAGAACGAAATGAAAGAACATAGATAGAATCATAAACATAGACATATTACAAGGAAAATAGAGATACAATAAACATGTATTCTATTAAATGACATATATAATACATACTATACAATAAAGGAGCTAGAATGGTGGTAGATATCTATGAGAAGAGATGTGGATGCTACGCTCATTCATGCCAAGTTGAATACAAAATCAGGATGAAAGGGCCTATTTATAATAAGCATGAGGAAGAGAACCCTAAACATCCAAAACATAACCCTAGAAGATGAGTCGTCATAAATTTTGTTTCCCCAAGGGTTTTAGTTGAACAATAAACTTCCTGGGGTCATAACTTTTGCATATAACTTTGTTTGGGGTGTTCGATAGCCCGTTGCAAAGGTATATCCAAGATTTACATCTTTTGCCATGAGACTATGTATTGGGCCTTGGGACATAAGGAAAAAATTAATGTAGAATTCTTCCTAAGTATGGAATAAGAGTGTAAAGGAGAAGAGAAAGGAGCTACGATAGAGGAAGAATCATCAAAGGATAGGGAAGAGTGTTGCGATAGAAGAAGGAAAGTGAAGAATAAGAGAAAGAGAAGGCACAAAATGAGGAAGCTATGCCAATTTAATAAGCCATGATAGAAGGACAGATCAAGATACGAGATGACATGGAATAATATTCACGGAAGCAGGCATGCGAAGAAGCGTAACAATAGGGAAATGATAATAAGGCATAACCCTGAGAAAGCGACAATCCCTAACGATCGTGGGTATGAGCTCGACGGGAGCCGATGGAAACCACACATGTAAAGCCATCTTTATAAGTCAAGACGATAGCGCCTTTTTGTTATGTATTGCTAGATTAGGAAATATAGCCTGTTGGCTAAAGATAGTAAGTTGGCTGGGATAACAACTGAAGCTGAGTTTGTCAGATTCTATATCTTGTCAGTATTGACTTTGTAAAATCATGTATGGGATTTGTATTGAGTCTGTAATATTGCTATAAAATAAGGAACCCAAATTGTAAATGGGTTAGATGGTTTTAGTAGATTAGCTGATAGAAAATTTTTGAGTAATCTCTAGACTCTTGGGAAAGAAACTTGAGCTAGACTGGAGATAGATAGTTTTTGGATAATGACTCTAGATCGCTGAGTGCATCAGAGTAGTGGTTCTGCAGCCGAGTGCAAACATGGGTAGAGAAGGTTGAGTCGATCTAGGCTGTGTGTGGATCACTAGTAGGAGTAGAGTAGAGCAAGAAAGAGAGAAGATCAAAGAGCATGAGAGAGAGGAAAAGTCTGCAAAGATAGAAGAAAATATCTTGAACATAGTTTGTAGCTTTGTGTGCAGATAAAAGGTGCATTTATTTCCTCATGCCAATTCCAGATGAAGAGCACCTTGTGGTTTTTTCCCGGATGGGTTTCCACATTATATGTTGTGTATATGTGTGAATGTTGAATAGCTTAGTTAGATGCATAAATACTGTGTTAATTGATTGATTGATTACTATGTTGCAATTGTATAAATGCATGACTGACGCATTATAGTAATGAATATGCTTATGATGTTTGTTCATTGTTGTTTACGTGAATCACATAAACAAGGATTGAATTATTAGTTGGTGTTGAAATATAAGTGCAAACCATAAACCCACCTTCCCAGTCTTCATTGGAAACCTTGGCACAGAGCCAAGGTACTAAAACACCCTCCCGCACAAAATGCAGAAACATGGTTCTGGCAGTTACCCATAAAATTGAGATATCTTGGGTGAGATGACATCTGTGTCACATGTGCTTCCAGCTGAGCTCCACTCCATTGGGCCTATATCTTGGGGTTTGTTGTGCTGACCAAGAAGGGACTGGACCTGGGTTTGCTGGGGAAGAGGGATGAAAGCCAACAAATGGTTCTATTTCTGAGACCTTGAAGTGTTGTGGTGAGGGATATGTTCTGGCATCCCATGAAATCAGAAATCCAAGCCTAGGTGTATTTCAAAGAGCTAGAGTTTGCACGAGAAGAAAGTGAAGGATCCTAATGGAACCCAGCAAATTGGTTGGGACAATACATTTATTTGGACATTTACGAGATTTGTTCAAGTTCCCCATTGTATTTTATTAATGGTTGTCTAAGTTGGCAACCCAACAAAAAATTTTCAAGGAGGAGAGTTGAAGGAGTGGACTCCTCTCTTGATTGAGCGGTTGAAAAGAGTCAACAACCCTATATCAAGGGTTGTGGACTTCTGGGTAGATATTATTATAGAAGGATATATCACTGAGTTCGTTGTTGACATAATAACCTCATATAGTGAGGCAGATCAAAAAAAATTTCATGTACCACGCAGTCGATATCTATTATCTTTAAAGACATGGATAAAAATGCTTATATGTGAAAAATGAATTCTACGAATGATAGATTGAATAAGCAAAAGGTGGATATGTCTCAACAAAACTCTAGAGTGAGATGTTCCTAGGAGATAGTGGAACTGAACTAGAGCCAGTATTTTTAAGAAGTAGAAGAAGATTCAGATCTGGTAAAAGAAGGAAAACTATGTTAGAACGAGGGAGTTACAGCACAAACCGAGAAGAAGAGGGATACAAGTTTGTGTCATATCTAGATGATGGATCTTGTAATGAAGAGGAAGAATATCAACCGATCTTAGAAGGTGATGAGGAGTCAGAAGAATCAACTAAAGCCCCAGAACAAGAATGTGCTTACAACTCGCCTACCATACCAGAGGTAAGATCGCCAAACCTATCTCTAAGTACTTATGTACATACGAGTACTACTAACACTATAAATAGCAGACAAGGAAGTCTGACTAGCCCCGATTTTGTTTCGACAGTACCACCATCGATAAAATGGTTGGAGCTGACTTTAAGCTCTCAATATTCAATGGAAACGGGTTGGAAGACCCTGAGTAGCATTGGTTTCTTTGCGATGATGTCTATACTATGCGGCAGATCCAGGATGAGAATGCGATGAATGCACAGATGATCAAGACCCTACGAGGTCATGTGCTAGATTGGTATATGAAAATTTCCATAGTACTAGTATGAGTTGTCCCGAAAACACTCAATGAGATTCGACTCGGGTTGATAGATGAATTCAAAAATTCGAATTCTGAAATCTAATGCATCATTGAGATCAAAGAAATTAAGAAGCTAACGATAGAATCTGTTTGGGACTTTGACCAAAGATTTAAGACATTAATGGCCAAAGTGAGTTTTCGAATGTCGGATGTGCAGCACAAGGAATGGTTTATTTCTACCTTGCTACCACATATTTGAACCTCGTTGATGCAACAAAAACTCATGTCGTAGATAGAGGCTCTTGAAATAGAAATGAAATTAGAAGCCTTGTCAATTGGAGACACTGGCTCAGGAATGATGCAAATTTAGTCATAGCTGGACAATCTTGATCTGCAGCTCCAAGACATTAAATGAGGCAAGGAAGTTCAGGAGGAAATATGGTGTACAAGGTGCAT
Source organism: Pseudotsuga menziesii (assembly GCA_001517045.1). Classification (NCBI taxonomy): domain Eukaryota; kingdom Viridiplantae; phylum Streptophyta; class Pinopsida; order Pinales; family Pinaceae; genus Pseudotsuga; species Pseudotsuga menziesii. Next base: position 232,329 of record LPNX010571292.1, read on the forward strand.
ATCATATGAACACCATAAAGATAATTTCCCAGTGCTAATGATCTATGCTGCAGCAAGTGCGCCAAACCCATTAAACACCCAATGAATGCCTTTGTGTAGAATATGCCAGACTAAAGGGCATAAGTATGAGGAATACCTGTACTTACATAAGATTGTGAGTGCGCCTGCTAGTATCTATTGTAAATTTTTCAAGTCAGTAGGTCATGATTAGAAAGACTGCAGAGCACTTCAGCTGCTGCAAGAGAAGACGATGGATACCTACTTAATGAAAAACGATGAACAAATGCAAGCTGAATGAGCGCAACCTCAATATCAGCCTACACAGTATCAACAAAAACAATATCCTCAACCACAATACCAACAGAATCAATATCCTCATCAACAAAAATAATGTCTGCAAAGGGGGGTTGTGAATTTTAGAGGTCGAGGACAACAACCAGGAGGAGAATTTGGTCGCAGAAGAGGCCAAATCTTATGTTATAATTGTGAGCATCCAGGACATTTTTCTCGAGATTGTCAAAGTCCTGCAAAAAATTGTACATATTGTAAAGCATTTGATCACACTGTTGAACAATGCCCGTAACTTAATGCAAAATGGTAGGATAGAATTGTCGTTAACCTCAACCTAATACAGAATCCTAATCCAAACCCCAATCAAAATATTCAAATGATTTCTTCTGAACCAAGACAACGCAACCTTGTTGTAGTTACAGGAGGAGGTGTTGCGACAAGAGCAGACCAAAACACACAACAAGGACATCTGTAGGTGCGACCTGTGACAGAAAAGAAAGCTCCCCTAAATGTCCAACAAGAGTAAAAACAATTTTTCTTGGACGTGCGACAGGAATTTTCCAATCCCAATCAGCCGTTAACATATGGACAAGTTAGAGCTATGCCTGAATGATTTGAACAACTAATCAGGAGGCTGCCCATGAAAAAGGTTAGTAAGCTTAAATATTTTTTCAAAAGTTGTTTAGCACTAATCCATGATAAAGATGTTGTCGCAGAACTGACAACACTCATAGAAGAAACCATAGAAGACCCGTGACCTGAAAAAAGAGTCAATCATATTGGGAGAAAACTAAAGACATGCCGAGAACTGCAAATGACTGCACAGATAGGAGATTATGATATGGACTATATCATACTAGACTAGGGCTCGGATGTCAATCTATTGACTAGGAAGACATGGGAGAGCATGAATAAGCTGTGACTGGATTGGTCCCCTATCCAACTAAGGCTTGCGAACTGGTCGAAGGTTCTACCACTCGGTAGACTATCCCAAGTACTTGTGGAATTTGAAGGCTTAAGAACATATGCCGAATTTGAAGTTATTGACATTGATGACACAAACCCATATCCTACACTTCTAGGAATTGATTGGGAAATAGACAACAAAACTATTATAAAGTTCAAGAAGAGGATCTTGTCTTTCGAAGATTTTGAAATAAGAGTGGTTGCACCAATTGATCCGCTTGAAGGACAATGATATGTCGAGCCTGTGCATAGCAAAGGGAAAGAAAATTATCTAGAACAACTGTACACATCATGTCTTCGAAGGACAACTATATTAACCCAACACCTGACAAAAACCTGACTTGGTGAAGTGTAAGTTCATGCACATCCGACTTAGGAGATGCTCTGGAAAATTGGCAGAACAAGATACATGAAGTTTCCATGCGCAGATGTGTGAGAGTCACAAGAGATGTTCGAAGGGTAGGAGCCAAAGAAAGTGCGCTTCCTACATATGAAGAATTTCCTAATCTTGCACCTTTCTTGTAAGGATTTGAAGAAAAGGTCACAGAATCACAACGACTGTCCGCTTTGGACTATGTGTTGAAAGCTACAACCGCTAGATGGTGGGGTACACACAAATAATCTATCTCTGAATGGTCACAATGTAGGAGACTAATGAGGATTTGGTTTGGAGAAGAGATCAGTTATTCTAATCAAAAGGACATAGGATTGACAGATCCTAGAAAACATATTGATTATTGTTGTGGGATTTGGAAAGAATATCCATGACAAGAATGGGTTCACCGATTCATACATAAGTTGGAGATGGTGCTAAGAAGTTGGTACACCTCAGAAGAGCTGCGACGAGGAACCATTGAATGGGAAAGCTTAGCTGTTTTGAACACCCAACATTTGATGATGCGTTACAAGTCATCAAGGAAAAGACCTTTAAAGAGATACCTGTTGTGGTCATGAACTCCCATCAATGCAACATAACTACACATAACTACACGACATGGTATAATATTACAAAGGATCCGAGTGATAGTGACCCATCCGCCATAATCTCCATGTGTCAGAAGGAATGTGCAAAGTGGAAAGAGATCGCATGTATGAAAATACACAGTACCCTGTTAGACATGACATAAAAATAAAAATTAAAAAATGAGGGAGAAACTAACAGTGATATTTTTGCATACCAACCCGCTTGTTAAAAATAACTACCAATTAAAGTGACAGGACAGTGCTGATATAATGCAAAAATATTTGATTAACGAGTCGACGGTAGGCCCATGTGATGGAATGACAGATTCCTTTTTGAAAAATTGATGGTGCATACAAAGAACAAAGAATGGCTAGTATTAGTTAAGGTATTTATCAAGCTCCACTACCCTGACCATGTTCCTTGATTGCTGATGAAAACCACTGTTATCGTGTCAACCTCGATGCACTGAACTGGTAAGGTTGTAGTATGGTCATCTCTATCTTTAGAAAAAGCACAGTTGAATCCAAGTCTGTATCACCCACCTCGATAATGGAAGATACTGCAGGTTACATCCCACCACCGACGAGCCCTGTTAATGAACAAACTACTCTCGGAGTACAGCCGAAGGCTACTAAACTAGTTCGAAAGGAAATACCAAGCCCATGAGTGGCTCAACAAAGGAAACAAAACAACACCTGAAAGAGGAAGGGACGAGCAGTAACACCCCCAGAGCCAACCCTGCCAGCAAAGGATTTTGAGACAAGGAATTTGTTGCCACTATATGTTCCACATCATTGCGGAAATGCACCAGACACTGCAATCTCAAAGAACATAAAGACTTTGCTGATAGTGCCACTAGTACCTGATGGAGTGAAGGTAGTAAAATATATTTTACCCAAGGTGCATAAGCTATATTACAGTGACCATGATACCAATACACAACCAGACTTAAGCCGCAAAAATTATATGGACATTGTGCAGGACACACTAGAGGGGCCTCAAAGATATGTTGCAAAGGAATGGGCTACACAATAGGAAAAGTATGACATATTATCATCGCTGTATATGCCACATTTTGGGCATGGTATACAAATTAACACTTGTGTTAAGTAGTTACTTCTTATTTTCCATAACGAGGTTCTTTGGTTAGGAAAACCTATACCTGTGGATGTTAAGCTCATCGTCGTCATCACAGTGACTTCCCAATGCTAGAATGAACCCAACACCATTGCTAAAAAAGGATCAAGAGGCAGCCATAGCTAAGTGGATGAAGAAAAAGTATGGTGTACAGAGAAGTAAAAGAGGGTTTTTGATTCATACCATTAATAACCCCATTGTTAGATTTGTTGCCAAGGTTTGCCAAGGTATTAGCATCCAAGTTACTCCGCAAAATGAACCTGGACCAGTGTACAATGGGAGAAATTGTGCCTGTAGAGCTCTGCACGACAGGAACTCTGATCAACTGGTCTCAATTCTTGTTAAATGAGCTTGCTCAAGATGCCATTGATGCATAGGAAAGGAGTTGGGCATTTCACTACTCATGGCTGTTAATTTTAATTTCATTCATCACATGGTCTGACCCTAAAGACTATCAAGGGGTTGACCTGCAGGTAAAGAGCATGTCCAGGTGAGACGCCACCATTTTCCAGCAACTTTGCTCCATTGTTAAGTTTGAAGTTGGCCCAGACAATATTTACCTACAACCATGACAGTAGCTGCAACAGCCAAAGATACAATCCAAGTTTATCTTGACCAAGGAGGAGATCCAAGAAATTACTAATCAATGGCCGAAGGAATGGAATTTTACAGTATTTGAAGAAAAAATCCAGCAGGAAGACAACCAATTCCAAGAAGAGGAGGAAAATGAAGAAGAAAACCACCTAGAGGGTTTACACTCTGACGAAAATCACACCCCCTCAATACCAACATACCCGGAATTAGAACATGGGGGGGGGGGGTTAGGAAGAACAAGTACATCCAAGCAGAAAGAAGAAGAAGATGAAGGCTGACTGAAATGAAAACACTATTAGCTTGGACAGTGATGATATGCAAATAATGACTGAAGCAATCACCGAAGCAGTTTAATCTAGTTTCAAGTCTATAGACGAATGACACAAGGAGATTTCTGGTATAGTCACTAACCTTAATAAGGTTTTCTATAAAGCAGTAGAAGAATTTAAAATTGTTGTTGATTATCCAAGTCCAACAGCTGAGTCCCAAGCCCCATCTGAAACATCATGAATGGAACAAACTGTGGCCTTTGTGCCAGCCCTACCAATAATGGTACAAGTCTCTAAAGTTGTTGTTAAGTGTGGCACCTCGGAATCTAATTTTGATTTTTAGGATACTCACCAACTTATTATAGACTTTTAATCTATGCACATGAACAAAGTATATGCATTCCAGAATATTGTCAATGTAGAAATAAGGCCGCGTGGGTGGCACTTGGCTATAAAGGTAAAGCTTGCACATCAAGACATTAGGAAATTGAAAGGTGAAATTCAATAGGCTAAAAAAATAAGCTAGATTTGGATAATCACTGCCAAAGAATAAGTGAAGCAGTTGCCATGGCCTGCAGTAGCTTTGAAGTATAAGGAATAACACCAGAAATGGCCCCAGATGCCAAAATAACATAGTTAGTTGAAATAACAGCTGACCTTAAGAAGAAAGTGACAGAGTTAGAAGAGCAAAGGATTCCCAAAAACTCACTTAAAGTGTTGGAAAGTAGACGTGAGGAAACCACTCAGGCTACAAAAAGGATAAAGGAAGCAGAGAAAACATGTGCTAAGGCTATAGACCAAGTATCCCAGACTTGGGAAACTCTAATGGATGACGAGCAATCACAAAATATTGCAAATGAGTTCACTACAGTGGAAGCAAATATCACGCAAATAAGAAATGAGATGAAACAACTTCCCTTGGAGCAAAAAAAAGTCAATACAACATAAGTGCGCAGACTGTAGCAACAAACCACCGCACTACGTTCACAACAACAACAACATGAGAAAAAGGTATAAGAATTGCAAGTAGAAGCAAAAAGAGTCACATGTCTAATTCAACTTATTCATCAGAAGGTGTGCTAGGTAGCGACCTCGATAGAAAGAGACACGCTGGAACACGTTGGTTCTAACCTGGTGGAGCACATGCAGAAAACATAGGAGGAAGTGCACGTAGAAACATAGAAGTTGCTGAAAACTGTGGAGGATTTTTAGACCAAGATCAACGCAAGTCAGACCATGGAGGAATAGTTCACATGGCTCAGTTTGAGCCACAGGTGAGTGTTGGGGGCCTGTTCGGCCTCAGGATAGAAGGGCAGAATTCATGTAGAATTCTACCTAAGTATGGAAAAAGAGTGCAAAGTAGAAGAGAATGGAGCTACGATAAAGGAAGCAACATCAAAGGAAAGGGAAGAATTCCGTAATAGAAGAAGGAAAGTGAAGAAGAGGACAAAGAGACGGCATGAGATGAGGAAGCTGTGCTAGTTTAGTAATCCATGACAGAAGGACATAGCAAGATATGAGATGACATGGCAGAATATTCGCGGAAGCAGGCGTGCGAAAAAATATAATGACAGGAAAATGACAATAAGGCATGACACTGAGAAAGTGACAGTCTTTAGCGATTGTGGGTATGAGCTCAGCTGGAGCCGGTGAAAACTTCTTGTGGAAAGGCATCTTTGTAAGTCAGGCCAATAACACCTTTTTGTTATGTATTGCTAGAATAAGAAAGGCAACTTGTTGGCTAAAGATGGTAATTTTGTTGGGATAGCAACTAAAGCTAAGTCTGTTAGAGTCTATATCGAGTCAGTATTATGTCTGTACAAAAATGTATGGGATTTGTATCAAGTTTTTAATATGGCTATAAAAGAAGGTACCCTAGTTGTAAATGGGTTAGATGGTTTTCACAAATTAGTTGATACAACAATTTGAGTAATCTATAGACTCTTGGGAAAGACACTTAAGCTAGACTGGAGATAGATAGTTTTTGGATAATGACTCTAGATCGCTGAGTGCATTAGAGTAGTGGTTCTATAGCTGAGTGTGCAAATGGATAGAGAAGGTCGAGTTGATCCAGGTTGTTTGCAGATCACTAGCAGGATTACAATAGAGAAAGAAAGAGAGAAGATCAGAGAGCATGAGAGGGAGGAAAATCCTATAAAGATAGAAGAGAAGATCTTGAACTGAGTCTGTAGCTTTGTGTGCAGATAAAAGGTGCATCTATTTCCGCATGCCAATGCCAGATGAAGAGCACCTTGTGGTTTTTTCCCGAATGGGTTTCCATGTTATATGTTGTGTATATGTGTGAATGTTGAATAGATTAGTTAGATGCATAAATACTGTGTTAATTGATTTATTGATTATTTTGTTGCAATTGGATAAATGCATGAATTCCGCATTATAGTAATGAATATGCTTATGATGTATGTTCACTGTTTTTTACGTGAATCACATAAATAAGATTTGAATTATGATTTGGTGTTGAAATATAATTTCAAACCATCAACCCACCTTCCTGGTCTTCGTTGGAAGACTTGGCGCAGAGCTAAGGTACTAAAACACCCTCCCATACAAACTGCAGAAATGTGGTTCCCGTAGTTACCCATAAAACTGATATATCTCGGGTGAGACAACATCTGTGTCATAGATGCTGCTGGCTTAGCTCCACTCTATAAGGCCGATATCTTGGGCTTTATTGTGCTGACTAAGAAGGGACTTAACCTAGGTCCACTATGGAAGAGGGACGAAAACCAACACTATGTTGGATGAAATTTAGGCCCCCCAAATTGCAAAAAAAAAGTCATTTAGAGCCTCAAAATGGCCCCATAAATTTGGGGCCCGAAAAATCGTAGAAAAATTACTAGAAAATTGTCAAAATGGACAACTGTTTTGAGCCAGTGGAATAGGTGGGTGTCCACTGATCTCCACATGGATCAATCACCCCCCCCTTAGGAAGTGATGGTTTCCATTATGTTAAATACCTTATCATCTGTCGAACTCTGTGTTGAGTTGAGCTCCTCGTGCAACAATTGCTGAAGTGAAAAATGATGTCTTTGTTTGACATCTTCAGAGGGTTGTAATTACAGTTGATGGATGCATGGGAGTTGTTGAACAATTTTGGTTGTCATTTTATCCTTGGTATGAACTGGTGTAGATGGTTTATTCCTAAAGGAGCACCTTGAATGCATGGCCTTGCATTGTAGAAGTACTCAGAGAGATGATGCAACAATGACTTTGTGTTCTTCTTGTTTCTATTGAGCAGAGGGGCCTCGTGTAGAGGGAGTGGAGGTATCTATGATCTGATGTTATCCTTCATGTTATATTTTTATCATTGAAGCTAGCATTATGATCTGAGGATCTTATCTGAGAGAATAACATGCACATCAATAAAACACAAGAGACAATGAACACAAAGATTTTCCTTGGGGAAACCATAAAGGAGAAAACCCCGCAACTTCCTCAGAGATAGAATCAACACCAAAAGTAAAACCCAAAAACATAAAGATGATCTCCTAACAGTAGTAGTCTCTCTCTTTTCCCAACAACTTCTCTCTCACACATGCACCCCAATGAGTGGGTGTGTGTGTGATAAATAGAGAGGCTCACTATCTATTTATATTCTTTCGTTCACTTAATGTCCTCTCCCTGTCGACCTCACTTAACAATTACTTACTAGAGCTGACATCTCTAGGAGAGTCTAATAACCCTAGTGCCCCACAAATTGTGGGGACTTTGCTCCTCCGACCAACAAGGAGGGTTATCCTTAACACAATGGTGGGGACTATTGCCCCGACTTACAATAACTCACCTAGGGTCGACTTCTCTAGGATAGTCTAATAACCCTAGGGCCCCACAACTGTGGGGACTTTAACCCTTGATCAATAGGAGGGCTACCCATAATGACTTGACATGACTTGTTCATATTATAGAAACTCTCGATCAGAACATTAGGGCATGACATGACTCAATTAAATTATAAACACTTCCTGGAATAAACATCGGGGTACAATACATAAGATATACAAAAAAATACATTCTGAAGTTACAATTACATCAACACTCCCTCTTAACTAGGAAGGTATTCTCTCGACACAATTTATCAGCACAAGTCTTCTTCTCTGTATCATCTGGAACATCATCGAGTCCTTGTCATCTTCAAGTCATATGCATCTTCAAGTCATATTTCATCTTCAAGTCATCTTTATCTGGATATGGATCATCACTCGATCTGGATCATCATCACTGTATCTATATCATCACTTGATCTGGATCATCTCTGCTAGATCAACATCACTGGATCTAGATCATCACTCGATATGGATCATCACTTCTCGATCATCATCACTGGATTTGGATCATCACTAGATTTGGATCATCACTCGATCTGGATCATCACTGGGTCATCATCATAGGTGCTATCTCATGATTCTTCTCATCACAGGAAGTTCTACAGAGCCAGCCCTTTTTCATGCTGGTTGTAGGCCTAGCCTCCTTGTAGGTCTTCTTTAACGCTTATATCTAACCCTAAGTTAGAATGGCTAGCACTCACATATGACCATGAGAGGAACACATCCAACACCATGTCAGAAAGGCACAACACTTACATTCACCAGCATGATAGTACACAACTACTATCATCTGTGAAAAGGCACAACACTCACATCCACCAGCATGATAGGACACAACTACTATCATCTGTGGAAATGCACTGCACTTACATCTAACCTTGAATCATCAGAAAGGAATAGCACTTACATTCACCAGCATGATAGGACACAACTACTATCATCTGTGAAAAGGCACAACACTCACACCTGACCTTGACTCGTCAGAAAGGCGCAACACTTACATTTGATCTTGACTCGTAAAAAAGGCACAACACTTACATATGACCTTGATCGTCAAAAAGACACTCAGTCCTAGACTGAGGGTTCCTGGTAACTGACCAGGTGCCTTCATTCAAAGAATGACAATAGCCCTTATATCTGAACATGTAGGAACCAATCCTACAATCACATCAGAATGGCTCAGCACTCACATTTGACATGGAAGGAACCAATCCTCTCACCATGACAGAATGGCTCTAGGTCTCATCATTTCCCCTTGGAGGGAACCTCGATCTAGAGAACACCAAGCTTCTCCTTGATGTACTCAAACTTCACTCTAGCATAGAATCACATCAGGGCTGATTACGTTCAAGGATAACCTACGAGCTTCGCTAGGACCGATTACATCTGAGGACAACCTACACATCTGTTTACATCTGAGCAACCTACGAGCTTCGCTAGGATTTATGCTCAGACAACCTATCTTACTGACCATGATAGAACTCCCTCTTTTGAGAGATCTCAATCTGGATCACATACTAGAGCTTCACTTCTCCTCTCTCCAAAGAGCAAGTGGCAACATCTTTTGCCTCAGCTATACTCAGCGCCATGCAAGACTCCGTCTTGCCAAACCAAGAGATCACACTTGATCCCATATTGAATTAGCACCTCAAAGTGCTCTTCCTATCAATGGCACTGCCTACCCAATACGAATCCTCATAAACCTCCAGGTTAATCTTCTGATTCTCCTCATACTTGAGCCCATAATCAACTGTACCCTTTAGGTACCTCACTGCATGCTTTGCAACCATCAGGTGAACATGTCTCAATGTGTTCATAGCAAAGCAAATATCTGGTCTCATATTTGTCAAGTACATTAAGGAATAAATCATCTGATGATACATCGTGGCATCAACCGACTCTAATGAAGCAACTCTCAATAGCTTCAGGTTCGATGCCATAGGTGTGATCATGGCCTTGTAGTCCATCATCCTGAACCTCTTCAGGATCTCTACTGCATACTTCCCTTGTCCACACCTCCATGCCTAGAAAATAGTGCATTGACACATAACAGGAGCATCACTGGTCTTCCACCTTCAACCTTGAAGCAAAGGTTGGAATCCAATTTACTCTCAGTAAAGCCTAGAGTCATCACTAATCTATCCATCCTCTCATACCATGTTGAACCTCAGGATATTCTACAGTCACTCCCTCTGAAGCATCATACTCCCTCTGTCTTACGTACTCTATGCACTGAAACATTCTGTACTGGAGTGACAAGTAGCTTCCTCTGCTACTAATATTCTATGTATCCATCTAGGGTCGCTGGATACCAAGATCCTCTATCTTTGAAAGCATTATTGCACCCATCTATGAGCTTGTCATCCTCTATAGGCTTTCATTTTCAACATTGTAGAAAAGGTTAATATCTTCATCAAGCTCCTCATGTATGTGTTATCCCATGGGTGTCTTCTGAGCTTGTACAAGGCTTTCTTTCATCTGCACACATGATTTTGCCTGTCATGTGACTTCACTTGTAGTGGCTGCAAATGTCTCTTCGTAGTCTATGCCTTCTTTTCATGAGAAGCCTCGTGCTATGAATCTTGCCTTGTATCCCACGATGTTTCCATCTACTACATGATGGAACTATGAACTTCTATTCATGTATTGATACCTCATCCTGGACATCATTCTTCTTGAACTGGTATTCCCTTTCTTCTTGATTACTTATTCATGGCTAGAAGGTTCTGCATCAATGATGTCGCTGCATTCGTCATATTATTCATCATCTTGAACTGTCATCACTTGTTCTTCGGAACAAGTCTCATCCTTCTTTGCTTGTAGGCGATTATGTATCTGATCTTTCCTACAAGTCAAATGCATTTGTATGGTTAGAAACATTTCATAAGGGATATTCATAATGGAAAATTATTATGCATAAATATATGATCATGCAACTATTTTAGCCAATACAACATTCATCCATATCTCATGGAAACTTTCTAGATGCCTTCCATCTCTACCAGGACAACATTGAGATTGTGCACTAATCCAATATGTCAGCAAAGAGGTTTCATTCTAGATAAGTAGCAATGGAGAGTTGTATAGCACCATAAGCTACTTACCCATCACATGCATATTAGTAGTATACTGTCATTAATGCAAACATTCTATCATGCATAATACATCAACTGAATATACACAAATGCATAAAAAAACAATATCATGAAATGACAATTGAATACTTATATTTATTTGTTTCATGGGTAGACTCCTTCTTGAGGCTTCAGCTTCATCGTCTTCTTCATTCATAATAGCATTGTTTCTTATCCAAACGCTAAGATGGATAAGAGTTTCTTCAAGAGTTGAGATCTTCATATTCCTAATTGCTTGAGGGATCTTCTTTGGATGGTGAGAGCTTGATCTTTAGTTGCTCCCATCTTCTCTTCTCTTATTATGAGTCAAGATTCTTCTTCTTCCCAGAGTCTACTGAAGGTAATCACTTCCTTCTGGCACACATTCCTCACATGAATGAATCCCATGATCCTGAGAGGCTATTCAAGGTGGTTATCACCACTTATACATTCTCCAATTCTTCTTCTACTGCTTCAAGTTGTTCTTTGATTTGAGAGGCCCTCGTAAAGTATGACTATATGGTCTCTGCATTCTAGATTTTCACATCCTTCAACTATTTTCTCAAAGTCATATTCCAATTTATGTTCTTCCCTTCAAATAGCCTGGTTAAGGAATCAAACATCTCTTTCAGTGTGTTTAGGGAAGACACTTGTGGTACAAGTTGATCCATGACTGAATCAACAATGATCTTCTTGGCCTTGACCAAGTTCTTCTTGTGTAAGGATTTTAACCTCATCTCCCTATGGAACTGGAACCTCTCTACTTATGTAGGTGTCCAATTAATTTTCTTTAGAGAGATCATATACTTCCATGCTTGGAAGTTTTCAACTTCACCAAGCTTATCATCAAGCTAATGTGATATGTCACTTTGAAATGAGAACCTCAAATGAAAATAGCAAAAGATTAGATCTTACCGATTTGAGGTGTCTGTCCAAGTTCTGGAGCTGGATGATCTAGGGTTTGTCAAAGAAACCGTAACTTTCAAAACTTGGAATATTTTAGATCTGATTGGATAGAAAGATATATCTCTTCAATGTGAGCTTTCCAATGTACTCCTTTTCTAAAAACAGTGGAGGGAAGCTCCCAGAACAGGAAGCCCTAGTTTTCCAATTTCTTCTACACAAATGCTTGATACTGTTTCTATGGTATCTCCAAAATTACTACTCCTCTATGTCTGAAACTTTGCATTGAGGTACCCTCGCCTATCCTATTTCAACACCATAGGTTTCATCATAATTTCTTTCACCTATTGGGACTTATGATCGTTTTCCCAAGGTGACCTGTTTCAAGACTGTTTAGCACAGCGAAGTGGTATGGACTTCCACGTGTCACTGTTTCATCATCTGGGTCTAAAAATTGGACCATAGAAGTTAAATTCCATTCCCTTTCTGGAACATCTTCAGAAATTTCATTTGTACCTTTGTATCCCGAGATATATCAATTATCCCCAGGTGTCCTGTTTAGGGATGAATCCTGGAAGATGCTGGAACCCTGACTTGGAGGGATCATATTTCCTAGAATATATCGAATCTAAGGATAAATTTTGGATACAATGTAAATAAGGATTTTATATTTGTCTTGTGAAAGTTTGAGCTTCTTATCCTTCTCCAATCTCTAGATATAGCGAATGTACCAAAACTTATAAGTTTTAGTATTTAGGGTTTTTTCCAGCTCGGGGTCAAACTAGGCTTTGACTTTCCTGGAGTTTCACCCAACCAAAAATATAGACCCAGGTCTCTAAACTTTGATTTTTATGAGGAGAGAAATCCTATGCCGGGCTCACTCAAAAATTCCTCTTCTGTAAGAAGCCCTAATTTCCCGCACCAAAAACTAAAAATGCTTGGAATCGAATTCCGCTTCAACAGAAAGATGCGCCCTTCAATGGAGAGTCATCCTAGCATACTTTTGCTGATGGATTGTGGAGAGAGACCCAAAAAGTAAGAAGCCCTAGCTTCTGCAGCTGCACGATGTCTTCTTCTCAGGTTAGTTTTGATACCATGTTAGACTTTTATCACTCAAGCTAACATTATGATATTAGGATCTTATCTGAGAGAATAACATGCACAATAATAAAACACAAGAGACAATGAACACAAAGATTTTCCTTGGGGAAACCATAAAGGAGAAAAACCCACAACTTCCTCAGAGATAGAATCAACACCAAAAGTAAAACCCAAAAACATAAAGATTATCTCCTGATAGCAATAGTCTCTCTCTTGTCCCAACAACTTCTCTGTCACTCATGCGCCCCAATGAGTGAGTGTATGTGTGATAAATAGAGAGCTCACTCTCTATTTATATTCTTTTGTTCACTTAATGTCCTCTCCAACATGTCAGACTCACTTAAAAATTACCTACTAGAGCCGACATCTCTAGGAGAGTCTAATAACCCTAGTGCCCCAAAACTTGTGGGGACTTTGCCCCTTCGACCAACAAGGAGGGTTATCCTTAACACAATGGTGGGGACTATTGCCCTGACTTACAATAACTCACATAGGGTCGAATTCTCTAGGATAGTCTAATAACCCTAGGGCCCCACAACTGTGGGGACTTTAACCCTTGATCAATAGGAGGGTTACCCACAATGACTTGAAATGACTTGTTCATATTATAGAAACTCTCAGTCGAAACATCGGGGCATGACATTACTCAATTACATTATAAACACTTCCCGGAATAAACATCGGGGTACAAGACATAAGATATACAAGTGAATACATTCTGAAGTTACAATTACATCAACACTTCAAAGGCATTTGTGAATAGGGAGAATTTCCTAGTGTGGGATATTATCTTCCCTCCATGCTTGGTTGGGGTAGGTGCAATTATCTTTGGTATCTGATAGAGTCGTCCTCCCAAAGTGACAATGACACTTTGAGGTCATGACTCGTATACAACATGATGCTTCCACATATATGGTTGTCCTAAAATAATATCACATACTTCAAGTGGGTCCACATCACATAATACCTCATCTTTCAATGGCTTGATGCCATATGGTAGGCGACATTGCTGACTAATGCAGATACCTTGTCCTTGGATTAACCAACCGATGTTGTATGGTTGCGGATGTGGTGTTGTCATTAGCACCAAAATATTGATGACTTATGCTGATATTAGGTTATTTTTTCTACCGCTGTCAACAACAAAGCCTGGACGGATTCCATTCACCCACATCTATGAGTGGAAGAGGCGTTATTTTGCCTTTGACTCTTTAGGTTCCTCTAGTTGAATCTATGTGGCAGAAACAATGACATTTTTTTCTTCATTAATGATATGCTTCCCTTGGTACACGACCATGACATTGGGTTTTGAATCAAAATCAAGATATGATTCAGAAGCTTTGATCTCGACCACTAATGACTGCTTTGAGTGGTATTCATCAATGTTGTGCCAAGGGATTTTGTGGAACTCACACCACTTCCCGCTATCCTTCTTTGTATTTCCATTACCCTTATTTTCTTGTGGTTGGGACTGGTTGTCCTTTCTTTGTCCTGTTTTATGCAAGATAGGGTTTCACTTTCCTTGCTTCTATGGTGGATTCATAGGTCGAAAGTATCACTTGTTCTTTTATCAAAATTTCTCCTCGATTTCGACAACATACCAATAGACAACTCCCATTGAAGATATGTCCAAGAATTCCATCTTTGTTTGTATGTACCTATGTAAGAAATTGTGATATTTCAATACCAGGTGCCACTTGAAGTCCTTGATACCCATATTTTTACGCAAGGTATGAAAGTTTTTGGTGTACTCCGACATGGTCTGGTCCCTCTCTTGACGTAGAATGATCCATTTTGTGTATTGGTCATCATGGTTTCCCATAGGGTAATATTGTTCCTTAATGACATCTATAAAAGAGACCCAAGTGGGATTGGACTCAAACATTCCAGAATCGTCTTATGAGTTTTTCTCACAATAAGTTTCCCACCAATTTTTGACATGGGGGACGACCTTGAGGAGCATAAAGGTGATATTTTCCCTGTCAAAAAAATCGTGGATAGAAAAATACCCTTCTAGAACATTCAACCATTTATCTAGGGCATCAACATCAATCTGTCCTTCAAATAAAGGAATATCAATTTTAACTTGTACCATGAAGGGATTTGCATCTCCGAAAACGACTGCTCATTGATGGTGCATCTGCTGTTGTTGACATTCATCGAAGGATCTGGGAGAAATAATCCATCATCTTGTTCCTTTACCATGTGATGGATTCCTCGAACAACAAATTGATAGGATCTCTTTCTCCTTCTTCTCTCTTTTCTTCCTCCATGGGAGGCCATTTAGGGCGACGAAAGTGATCTTCCCCAAGTGAAATTAGTTCAAGACCCAACTCTCTATACCCTGACCTCGTCGGGGACATGCATTGAGAAAAAAAATCAAATAATAGAAGGCTCTGATACCATTGATCTGGATTTTTGTGAGAACAAAATGAAAGAATATATATAGAATCATAAACAAAAACATATTACAAGGAAAATAGAGATATAGTAAACACATATTCTATTAAATAGTAAAAATAGAATAGATTGTGCAATAAAGCAACTAGAATTTTGGTATCTATATTTGAGAAGAGATGTGGCTATTATGCTCATTCATGCCAATTTGAATACAAAATGAGATTGAAATGGACTATTTATAATAAGCATGAGGACGAAATCCCTAAACCTCCAAAACATAACCCTAGAAGATGAACCGTCATAAAGTTTGTAGCCCCACGATGGTTAGTTGAATAATAAACTTCACAAGGTTGATTGTTCAAAGGTTTAATAGAGTTATACATATTTTGATTGTGGTTGCCGTTGGAAACCATATTCCCCCTGAATCACAAAAAAACATCATTTAGGGCCTCAAAACAGACCCAAAAGTTTGGGACTCGAAAAACTGTAGAAAAATTACTAGAAAATTGTCAAAATGAACAACTTTTTTGAGCCAATGGAATATATGGGTGGCCACCGATCTCCATTTGGATCATTCCTCCCCCCTTAGGAAGCAATGGTATCCATTGCATCAAATCCTTTATCATCGGTTGAACTGTGTGTTGAGTTGAGCTCATGGTGCGGCATTTGCTAAAGTGAAAAGGATGTCTTTCTTTGAGATCTTAAGAGGGATGTAATTATTGCTTATGGATGCGCTGGAGATGTTGAACAATTTTGGTTTCCATGTTATCCTTGGTATGAACTGGTGTGGATGGTTTCTTCTTGGAGGAGAACCTTTAATGCATGGCCTTGCACTGTAGAGGTGATTGGATAGACGAGGCAAGAATGACTTTGCGTTCTTCTTATTTCTGCTGAGTAGATGGACCCTGTGTAGATGGTGTGGAGGTCTCTATGATCTGATGTTCTCCTTTAGAGGAAATTATGAATAGGGAAAATTTCCTAGTGTGGGAGATTATCTTCCTACCCTACTTGGTTGGGGTAGGCGCGACTATCTCTGGTATCCAATAGAGTTGTCCTCCCAAATTGACAATGAAACTATGAGCTCGTGACTCATATAAAACATGATTCTTCCACATATATGGTTTTCCTAAAATAAAATCTAATAATTCAAGTGTGGTTACACCACACAATACCTCATCCTTGAAGGGCTTGATGCCATATGGTAGGAGATATTGCTGACTAGTGCATATACCTCATCCTTGGCTTAGCCAATCGATGTTGTATGTTTTCCGCTATGGTGTTATTGGTAGTTCCAATCTCTTGATGACTTCTGCTGAGATCAAGTTCTTTTGGCTGCCTCTATCAACAACAAAGTGTAGAGGGATTCAACCTCCATACCACAAATTTGGAGAGAATACCACCTATACGTGTTATCCTAATGCCTATAGGTGTTATTCTCACTCCTAATGGCATAATGATGGATGACCAAACTTTGAAGCAATAGGGAACCTTTTAGGAAGATAGATGAAATTGATCCAAAATGAGGGCATGTGCATTTATTTGCATGAAAGTGGATTCAGAGAAGGGCCTTCTTAAAACAATTGGCTTCAATGTGAAAATTGGATACATATCCAAAAGCTACACTATAAGCAATTACCATTCAAGTGGAACTCGTGTCACACATACATCCATTTTGATAAGGATTATGTGGAAAAAATGGATTGGGTCAACCAAGAAAAAGAGCGGAAGAAAAGGAATTTCCAACCAATCATCTCTATGAGAAAAAAAAGTAAATTGAAGCTATAACTCAAAATATAAAGTCGAAGTACCTCCTCATTTTAAAGCAAGAATAAAATCAATTACGAGCATCTCCATATCCCCCATTAGAAGAGCAAGTGAAATATGATGGAGAAATAATACCCTTAGAAGAACCGTAGAATGATAAATATTCATCTAGGAACCAAATAATAAAATAAAGGGGAATGAATTAGATGCCTTCACTTTCTAAGAAATGGAAGAAACAACAACAACTATAGATCGCTTAATTACTGTAACAATAGATCCTTTGAGGGGGTGGCATGTCACAACCCTCACAAATAATCCAAAATCTCAAGGTATATAAACTAAAATAAGAAATTTACCATCCCAACCCTCCATACGAGATTCTCATACTAAATAAAAAAATAAGCCTACTATGAAGAAGAAACCAAGAACAAGGTGCTAGTGATCTAGGAAACCCCAACACTTTGTACAATGGGAACACTAAACCCAAAAAATGGTAAGTGTAAATCATTGCCTTGGAAAAGGGGCCCTTGATGTATGTTAATAAAATTAGTCTTAGGCAACTAGACAAAAATGAATAGGAAAACCCTACTCTAGGAAACTAAGTTTGCTGTGAAGGAATTTATTAAAAAAAATTGTTTCACCCATAAGATATCTTAACCAAACTAGTCTTAAGCAACTAATTAGAAATGAATATTCAATTTTAGCCTTATTATATGATTCCTAAGGTATCTTAAGAAAATTTGTCTTAAGTAACTAATTACAAATGAATAGTCAAGTTTATCCTTGCTCCAGGAAACTAGTCTTGAAGTGAAGGACTTTATTTGACACAAAAAATAATTGGAAAAATGGCTTGGAAATTTATGTGAATCCCAGAGGGATCTCTTTATATTATTGTAGCAATAGGAGCATCTGTAGTGTCAATATGCTTGTAAAATCAACGCTGCAAATGCTTTCGTTAGAGTTAATCATGCTTTCCTCTATAAGGTCTTAGAAACATTTGGCTTTATAGAAGATTGTATTACATTAATCATGGATTTGCATAAATAAACCTTGGATCACTCCAATGGTGAATAGAAGGCCCAATGGATTATTTTTAGCTTTTAGAGGATTCACAGAGGGGTGGTTTCCATTCCTATATTTGTTCATATTGATGGTCAAATATTTATGCCAAAATTTGGAAGAAGAAATGAGAAAATAAACTATTAGGAATCACAAATATCACAGAATCCATGGTTTATAATCATTTGCAATTTTCATATGATACATTATTGTTAGTAGGGGCATTGATTATCATTGCTAAAGATTCAAGTATAATGTTGATCCTTTTTAGAAGCATATGGAGTGGAAATAAACAATAAAGAATGCAAAATCTATGACTGGAATACCTCAATTTCCAACCTTTGGAGTATTGATCAAGTCCTTGAATGTATTATGAATGCTAACTAGAAAGTCTCATTGAGTATATTGAAATCCCATTTGCAATTAAGCCCCTTTGAGCTATAGATTTTGCCCCAACTATTAAGAATCTTAAATGAAAGTTCTATCTTGAGGATTTAGGGGGTTAAATCTACATGGTAGATTGGGATTGATAAAATCAATCCACTTCTCCCTTCTCTTTTCCCCTACTCAATTTTTTCCCCACGAGGGTTCTCAAGGAAATGTGCAAAGTTCTACAAACCTTCTAGTGGCAAGGTGGAAAGACATATTCGTTGGATTTGATGAGTTGGTATTTTTTTTTGAATTTAATGGAGTAAAAAATATATACAGTTGATGAATTAGGCATTAGGTGCAACATCCTATGGAATCTCATTTCTGGACATGATGCTTACTGTAAGGAAGTAATTTACAAAATATACTTCCTTGGGGTGGATACTAGAAAATGGTGTGTATAAGTTGAAATTAATGTGGGATGAATTTGCATAAAAGGGACAAAATAAGTGCCTCCTTCTATAGTTATACAAAATAAATATTCTTGGATTTTTGGAGGAGGTATGAATGTTCAAATTTGGGAGGATAGAATCATCTTTATGTCTCCGCTCATAGAAAGGGACAACTCTACGAGGCTCCATTATTGGTTCATTTTTCAAGGACTTGAGAGTTGGACAAACATATTAGTGTGGGATGAAGCCTTTACAATTTTGGTAAGGTGGGAGTCAAGACATGGATTAAGTCTCCAATTCCATTTGGATCATGACTTTGAAAGACTGTTGGAAGAATTGTTAAGATTGTTTTTATCCATATGAACTACCCTTACTAGATTATATATAGAGAAAAAAAATCCTTTGTTAAGGGAGGCTATAGCCTATGTGCCTTTGCTATACAAAGAAATGAACCCAAACTTACTATTAGACAAATATGGAACTGCATATGGGACAAAGACTCTATTTCAAAGGTTAAAAACCTTGTTTGTATGTCGTTGTATCATAACGTCCCAACAATTGAGAACTTAATGAAATGGGGGATCTAGGGGCATTGGTATGAATGACGTATAAAGATGCTAAGAGAAACTTTTGAACACCTATTTCTTAAATTCCCTTTCATATTTGAAGTTTGGGTAAATGCGATTCAATTTGTAACAATACTTATCTCAAAGGGTGTTAGAGATTAGAATGTCCTTTACGGTCTAGCACTCTTGATATCCAATCTTTATAAAATAAAAAATGATAATCTCTTATATATGGAAACTATTAACATGGTTTCTCTCATGAAATTCTTAGCTTGCTCAAAATAATTTGATATTCCAATAGAAACAACCTATCCCCATTGTAGTAGGGTTAAAGCCCTAGCTACGTGTTGTCGCACCTCCCTTCTATCTGGAGGACAAAAGGGTAAAGTCAATGGAGAAAAAAAAACCTGCAGCAAACTGTTAGCACATGAAACAAAAACGAAGCATCTACAGACTACGAAATAAATAAACAAAGATGAATCATTATACCTTCCTATCTGGTTTAAAAGAGGGCCACCATGCCCAAACTCAGAAGATGCCTCTCCATAGGCTAGGAATGGGTGGAGCTTTGGCTCAACACAACAAGGGAATGAGCAAATGGAGGCATGGAGTTGTGGGGGATGAATAGATTGAGAGTGAAATGTCTCTCAAGGTACTCATACGAGCATTATAACGACAGGGAGGAGGAATCATGTGTTGGATGGTGACCCCTACACCTCTATTTATAGTTTTTTTTCTCAACTTTTTAAGGCTTTTAGCCCTTGGTTAGGGTTTTGGGCCATACCTAGGGTTTTAAGCCCTTTTCGCTTGTTTTGTAGCTCCTTTTGGGGGTTTTAATCCCTTTTAGGGTTTTTAGACCCGTTTTGGGGCTTTAGCCCTCTTTTTGAGATTTTTAGCTCCTTTTTGCACTTTTTAAGCTCTTTTGTGGGGTTTTAAGCCCTTTGAGGGTATTTTTGGAGCTTTTTGAGAGAGAAACATAGGTTAAATGGGTGTAGAGGTAGAATGGGTTAGGACATGGATGCATTTGCATGGTGTAGGCTATACGAGCAATTTTTTGCCTTAACACCCATCCAAATATTTTCACAAGCTGTGGCCCTATAGAGAGAATCCATGATTACCAATTGCTTGGGGAAGATTAGATTGGTACAAAGGATTAAATAGAGGGAGGTTTAATGGTATTATATCCTAGGAATGTGGGAATGGATTTAAACTTAAAGGTACTTTCAATATTGGTTGTGTTCTCTTAATAAACCACTCTAGTTGGTTCCCCTGGAAAAATAACATTCAAACATAGATTGTAGGCCAAAGGAAATTTATCCCTTTCTTCAGTGAGCTTCAAAAGGGAATCCTATCCTTGCCAAGATGAGAGGCTTATGATTCCAAATTTTGTATTATATGTTCTTAGACCCAAATTGCCTTAGGAACTAGTATTGAGACCCTATACTCTGAGGGGAACACATGAAGACAAAGGCTTGTCCATTGACCTTTATCTATGGTAAGGTAAATGGACATTGAATAACAAGGTTAGGTTCAAGTGCTAACAATTTCCTTGGTTTTCAAAGATTAATTAATGGGCTTGTGGTCTCTGGATCTACGATACAAACCCATGGTTTAGGGAACACACACCCATGACCGCTAGAGATTTTTGTTTTGAACCGCAATGGTCAAAGGTTGGAGGAGGATGCCAAAGGGGCCTAGAATGACATGCTAGTCATTTCAGTAAAATGAGAGGGGGAATGTGGTGACAAAGTGCACACTAGAGATGTATATGGTGTTAAAATGATTAGGAAGTGTGCAATTCATCCAATCAAGGTTGAATAAGGGATCACTCCTCATATTTTCCATGTAATATTGAGTGCACGTGTATTTGGACTCAACTATTCCCATACTTCCTGAGATACATTTGCAATAAATAATGATTGATTATGTTGATAGGAGGAATTACACATTGTATTAGACTCCTCAAAATACACATAGATCATGGGTAGAATTTAATGAGGGATGCTTCATTTCAAAAATATGGGCATTCATACATATACTAGGTAGAATCGAATGAGGGATGCTTCATTTCAAAAAGGTGGGTGGTCATACAGTATTAAAAACAATTGTTTCCACCAACCAATAAAGAGATCCAAAGCGTATAAAATAAAACAAATCATTATGAAAAGGTTTGATCTCCTTGGTTTTGGAAATCCAAATATTGGCTCTTTCATAAGGACTCATTTTCACTTCTGTAACTTAGTTTTGTTATGTAAGATTATAATTAGAGATTATAGGAAATCACTCTTGCTTCAAATTATACCCATGGATTGTATCTTGAAATATTATCTCTAAGAGAGGGAATTGATGAAGTGATTATGTTGTAAATCCCCTGATATCTCTTGGTATATCTAAATGTTTTATAGTTAATTACTTAGACCATGTTGAAACTGAGCAACTTTGTTCCATGAAACTAATGGAAATTCAATCTACTTCATTTATTTGTTGTTGTTGGTTGTCAATGGATTATTAGTTATAATTCAAATGCCTTCATTGAAGTTTAGGTTTCAGGTTGAGTAATATGATCCCACATGATTCATTGAAATCCCAATGCTCTATGAAGATTTATTCACCTCCACTCTACACCTTGAGTATGATTATTTTGACTCCATAACCCACTAATAAGATATCGTATTTATTTGTGAGTAGATCCCTCCAAAGATTTCATTTGGTGTTCATAATTTCACTAACCCATGTATAAAATTTATGAGCTCCATTGTTGAATCTAGAGTATGAGAGGTACAATAAAAAAAATGATAAATATTACGGATACCTCCCTTGGGCTAGAAAAACAACAACCCTAAATTGAGAGGAACATTATTGAGGTGACAATGGGCATTGTTTTTAATATTTCCCTTATGGGCACTCTCTTGAGGTTTTTTCAATTACACACATCAAGGAAATATTCCCATCTACATCCCAATAAATCATTTTTTTGGCTAATTAATTACCAAGAGAAAGAAATCACAAGGTGTTAGCCTTGAATGAATTTGGGTTCCTCCACTTGGCATGATCACCTTAGTTCTCATATATTGGCACATATAGACACGCCGAAAGGTTGATGGCTAGATGAGTTGGTCTCAACAACCCTTGCACATTGGCAAGACACACCACAAACATGTCGAGTGCCCTTGCTCAAAGGTTGGGTACACTATAGAAGCTCACATGAGTTGGACACCAAAGAATATGGGAGGGAACTTAGCAAGGTAGAGAAGGTTATTTCAGGTAACCTCATCCATAAAAATTCACTATGCATGATGGAAAAAGTGGCAAGAAGAAATCGTTGTCTTGTAGATGAATTTTGTGCACTTGGTTGGGTGCATGTCGAATGGGCGCACTTAGTTGGATGCACTTGGATGAGTGCATGGTGGCTAGGTGCACATTGCATGGATAGATGTTGGTTGGATAGACTTTCTAGGTGTTGTTGGTAAAAATACAACTGGGTGCACTTGGAGGCACCTTGTCAGGCACCGTTCCTAGGTGCACCTTATTAGGCACACTTTTAGGTGCACCTTCTTGGGTGCACTTGGAACATCATTTAGATACATTGTTGGGTGCACTTGGAATGATAGTTGAATGCATTGCTTAGTGTAATTGGATATTAGGTTCACCCTTGGATGTTGCGATCGGGTGGAACATTGGGTGCAACACCATAGGATGTGAATTTCAGCATACAAGTCACGACATGCACAATAAATTGGACGATTGGGCACTTGGGTCCACTTGGAGTTGGAGGGGCTTGCATAATGACTTAGAAGGAGGCAAGTGCAAAGCAAGTCTCATATAAAAGGAGGATGCCTCAAAGGTGCAAGGAAATCAAGCAACAATCTTTGGTCATTCACACAAGTGTCCAAAGAGATTTACAATAGTGCTAAGGGTTGGGGTTGATGTAGTGGGGTGAAATGGCACAAGTTGAGTGAACAAAGAGGAAAAAGAGATGACTTGCAAGAGAAAGGCCCGAGGAATTTTTAAGGGTAATATTGTGCAAGTTTGTTTTCCATAGGTAAAAGTCAATATTTCCTTAGGATCTTTGTACAATGTTTGTAATTGAGTTGCGGGAAGAAGGTTTCACTCCCTTGTTGTATTTTGTAAACATTCTTCATCTAAATAAATTTTAATGCATTTTCCTTAGGTTTTTTTTGCAAATGTTCATGTGTATTGTGGCTGCTTTATTGGGATGAATGTTGTTTTATTTCCAGTGATGCATTGTATTGGATAACTGTTGACACATTATATTGGCTAAGTATTGTTGGCATGTTTTAAATACCATGGTTGGATGCATGCTTTCTATTGAATGAACTTGGTTGTGTAGAAGTTAGTTGCATTTGGCATGTTGTAGCTTAAGGTGAAGTTATGATTAGACCTAATGTGAAGAGGTGTAGTTTGGTTGTAGTAGTTGTAGGATGGAAATACCTACACCCAAGTAAAGGGAATGTTGCATGATGTTAAGTGCTAAAGCAAAGTTGGGAAACCCTCAATTTTGAAAAGAAAAAATTGGGCAGACTATAAGTCCTCGACAAAACCCCACAAGGTACAACTCTAGGATATTGAATACAAACAAAGAACTCCACGTAAGCAAAGTTCTAAGCTTCCATACACCATTGATTTTTTTGGTTTTGTTTTAGACTCAATTGCAAAGCCTTTTTTCTAACTACTTCCTTTCTTCAACATTCTTGTTCGTTTTTTCCAAGGAAAACCTTGTGAGATCCCCCCTTTTCCTCATAATACATAGATGGAGGTTTCCTCAATTGTAAGTGACAATAGAGGCTAGTAACCACGAAGGACTCAACATGATTTGAACTTGTGACCTATGGACTCATTCTTGGCAACATGCCTTGGTTATATGGTTCAATTGATTGAGCTAATCCTTAGGTATTTTACTGCCCGTTAGTTGCATACTTTAATCATAAATTATATCTATTTCCCTAGATGACATCTATACATTTGACCATGCTAATTTTCCATGCCACTGCAGTTCCATTCAATGTTCAAATGTAAATCTGCCCTAGACCTTCTAGAGGGTTCTGGCCTATCCCATAATTGTTGAGTTAAAATTTCCATTAGAAAAAAATTAAAATCCTATTTTTATGAGTCCAATTAAGAAGGACATAATTTATAGTAGCATTTCAATGGAAGGGCAACTTTTTAAATTACTCGTCAATATTAATTTCAATTTATGAACCCTTAGATGGCGGGGAATCATGATTTAGGAGTAGAAATTCATTTTTTTGGTTCAAATTTTCTTTGAAATGGCATATCCCATTCCAAAATAATGAAACAGTAAGTCCTACTTCGATTATTGTGAGAAATGTAAACAATAGAAATCTACGAGAAATCCGTGAGACTTTAATGATGTAATCGATAACTTACCATCTATCAACACCATTTGTGACTTGAATAGGTATAAGATCACTCCACACATGCCTTTAAAATATCTCAATACTCTGGATACACAAATACAACATTTTTAAAAGAGTTAGTCCAAGTTTCCAAGGAGGTATCTTGGAAAAAACTAAAAGACGATATTTTTTGTAGCCCATTTTACTCAATTTTAGTTGATGAAAATATTGATCGAACTATGGAGCACCATTTTATTAATTATATTACATATTTGACAAATGAAGGAAGAGGTGATTGAGCAACATAATTCATATGCTTGCTTCAAATAAAAGATGGAACAACTTAGTCTATGTATGGTATAGTTTGAACTCTTCTACAATAGATGGATCTATCTTTGATTAAGTTAGTTGGATTTGACTCTGATGGGGCATCTTCCATGAGGGGTAGTTATGAAGGTTTATATTCTAATATATGTCAATATTCCCACCATTTATTATATATCCATTGCATAGCTCATAGAGAAGCGTTACCAACAAATGATGCTTCATCTAATTTCCCAAAGTTGCAGTATATTGATAAATTTGCAAACAAAGTTTATTCATGGCTTGAGAAATCTACTAAAAGACATGGAGAACTAAAAGTGCTAATTCAATTATTACAAATCACTAAGTTAGAGGTTTTACAAATCCATCAATTTAGGGGGCTCTCTAGAGGAAAGGTCATGGAAATACTCGTCAAAATCATGCCTGCTTTGTTAAAAAATTGGGAGTTAGGGGAGAAAAAAATGTATGAGTTGTCAACAATTTTGCATCCATTTTCTTGTAGATGTACTCATTGAATTAAAAAAGATGAATTAGAAATTCCAAGAGGATCACGTTGATATTACCTCCATTGAAACGACTTTAGATGTTATTATTAACATGCTTTGTGAACGGTTTTTGGGAGGCGTATTTGAGGCAGGTGTAATGGACATATCTTCTTCTTTAATTAAAGCACAATGTTGAACTATTGAGTTTGTAGATAACACAAGTACAATACATTTACATCCACTGAAGTTTGAAAGTTTGCCAAATATATCTTTGTGATAAAGGTGATTGGATATATAGATAGGAGGTTCACAGATGAACCTATATTTAATGTTGTCAAGTTTTTCATTCCTCGGTATTATTATGAAGAAATGAATGATAGAGACTTTCAAATGAAAATATGGTTGAATTGTTTAGCAAAAAATTTAGTGTTGAGGACTCACCTATTGTGGATACTGGAAAATGTTTGGGTAAAATAGATGAATTTATTTGTACTATTTATAAATCATAGCCTAAAACTTACATGTTTGGAGCATGGGATCTATGCGGAGGTGAACCTAAATACTTTGAATGTTTTCCTTGTTTGATGTGATTATGGCAAGCTATCATTGTTATTCCAACAAGTACATTAGTGTGTGAAAGAGGCTTTTTAAAATTAAACAAGATACAAAATGATGATAGATCAAGACTTTCATTGGAGTCATTGGATATGTTAATGTTTATCTGCTAGTGCACCTCATGCTTTGAAAGAGGTATATTGGAATGATATTTATGATATATGGAAACAAATGGAAGCTAGAAAGTCTCTTCCATTGGTTAAATAGATTGATATTTTCAATGATGTAAGCTCAAATAAAATGCTTTCTTATTATTTTTGTTGGAATAGGGTAATGTATGTAAAATAATTATAATTTTGTAGACATTACTACTTTTAAAGAAAATTTTGTTTAATTTTAGGTTTTATCCAAAATTATCATTTTTTCATGTAGTGAGTGTTCAATTGTTTAATATTGTAAAAAATTAGAAAGGCAATATTTGTTTTTCGCATTTTTTTTAAGTGTAAATAGTAAACTTGTACTTGTCAATTAAAGTACAATTATTTATATCATCTTTCATTTTTGAAATGATATACCCCATGGGTTCAAATTATAATTAAAACTCACCCTTCAAATTTGATCATTATGAATCCATTAATTTCCCTCCACATAACATTAAAATGACCAGATGCTACGAGCGAGGACTTAGCTTCCATATAATAAACACCACATTACCTCTCCTTTTGACACACAAAGACACTATATATATATTCATTCCATGAGACTTAGCTTCCATATAATAAAGCCCACATTACCTTTACCTCAAAACAAAATGCCTAGATTCCATGGGAAAGATGTCATTTATACTGAAGACCACCTTAAGCCTTATATGGCTCTATTGTTGAGCATCGGGACATGGTCATGAATCTTTTTATTCATATACAATGGAAGAATATACCAGGGAATGGTATTAAAATCTTGTTACTGGAGGAGTACCCACCTGGGAGGAAATTTGAACAAACTTTCAAAGGAGAATGGGAGAGGAGTAAAAATACATTTTTTATTGCAGAATTGACTAGCATTACCAAGAGGTGAAACAGTGAAGGAATTTAACAATATATATATTTATAAAGACATATTTAAAATTTTCTTGGGCCATCATACTAACAGATGCCACTGCTCCGTTGCCTTTATGCTGGTGCATTTCATTCAAATTTCAACTTCCTAGTAAGAGAAAAGAACCCTGCTAATATGATAATGGCATGTCACAACCATAAATATTGCGAGTAACATGATGGCGACGGGAAAGGAATAACATCATGAAGGTTTAATTTATTGAACCTGGCATTGAAAAAGAAGCCAAGTCACATGCATAATATGAAGAATTTGACAAAAAAATTGATAATATTGTTGAGTGTGGACAATATGGTCTATTGTCCAATATGAACAGTGAAGTAACTAAACTCAAAGTGGGTTCAAAAGTCTTTTCCTCCTCAAACAGATTTCCTCACGAAAGAGCATATCAACAACAAAGAAGACCAGCAACCGCCTCCAACGCCTCTCAACACAAACCATGTAGCTTCCTTGTCATATCATGTGAACATAGAGCGGGTTGAAATATATTCCATAAATAAAATTATACATACAAAATAAGAATTTTCTAAGTTCTAGGTAGTGTAAATCCATCTTAATCAGGATATATCATATTATCAAATAATGAGCGATTATATATTTGGAAATGTAAATTTTTTTAATCTGGATATATCAAATACTAAGAGATCATATATTTGGAAATGTAAATTTTTTGATTCTTAAAAATGGATCAAAGTTGATTGTAATCTTATTCAACTCAAAACTCTTAATTTGTACTGTAAATATAGACATGTTTAAATACAATTTTTTATCATTATTAATTTTTTTTATTTATGTATGTCATCAAAGATTCTCAATTTGTGTTTCAAATATGGATGTTGTTTAAATACAATTTTTAATCACTGAAGTAAATTTCAGTACCATTCACTCAACTGATAAAAATTCCAAATTAGAAAAAGAAGCTCATGAAGTTGATTGGGATGGAATCATGGAGGAAGGAGCATAACATGTGGAAAAAAGAACACACAAACATTTGGGCATGAGCCAAGTGTTGACCACCAAAACCAACTAGGTGGACAACGACGTACCTTGCACATGTTGGATGTGCCTTGAAGATAAGAATGGAGTACTTAATGATTATATCAAGCGAGGCAACTCTTTTTCTTTTCTTCTCTCTATGAAATTTCTGCACTCCTGCGGGGGATTTTGTAAAGACATGTTAGCATGAAGTTCTAGTTTTTTGTAACTTGATCACCTAAGACTTAGTCATTAGGGAAATCCTTTCATCGAGTGTTTTTTCACTTGGATAATTAAAATTTCTTTTTAGAGATTTTAATTATTTGAGTTTTTCACTCAAAATTACCTTCAAAGTGGTGAAAGGTGTTCTAGTGATCGAGTCTATGGGGTGATTGAGTCCTAGGAATGTTCTATATTACCATGCTAGACATTATCTAGAGTCTTGCGGAATTTCATTAAATTTTGCATAGGTTTTTTTTAATCTTTGGTCATTAAAAATTGTCACTCAAGACAAATTGCTGTAATGTAAAAGAGGGTTACTTAGTCCTTTTTAATGTTGTATAGGGGTATGGGTACTCAAGACAAATTACATGAGACCCCCAACACCCTTGGGCCAAGTTTGAAGTCATTCGGACTAGTATTACTATAGTTTTGGTCACTTTTTCCCAGTTCAGTCATGGAAATCAGGAAATTGGGCATTTAATTAGAGAGCCAAATTTTGGAAAAGTGACTATAGTCACTTGGAGTGGCCAAATAAAGGTTCTAATGTTTATATTATGTTCCCAAGACAAATTTAAGACCCAAAGGCCCCCCCAAGCAATCATATAACAAGTTTTGAGTTGTCGAATCTAGGAGGTGCCCCCTTCTCTTTTTGATTGGTTGGGTGAGCTAAAGTCAATGGAAAGGGCCCCACTATGGTGGTTATTCCCCATTTGACATAACAATAAAGTTGGAAGCATTAAATTGGGGGTTTCTCTCCCCATATTTGAGATCTCAAACCTTGGTATTGCCCTCCTTGAGCAAATTCGCCCCCCCTTTCTTGGGCCCCCTCTCTCCCTTGTGACACTTGTCTATCATGCAAAGTGCCTCCCTCTTTCATTTTTCCTATTTAAGGAGGCTTCCCCTCCTCATTTAGGTTAAACAAAAACACACTCACACCCACTCTCTTACTCATGCTCTCATTCTTTCCCTTTCTATTGCTTGGGCCATTGTAATTTTCAGCGATTTGGCTTTGGTAATCAAAATCTTTGGAAGAATCTTGTGTCCATTGTTGTCATTGATGATTTGCTTCCATGCTTAAGTTCCATGCTTAAGGAGCTACACAAATTTGGTTGGCCAAGGAAGCATACTAATTTGCTTTGGTAAGATTTATGGTATTTGTATTCCATAAATTTTGTGAGTTTTCATTCTTGTAGTAAAGAAGTTCATATATTTTCTAGTTTGAAGTTTATGATTTATTTGCTCATTATTTGATTCTCACCTTCTAGTAGTCGTGTAGTGAAAATATTATAAGTTGCAAGTTATTTGGATTGAAGAGTGAGATTCCTCGGTTGGATGCCCCATTGCTTCACTTCTCGAAGAACAAAGGACCAATTTTCTCTTTCTTTACATACAAATTTCTGCGTTTCAATTTTAGTTTGTTGAGTGTTTTAAATATGATTTTAACTCTTATATACTCAAGTTCTTTCAAAATTATTCATTTGGCAACTTTGTATATATATATATATATATTGCACTAACATACTAACTTCCCCAAAGTGATTTTCGGCACATTTTTATCATTTTCTGTTTGCTGGTTTTTAGCAGGCTAGTGACAAAACAAGGAAAAACTCTGTCAAATTTCAGCTATAGAAGAGTTTTAAGGCCACCCCAAAGAAAGAGCTTCAATGACATCTCAAGAAAGGGAAAAAACACGGTTTTTCTCACTCATTTTACCTCTTTCTTTACGCTGAAATTTCAGCCTTTGTAACAAGTCCAAGAGAGTCTCTTGGACTTGATTTCTTGCTTTGCATTTTCAGTTAAATCAAGTCTCATTTATTTTCCATCCATTTCTAGCAATAGAAGATGGGATTTTCCACCTTTGCATAAGTAATTGTCGGTTGGTGTGGGTTTTAGATTAGTTAGAGTTTTATTTTGTTTTTATTTTCTTCTTTATTTTTTGGCTGCAGCTTGTAAGTGATTTGGCTTTGCCATCCTTGCAATATTACGTTAGCTAGCATTTTATTCCAAGTATCTGCTTATTTCCTTTTTTTTCCCGCACCTCACAAGCGAAGTGGCTTTTCCCATCCATGTGAAATCGCGTTGGCTAGCATTTTTATTTTAAGTATTTGCTTGTTTCCTTTTGCCCACACCTAACAATAGAGTAGGCTCTGCCTCCATTGTGATATCACGATTGGCTTGTTTTGTTTATTTTTTCCTTAAGGATAAAATTTACCACAAGCCCCGTTTTTGCCCAGTATTTTCTCCCCTCGCTAGTTCGACCAATTTAGGGTGACGAGAAAGGGCAAAGATTTGTGTTGGCTAGTTTAATAGGCACCCAGATAAGTATCTTCATTAGAAAGGAGAAAAATAGGCTCGACCTGTGGAGATAGTGGGGTAGAGGCCATAGGGGGCTTCGTGGCACTTTGTGTCCTCTAGTTGAGCACTCAACAAGTTTCGAGTTTGACCCGTGGAGTTAGGTGGGAACCTTGTGTTCCCATGTTGACCACCTAGCATTCTCTCTGTAATTGAAGGAGATAGTCTCTTGGGGTAGACATCTAGAATAGTTCTTTTCTCTGCAACAAACACCTTAATTTCCTAAATCAAAGAGACATAAAATTTACTAAAACTTACAGGATCACTTGCATAACATTGTTACAATTATTTACATTTCTCTACTTTGCAATCACTTTATTTTAACTTACTCGTTTATTGGAATTCATCATGTTCTTGAATATTTGTTAAAGTAAATGAGTTGATGCTTTAGGAAAATTATTTGAAGTTGATTATTATGACTCCATAGCCCGAGTAGAGACGACACTGATCATTTTGATTATTTGATGGTTTCTCTCTATCATACATTACTGGTTGATTGTTAAAGGGTTTGCTTGACATTGAAATATTTGCATCACTGCACGCTGATTGTCATTTTTGTAATTTACAACTCCCAGAAAACATTATTCAAAAAAAGAACTTAGTAAGTAGGGACTACCCCCCTTGGCCTTTAGTAGTTGTGGTCTAAACAGAGGAGTTTAGAACCGAGGTAACAGTGGGTTCTCAACTCATAAGTTTCCCTCAGGAACACACACAACGGTTGGGAGACTTACCTGTGTCCAAGTGTGTTTTAGGCGACAACATTTTTGGCGTCGTTGCCAGGGACAAGTCTTTTGTCCTTGGTATTGACATTAGTTAGATAATTTTAGATTTAATTATTTAATTCTTCAATTTAATTCTTTAAGTGTTAATAAAAATTTTGAAATAACCTTAATTTTTTTTCTTTTACCCATATTAGAAGTTTACTTGTTCTCCAAGTGGTGACTCCAATTCAAAATATATAGTAAGGTATTCTACCTGGAGCCCTTTGGTTTGCTTAGCTCCCTCTTAGATCCTGAAAAGGATTTTAGAGAAAGTTAAACAAACTTGCTCCTTGTAGAATATTTACAAGTCTTGGAGAAAAAGCCAATTTCTAATATCCCTTTGTTGTTTATCCAAGTAAACTGACCTGAACAATGACTAATTATTATAGACCATGTGATTTCTCTAAAATTGTTGGTTACCTCATGAAGTTCCAGAAAAAACTATAGATAGGTTTCCCTCTTTTCAAGGAGACAATGTTACAAGTGCTAAAGCCCACATTAGAAATTTCAATTTATGTATTGCAAGATGGTGTATGTCACACAACCATGAGGATGTGAAGATGAAACTCTTTGTTTTGTCCTTAGAGGAAGAGGCCATTGATTGGTTTATGGAACATGATGATAACAAGTTTAAAGACCTTAAGGGAATCATTGAAGCTTTTAATGATAAATGGGGAGATAAGAGGGATCACCATTCCTTGTTAACTGCATTGCACTCTAGCCATAAGGAAGATAATGAAATAGTGTAAGGATTTAACAGAAGATTTAATGAATTGGTTAAGAGTCTCCCTCAATATATTAAGCCTCCTGAAAAGGCCATCTTAATTTTCTACGTTCAAGCTTTTGAAGGGGAAATGAGATACCAGCTAAGGGATAAAGAGCCTATAAATGTTAGGGAGGTGTTATATTTTTAACATTAAGCTAGCATAACATTAGGATCTTTAATTGAGAGAACAACAAGCACAACAATCAAACACAAGATACAATGAACACAGTGTTTTTCCTCAGGGAAACCATAAATGGAGAAAACCCCGCAACTTCCTCAGAGATAGAATCAACACCAAATTGAAACCCAAAAACAGTAAGATGATCTCCTGACAACAGTAACCTCTTTCTTCCTTGCCCCAGTATCTTTCTCTTCCTCAGCAATGCGCTACAACTGAGTGTGAGTGAGTGTGTGATAAATAGAGAGGCTAGATCTCTATTTATACTAATTTCCGACTTGACTAATCCCAACTAGGGTTGAATTAACTAGGTGAGCCTAATAACCCTAGTGCCTTGAAACTGCGGGGACTTTAACCCTTAGACAATAGGAGAGTTAACCACCTTGACTTGACATGATTTGTTTACATTATAGAAACTTCCCGATAGGAACATCAGGGCATGACATGACTCAAGTACATTACAAACACATCCCGGAATAAACATCGGGTTACAATACATAAGAAATACAAGTGAATACAATTTGAAGTTACAATTACATCAACACTCCCTCTTAACTAGGAAGGTAGTCTCTCGACACAATTTATCAGCACAAGTCTTCTTCTCTGTATCATCTGGATCATCATTGAGTCTTCGTCATATTCACCTTCAAGTCACCTTCCTCTTCAAGTCATCTTCACCTGGATCTGGATCATCACTCGATTTGGATCATCATCATTGGATCTGGATCATCCCTCGATCTAGATCATCTCTAGATCTGGATCATCTTTGCTGGATCATTAACATTGAATCTTCACGGGTGCTATCTCATGATTCTTCTTGTCACAGGAATTTATATAGAGCCAGCCATTTTTCATGCTGGTTGTAGGCCTACCCTCCGTGTAGGTCTTGTCCATCACTTATATCTGACCATAAGTCAGAATGGCCCACCCAACACTTACATCTGATCATGTAGGAACTAATCCTATAATCATATCAGAAAGGCACGCCTAGCACTCACATTTGACCATGTGGTAAGGCCCAGCACTCACATCCGTCAACCAATGTCGGAATGGCTCAGCACTTACACTCATCCATGCGAGGAACCAATCCTCCATGCTGAAAGGCTCTACACTTATATCTGAAAACCAATGTTAGAAAGGCTTAGCACTTATATTCGACACATGCGAGGAACCAATCTAGCATGCATGTTTGAAAAGAATCTGCACTTACATTTGACACATGCGAGGAACCAACCCAACATGCATGTTCAAAAGGGCGTGCACTCACATCTGATCATGTAGGAACCAATCCTACAGTCATATCAAAATGGCCCCTAGTCCCAGACTGAGCTATCTAGTAACTGACCAGGCTCCTCCATTCCCAGAATGGCATTCAACGCTTACTTTTGATCATGTAGGAACCAATCCTACAATCACATCAGAATGGCTCAGCACTCACATCTGGCATGGAAGGAACCAATCCTCTCACCATGACAGAATGGCTCAGCCCTTACATCTGACCATGGAAGGAACCAATCCTCTCATGTCAGAATGGCTTTGGGTCTCATCATTTCCCTTTGGAGGAAACCTCGATCTGAAGAACACCAAGCTTCTCCCTAAAGTACTTGAACTTCACCCTAGCCAATGGCTTCGTCAACACATCAACTATCTGTTCCTCCATCGCAACATACTGGAGCTTCACTGCTCCCCTCTGCACCATATACCTGATATAGTGATACTTGATCTCGATATGCTTCGACTTGTCATGGAACACTGGATTCTATGACAACTTCATGCAACTCTGGTTGTCATAATGTATACAAGTAGCATCCATCTGGAGATCAAATAAATCAGACAGTATCTTCCGTAGCCATACTGCCTCACAACTAGCTTAACAATCTGTGACATAATCTGCTTCAGCTGTACTTAGTGCCACACAGGATTGCTTCCTGCTAAACCAAGAGATCACACCTGATCCCATACTAAAACAACACCCTGAAGTGCTCTTCCTATCGATGACACTGCCTTCCCAATATGAATCAACATAACCCTTCAGGTTAATCTTCTAATTCACCTCGTACTTGAGCCCATAATCAATTTTACGTCTCAGGTACCTTAGAATATGCTTTGCAGCAATCAAGTGAACATGTGTCGGATCTATCAAGAACTAGCTCAAGGTGTTCACAGCAAAGCAAATGTTTGGTCTCGTGTTCATTAAGTACATCAAGGACCCAATCATCTGACGATACATCGTAGCATCAACCTTCTTTAATGAAGTAACACTCAATAGATTCAGGTTCGATGCCATAGGTGTGGTCATGGCCTTGCATTCCATCGTCCCAAATCTCTTCAGGATCTCTACTGCATACTTCCCTTGTCTGAGGGAGATTCCATCCGCATTCTGCCACACCTCCATACCTAGGAAATAATGCATCATACCCAAGTCCTTCATTTCGAACTCAGCAACAAGATTTCTCTTTGTATCAACAATCAACCCATCCATACCTGTTACAAACAGATCATCTACATACAATAGGAGCATCACTGGGTTGCCATCTTCAACCTTGTAGTAAAGGTTGGAATCTGCTTTACTCTTGGTAAATCCCAAACTGGATAGAAAGTTGTCAATTCTACCGTGCCATGTCCTGGGTGCCTATTTCAAACCGTACAGGGCTTTCTTCAATCTGCACACATGAGACTCCCTGTTGTGTGTCTCAAAACCGAGTGGCTATTCTACATAAACTTCCTCTTCCACTACACCATTCAAGAAAGCAATCTTGACATTCATTTGGTGTATCTTCCATTTCATTACTGCAGCCAAAGCAAGTACCGATCTGATGGAAGTGTATCTAGCTACAGGTGCAAAGGTTTCTTCATAATCTATTCCTTCCTTCTGTGAGAAGCCACGAGCCACAAATCTTGACTTATATTTCTCTATGCTACCATCTGTAGCATGCTTGATCTTGTAGATCCATTTGGAAGTTACAACCGACTTCCTTTCTGGTCTTGGGACAACATCCCAAACATCATTCTTCATGATCGATTCATATTCTTCGATCATAGCATCCTTTCATTCTTTCCGTTTTGTCGCTTCTTCATAGTTGGAAGGTTCTTTATTGATAACATCACATAATAAGGCTATGTATCCGGAGTAGGATCTGGTTCTCTTTCTTTCTTTGTGATTCTCTTCTGGAGCCCCATATCTTTCCGCACCTTGGATAATTTATCATACCCAAGCAGGTTTTCTCTTGTGAGGATTCTTCTCCTGAGGTGGATCTACAGGTCTTTTTGGTTCTTCAAATTCTCGATCTTCTTCTTGAATTTCTTCGTTCATGGTTGTATCATGAATTCTGGGTGCTTCTACTTCATTAGGTTCTTCAGCAAGTCTCTTTCTGGATTTTTTGTAAGCCGTGTCTTCATCAAATGTTACATCCCTGCTGATGTCAATCTTCTTGAATCCTAGGAAGTATATTTTGTAAGCCTTCGAGCTTTCAAAGTATCCCACAAATATACCCCTCTTTCCTGAAGGATCTAGTTTCGTTCTCTTCTCTTTTGGAATGTGTATGTACACTGGACAACCGAATATTCTGAGATGGATGACTTTTGGTTTCTTGCCGGAGAAGACTTCTTCAGGAGTCTTGTTCTCAAGTACTCTATGTGGAATATGGTTCTGTACATACACCAATGTTTTGGTAGCTTTTGCCCATAGATGCATGGGAAGATCCTGATCATGAAGCATTGCTCTTGCAGCTTCCATGATAGTTCTATTCTTCCTTTCTGCAACCCCATTTTGTTGTGGATTATAAGGAGTGGACAACTCCCTCTTAATCCCTGATTCTTTGCATAAGTCTTTGAATTCATTTGATGTGAATTCTCCACCTTTATCTGATTGAAAGGTCTTGATCTTCTTTTCTGTGTGGTTCTCAATCAAGGCTTTGAATTCCTTGAACTTGCTGAAAACTTCATCTTTGTTTTTCATGAAGTAAATCCATGTCTTCCTAGAAAAGTCATCAATAAAAGAAACATAGTATACATACCCTCTTAGTGAACTTGATGACATCGGAGTGGATGATTTCCAAGATTCCTTTTGCCTTGCTCTCGCTACTTGGAAATGTCTTCTTTGTATTCTTTCCTTTCGCACATTCTTTGCAGACCCCTTCATGTTTTGATTGAATTTTTGGAAGACCTTCAACAACTTTGCTTGCAAGTGGTAGTGCTCTGTAATGCACATGTGCAATCCTTCTATGCCAAAGTTCATTTGGCTCTACTATGTCATGGACCAAAGCTTGTTCTGGATGGCCCTTCAATTTGTATAATCCTCCTTCTTGTTCTCCAATTACTATTGCATCGTCAATAATCTTTCCTCTTGACCATATGAGTACTTGGCCATCTACAAATGCAACCCTCATGCCTTTTGCATCCAATGCTGATATGGATAGAAGATTCTTCTTCAGTCCTGGTACAAACAGGACATCCTTCATTTTCATAGACTTTCCAAAGTTTAGCTTGTAGGAGGATTCACCACTACCTTTTATGGGATATTGGTAGTCATCCCCAAGTTTCACCTTATGGGGTGAATTATGTTCGGATAGTTTCTCAAACGATTCCTTCAAAACTTGTCATGTGTTTGGAAGCCCCACTATCAATAAGAAAATATTTTCTTCCATGAGTGATAGTTCCCGTGAGAGCGGAGATCAAAACATATTCATCTTCACTTGAAGAGTCTTCACTTTCTTGTTTTACTCTCTTCTTGGAAGTATCATCATCCTCAACAGTGTCAGCATGATGTCTTCTTTTGGAGTTCCTCTTCTTTTTGGATCCATTCTTATTCATGGGATAGTTTCTAGCATAATGTCCTATTTCATCGCATGTATAACATCTGAGTTTGGATGGATCCCTTCTTGCAATGTTATTCTTCTGATGAGAATGCTTACCTTGGTGATGATGATTTTCCCTTCTTCCTTTCTTGGAGTGTATTGTGAGAGCTTGATCTTCACTTCCCATCTTTTCTTCTCGAGCTGCTATCCAAGCTTATTCTTGAGAACATTCTTCCCACAGTCTACTGAACTTGACTAACTTCTTTCTAGCATAGATTACTTGGATGAAAGAATCCCATGACCTAGGGAGGCCATTCAAGGTTGTCATCACAATTTCTGCATTCTCCACTTCTTCATCTACTGCTTCAAGTTGTTCTTTGATCTGGGAGACACTTGTGAAGTATGATTGGATGGTCTCCTCATTCTGGATCTTGACATTCTTCAACTGGTTCCTTAGAGTCATCTTCCGATTGATGTTCTTTCCTTCAAACAATTTGGTTAGGGCATCAAACATGGCTTTAGGTGTCTTGAGGGAGGACACCTGTGGTATGAGGTGATCCTTGATAGAATCAGCATTGATCCTCTTTTCCATAACCAACTTCTTCTTATGTAAGGCCTTGGCCTCATCTCCCTCTTGAATTGGAACCTCCTCACTGATATAGGAGTCCAACTCATTTTCTTCCAGGACCAGGGAGATCCTATACTTCTAGGCTTGGAAGTTATCAGCTCCCTCAAGCTTTTCATCAAGATTGGTATGATGAGACATCTTAACTGAGAACCTCAAATGGAAATATAAAATATTTAGATCTTACCAGGTCAAGATGTCGGATCTGGATTTGGAGCTAAAATCCTGCAGTGCTGGTTCAGGAGCAGATTAGGGTTTTTCTTTTCTGGAGTTTTGTCCAACCAAATGCTTTGAATTTGATCCCTAACTTTGATTTTGGGGAGGAGATCAATCCAGGCCTGGGCTCACTGAAAAATTCCACTTCTGTGAAAATCCCAAATTTTCGGCAGTAGTGTTGGGTCCAAAACTGAAAAACCTCATAATTGGATTCTGCTTTGACAGAAAGATGCGCCCTACAGAGGAGAGTTATTCCACCCTAATTTTTCTGAAAATCTATGGAGAGAGATCCACAAAATAGGAAGCCTTAGTTCCTGCAGCTGCACAGTGTCTTCTTCTCAGGTTAGCTCTGATACCATGTTAGCTTTTTAACATTAAGTTAGCATAACATTAAGATCTTTAACTGAAAGAACAACAAGCACAACAATCAAACACAAGAGACAATGAACACAATGTTTTTCCTCGGGGAAACCATAAATGGAGAAAACCCCGCAACTTCCTCAGAAATAGAATCATCACCAAAGTGAAACCCAAAAACAGTAAGATGATCTCCCGACAGCAGTAACCTCTTTCTTCCTTGCCCCAGTGTCTTTCTCTTCCTCAGCTATGTGCTACAACTGAGTGTGAGTAAGTGTGTGATAAATAGAGAGGCTAGCTCTCTATTTATACTAATTCCCAACTTGACTAAACCCAACTAGGGCTGACTTCACTAGGTGTGTCTAATAACCCTAGTGCCCCTGAACTACGGTGACTTTAACCCTTAGATAATAGGAGAGTTAACCACCTTGAATTGACATGACTTTTTTACATTATAGAAACTTCCCGATAGGAACATCAGGGCATGACATGACTCAAGTACATTACAAATACATCCCGGAATAAACATCGGGTTAGAATACATAAGAAATACAAGCGAATACATTCCGAAGTTACAATTACATCAACAGGAGGCACAAGACAAAGCTATTAGAATAGATACGAATATGCAAGCTTCAGGGAAATCAAATGTTCTTGGGTTTTCAAAGGGTAGTCCTCCAGAGTCGGATAAAGTTAAGAAAGTTGAAAACCAGGAACCCCAAGGTGACTCTATCAAAGAGCTCGCTCGATTGATTAAGCAAATAGAAGAAGTCTATATTAATCAATTATCAGCTATGCGTAATAAGATAGTTTCCATGGAAAAAGATAAAGGTAACAATCATAAGCCAAATGATAGATGGCAAAAGGGTCTCCCTAAAGGACCCCCTTATCAAGAACAAGAAAGACCTCCAGAGCCTATGGAAGCAAACAATTTGTGTGATGATCTAGTAATGTCTTACTGTAGGGCTTGTGATGATTCACATGAGGAAGGAACTTGTCCCATTTTCTTTCAGATTATAAAGGAAAAGTTAGCAGCTAGAGAAAGAATGGAACATGTTAATATGGTTGGTCATGAATGTGCGTTTTACAATAATGAGGATTTATTGGAATCGGTAGAAGATAGTAAGGACATGGTTTGCATGACTAGAAATATGAGAAAACCTGTCATTTTGGGAAGCAGTTTGATCACATTATCCATGCTTACGATTCCCCATCTCGCCTGCCCATTCTAGATCATCACGTAGGTTTCAATTTCTTAATAAATGTGTCCTTGTTTTGGCTGGTAACCAATGCCAAGACAAATATTTTTAAGGTTGATAAAATGCTTAGGTGGTTGCATTGGATATTTGAGTTCACCTAAGATGTTATTTTGTTTTGCTTAGGATAGGAAAATAAGCTTCTTAAAGTGAGCATTTAGTTTCTGCATTTCTTTTTTGTGTTTAGGTTTCTTTTAGTTTCTAATAAAGCAACCTATGGTTCATTGGATTTTTTCATAAAACTTGTGCTACTAAGGTTTTCTTGTCAAGTTGAGATGTTTTTACATATTATAAGAACCAGAGATTTTTGGAGTTCTTGTATCCTCTCCTTACCTGAAGACCAGATCAAGCACATGTCCCACAATTGGAGCCAGAATGTTGACCACCAAAACCAACTAGGTGGACAACGATGTACTATGCACATGTTGGATGTGCCTTGAAGATATGAATGAAGTACTTAATGATTATATCAAGCGATGCGCCCAACTCTTTTTCTCTTCTTCTCTCTATGAAATTTTTGCACCCTTGCAGAGGATTTTGTAAGGATATGTCAACACGAAGTTATAGTTTTTTGTAACTTGATCACCTAAGACTTAGTCATTAGGGAAGTCCTTTCATCAAGTGTTTTTTCACTTGGATAATTAAAATTTCTTTTTAGAGATTTTAATTATTTGAGTTTTTCACTCAAAATTACCTCCAAAGTGGTGAAAGGTGTTCTAGTGATCGAGTCCATGGGGTGATTGGGTCCTAGGAATGTTCTATATTACCATGCTAGACATTATCTAGAGTCTTGCAGAATTTCATTAAGTTTTGCATATGTTATTTTTAATCTTTGGTCATTAAAAATTGTCACTCAAGACAAATTTTTGTAATGTAAAAGAGAGTTACTTGGTCCTTTTTAATGTTGTATAGGGGTATGGGTACTCAAGAAAAATGGCATGAAACCCCCTACACCCTTGGGCCAAGTTTGAAGTCATTCAGACAAGAATTACTATGGTTTTGGTCACTTTTTTCCAGGTCAGTAATGGAAATCAAGAAATTGGGCATTTAATTAGAGAGCCAAATTTTGGAAAAGTGACTATAGTCACTTGAGGTGGCCAAGTAAAGGTTCTAATGTTTATATTATGTTTCTAAGACAAATTTAAGACCCAAAGGGGACCCCCCAAGCAAGCATATAACAAGTTTTGAGTTTCCAAATCTAGGGGGTGCCCCCTTCTCTTTTTGATTGGTTGGGTGAGCTAAAGTCAATGGAAAGGGCCCCACTATGGTGGTTTATTCCCCATTTGACATAACAATAAGGTTGGAAGCATTAAATTGAGGGTTTCTGTCCCCATATTTGAGATCTCAAACCTTGGTTTTTTCGTCCTTGAGCAAATTCGCCCCCCTCTCTTGGGCTCCCTCTCTCCCTTGTGACACTTGTCTAGAATGCAAAGAGCCCCTCTCTTTCATTTTTCCTATTTAAGGAGGCTTCCCCTCCTCATTTAGGTTACACAAAAACACACTCGCACCCACTCTCTTTCTCATGTTCTCATTCTTTCCCTTGCTCATTAGAGGAAATTTCAACTCAAAATGGGCCTTGTAAGGAAAATAATAAAATAATAGTAAAAATAATAAAATAATATTTATTAATTTTGGAGGAAGAAAAGAAAAAAACTACTTTTTTGTTTGCATTTTTGACATATCTCCCTGTTTTTTTACTCAAATTTTTATCGAGAGAGCTCGTTGGATGCAGAATTAAATTCCGCATCCAACGTGTACCTACTCGGCATACTTTTGACGGACCCTGCTACCCCAAAAACAAGAAATAACTGAAAACGTGATGATGATATCATCATCACAGTTTTTTAGGTATTTATTGTTTTTGGGGTAGTAGGGTCCGTCAAAAGTATTCCGAGCGGGTACCCGTTTGATGCGGAATTTAATTCCGCATCCAACAAGCTCTCTCGATCAAAATTTGAGTAAAAACACAGGGATATATGTTAAAAATACAAAAAAAAAGTAGTCTTTTTTATGATACCTATTCCCAAATTTATATTAAAATAGTGTTTAAGACCTATGGTATTTCAAATTTAAAGCAATTTCATAGGCTAACACATGATGGCATGGAATTAGAATGAGGGTTAAGAGGCCCATTTTGAGTTGAAATTTCCTCTAATGCTTGCTTGGGCCATTGTAATGTTCAACCATTTGGCTTTGGTAATCAAAATATTTGGAGGACTCTTGTGTCCATTGTTCTCATTGATGATTTGCTTCCATGCTTAAGGAGATACACAAGTTTGGTTGGCAAAGGAAGCATACTAATTTGCTTTGGTAAGATTTATGGTATTTGTATTCCATAAATTTTGTGAGTTTTCATTCTTGTAGTAAAGAAGTTAATATATTTTCTAGTTTGAAGTTTATGATTTCTTTGCTCATTATTTGATTCTCACCTTCTAGTAGTCGTGTAGTGAAAATCTTATAAGTTGCGGGTTATTTGGATTGAAGAGTGGGATTCCTCGGTTGGATGCCCCATTGCTTCACTTCTTGAAGGACAAAGGACCAATTTTCTCTTTCTTGACATACAAATTTCTGCATTTCAATTTTAGTTTGTTGAGTGTTTTAAATCTAATTTTAACTCTTATATACTCAAGTTCTTTCAAAATTATTCATTTGGCAACTTTGTATAAATTTTGTATATATATATATATATATATATATATATATATATATATATTGCACTAACATACTAACTTCCCCAAAGTGATTTTGGGCACATTTTATCATTTTTTGTTTGTTGGTTTTTAGCAGGCTAGTGACAAAACAAGGAAAAACTCTGTCAAATTTCAACCATAGAAGAGTTTTAAGTCCACCCCGAAGGAAGAGCTTCAAGGACATCTCAAGAAAGGGAAAAAACATGGTTTTTCTCACTCATTTTACCTCTTTCCTTACGCTGAAATTTCAGCCTTTGTAACAAGTCCAAGAGATCCTCTTAGACTTGATTTCTTGCTTTGCATTTTCAGTTAAATCAAGTATCATTTATTTGCCATCCATTTCTAACAATAGAAGATGGGCTTTCCCACCTTTGCATAAGCAATTGTCGATTGGCGTGGGTTTTAGATTAGTTAGAGTTTCATTTTGTTTTTATTTTCTTCTTTATTTTTTTCCTGCACCTTGTAAGTGATTTGGCTTTGCCATCCTTGCAATATCGCACTGTCTAGCATTTTATTCCAAGTATCTGCTTATTTCATTTTTTTGCCCGCACCTCACAAGCGAAGTGGCTTTTCCCATCCATGTGAAATCACGTTGGCTAGAATTTTTATTTAAAGTATTTCCTTATTTCCTTTTGCCCACACCTCACAATCGAGTAGGCTCTGCCTCTGTTGTGATATCACGCTTGGATTTTTTTGTTTATTTTTTCTTTAAGGATAAAATTTACCACAAGCCCCATTTTTTCCCTGTATCCTCTCCCCCCGCCGGTTCGACCGATCTAGGGTGACGAGAAAGGGAAAATATTTCTGTTGGCTAGTTTGATAGGCACCCATATAAGTATCTTCATTAGAAAGGAGAAAAAGAGGCTTGACCTGTGAAGCTAGTGGGGTAGAGGCCGTAGGGGGCTTCGTGGCACTTTGTGTCCTCTAGTTGAGCACCCAACAAGTTTCGAGTTTGACCCATGGAGCTAGGTGGGAACCTTGTGTTCCTATGTTGAGCACCCGACATTCTCTCTCTAATTGAAGGAGATAGTCTCTTGGGGTAGACATCTAGAATAGTTTATTTCTCTGCAACAAATACCTTAATTCCCTAAGTCAAAGAGAGACATAAAATTTACTAAAACTTACAGGATCACTTGCATAACATTGTTACAATCATTTACATTTCTCTACTTTGCAATCACTTTATTTTAACTTACCCGTTTATTGGAACTCATCATGTTCTTGAATATTTGTTAAAGTAAATGAGTTGATGCTTTAGGAAAATTATTTGAAGTTGATTATTGTGACTCCATAGCCCAAGTAGAGATGACACTGATCATTTTGATTATTTGATTATTTCTCTCTTTCATACATTACTGGTTAATTGTTAAAGGGTTTGCTTGACATTGAAATATTTGCATCACTGCACGTTGATTGTCATTTTTGTAATTTACAACTCCCAAAAAACATTCTTCAAAAAAATAACTTACTAAGTAGGGACTACCCCCCTTGGCCTTTAGTAGTTGTGGTCTAAGCAGATGAGTTTAGAACCGAGGTGACAGTGGGTTCTCAACTCATAAGTTTCCTTCAGGAATACACACAGCAGTTGGGAGACTTACCCGTGTCCAAGTGTGTTTTAGGCAGCAACACCAAGCCAACAAGGTAGATCACTCACCACTCTTTTATGTTACCTTGAATGTGAATGGTCTACAATTCTTTCTTTCACAATTGTATGTTAGACTCAAAAGTTTTATATAATATCACCCTTTGCCACTCATGGATCAACTTGACCTTTTATGTTACCTTGAATGTGAATGGTCTACAATTCTTTCACAATTGCATGTCAGACTCAAGAGTTTTATATAATATTACCCTTTGCCACTCATGGATCAACTTGACCTTGAAGTTTCCATGCCTCACTGC
Source organism: Pseudotsuga menziesii (assembly GCA_001517045.1). Lineage (NCBI taxonomy): Eukaryota > Viridiplantae > Streptophyta > Pinopsida > Pinales > Pinaceae > Pseudotsuga > Pseudotsuga menziesii. The sequence goes on from LPNX010571292.1 coordinate 277,073, forward strand.
AACATGTTTTCCATGGGAAATGAGGTGTGTGGCATTATCAAATACCTTGAGTTGAGACTTGCATGGACAGTGGTTGTGGACCTTTGATGTTTGGGGAATGTTGTTGTAAAGGAATTTGACTGCTACATTAGTTGGAAACATCTATTTGGGCCTGTTAAACTATACAAAAAACTCACTGTGAGATTGATATTTGATGTGGAAGATCCCATTGAGATCATGAATGATGAATGAGGAAATGGTAGTCTGCAATAAGTCTGACTTGGGAAATTTCACTATCATTGTTGAGATGGAATCACCTTCTAGACCAAGTACAGTTGAGAACAAAGAGCCTAAGTCATTTGGATGATGCACTTCGATGGGGAAATATGATGAATGAGGAAATGCTTCCCTTACTCGTACCACCTTGAATTTGTCTGGACTAGCAATATGATAAAATATGAGGCCTTGTTGCTGCTGCATATGTACAGGGAATCTGACCTGATTTTCCAACAGGTAAGAAGTATGTGTTCCCCTAAAATAATATATTAAAACTTAAAAGATAAGAAATACATTATAGGATCTTATCAAATTATTTTTAGACCAGTTGTGTCAGATAATACAGAAAAATGTCAGGTGTTTGTGTATGATGCTCAAATTCTCATGTTTCTCGATGACTATAAGAATTTTCCTCTTATTTAGTGAATCTGCAACAAGTTAAACTTGGAAGTAATCTTGAAACTGTTAGAAGCCAGAACGTTGGAAGTAATCTTGAAACTATTAGATTTCAGAACATTGTTTAGCCGAAGACAAACAAATTCCCCAAAGGCTTTGTTGCTTTGAGAGATTGTTTGGAAAGCATGATAAAGGCTCCTCCTCATTAGAGCTCTAAAGATAAGATTTGAGAAATAAATATTGGTAGAAATGGAAGTCCCCACATAAAGTTTGGCAATGCATCTATTAAGAGTGTATAAGCTTCAATCTTAATTTTAAGCACATAACTCTCCACGAAGAACTAAGCAATGCAGTGACAAATGCACATGCACAACTTGATGGATTTCTTTATTTAACTTTACAGAAACTACATCTAAAAAAATTTGAGTAACACTTATCTAACAAGCTCATAGTTATCATTGTTACCTATCTTATAAATTGGACACCTACAACTATACTAGCATAATTTGAGTAAGAATACGAAAAAAAACATAAGTAAAGAAAAAATATAGTACGAAAAAAAAATATGAGTAAGTTGCTTATAAATTTAAAAAAACTTATCTTTCAAATTTTATAAAATTTTAAAATATACATAAACCATTCAATATTTGCATGTAGTATTGGAAATTGACAAAAAAAATACTTGTCACATGCCATTTTGCTTGTCAAATACAATATGTATTTTATACTTCTTGCCACAAAAATAAACAAAGAAAACATTAAAATGTCTATATAGACTCCAAGAAAATGGAGAATTTTTCCAAATTCTCACCTTGCTTACATGTAACATTTATTTTTCATTAAAAACAACTTGAAATATAAACCTTCAAACATTTAAATATAATAATATATTTATTAAAATATGAAATAATTAAAATGCCAAAGTTAAATTATAAAACAATAAAACCAATTTCTAATAATATATTCCAAAAAATATTATAATAACTAAAATCTAATATCTAATATTATAACTAGTTACTAAACTTTATATTTATATTATAAAATAAAACTAATATAAAAACTAATCAAATATTTGATATTGAGAACTAAAATATAAAACAAAATATATATTATAATTTTGAAAGCTTTAAACTTTTAAAATATAAAATTAACACTAAATGCAATTATATAATGGGAAAATTAAAAAGAAAACAATAAATTTTAAATAATTCTTACCTTGAAATATGCCAAAAAATGTAGGCAAATTCACGTTATTCCTATTATGTCGAATATTCTACGATTTTCCAATTTCCGTACAGAAAAGTCCAATACCGATGAATTATGCTACTATGCCTAGAACCAACATCCTTATAATTTCTATCCATCGCTTCTAACAATTCATTTATTCATTATTTTTTAACATTTCCTTTTAATGGAGAAATGAGTTGAGTTCTCTATGATACCTAGCATATCTCTACATATTACGAACTTTTCCTTTCCCAAAGGTTTAGTGAATAAATAAGCCATATTCTCAGTTGTATTACAATACATTAAATGAACTTCTTTTGATTGAATCTTTTCTCTTACAAAATGATTTTGAATTTCAATGTGTTTTGATCTTGCATGATATGATTGAATTGTTTCCAATTTTATTGAGCTTTGATTGTTGCACTTGATAGATGTAGGTACTTGGTGTCTTTCTTCCATGTCTTCAAGAATGCACCTTAGAAAAATTGGTTCATAGGTAGCACTACACAATGCTTTATACTCAGCTTTAGTGAGGGATAAATAAACAATTTGTTGCTTCTTGCTACTCCAAGATAGAATACCAAATCATAGTCTAAATGCATATCCAGTGTTAGATTCATATCTAGTGTTATATTTTCTATCATCTGAAACACTTGCCCAATCAAAATTTAAAATAACACACATCGACTCATCATTCAAATGATTAGTGTATTCAATACCAAAAACAATAGTTCTTTTTAGATATCGAATGAGTTTCTTGGCTTCTTTCCAATGACTCTCTTGTGGATTAGTCATGAATTGGCTAAGTATGCTCATTGAGTATGCAATATCAAGTGTTGTGGTTAAGTAGTTTAAATTCCCTGCTAACTGCTTATACAACGTACCTTTTAATTCTTTTATATCATCATTACTGTGAAGCTTAAAATTCCATTTTAATGGAGTAAAAACTAGTTTGCAATAATTCATATGGAATCTTTTCTAAATACCTTTGTATACTTATTTTTCTTATTCAAAATATAAACATCTTCTCCCCATATTTCAATGGCTAAACAATGATGTAGATGTCCAAGATCTTTCAAGAAGTTATATATTTTAACATACCATGACCTTCGAGTTTGTTTGAGACCATCTCGTGCTTTCTTTAACTTGCATACCCAATATTCTTGTCCTCTCACAAATCCTTTTCATTAAACAAGATACAATTATTCTTTTAATTCACTATTTAAAATGTTGACTTATTATCCATTTAATGTAAGTCCTAATTATACTTAGTGGCAAGTGCAATCATAGGTCTAATGGTGTTCATTTTAACTATAGGTGCAAACACGTCCTTATTATCTATTCTTTGCTTTAGTGAATACCATTTTGCAACCGTTATAGCTTTGAACTTCTCTATGATACCATCAGATTTGAACTTAGACCTAAGCAACCATTTTGAGCTTACGGAAACCTTATTTTCAAGCAACTCAATTAGTACCCAATTGTTATTTTTCAATATAGAATCATATTCCTCTTGCAAAGAATTAATAAATTCCTTATGATCCCTAGATTTTTAAAAATTTAAAGGTTCATCAATACTAATAATTTGAGACATCAAGGCATAATCTTTGTATCTTATTGGTGTCTTGATTTGATTTATTGATGTTCTTAGTGCCTCATTGCTTGGTGGAGTAGCTCCATTCTTCCTTGGCATACTACTATTGATTGTATCTTCAATGCTACTTTGAATTTCAATATCACCCTGGTGATCTTCAATTCTCGTTGATCTTTCAAGCCTTCTTGAGAACGTTTCCATACTTCTTGACTATTTTCCTCTTGAATATCATTTGCACATTCATTAAATATAACATCCCTATTTGTAAATATTTTCTAAGTAACAAGATCATACATTTTGTAAGCTTTTTGGTCAACACAATAACCAATGAAAATACATTTGGTTGACTTTGCATCAAGTTTTCTTCTATTTTCCTTTAAAATGTAGGAAAATGATTTACTTCGAAAAAACATCAAATGATTAATAACTGGTTTATTTCAATTGCTTTCATAAGGAGTTTTATGCTCTAAAAAATTTGTTGGAATTCTATTTTGTAAGTACACAACTGTACTTATAGCTTCAACCCACAAGCTACTAGGGAGATTCTTACCTTTAAGAATACTTCGAGCACACTCAACTATCGTTTTGTTCTTCCTCTCAACCACACCATTTTGCCGAGGGGTATGTGGACTCATGAACTATTTCTGAATTCCATTGTATTTGCATTACTTCGAGAACTCTCTTGAAGTGTATTCCAAAGAAAAGTTTAGGGAGAAATCTATCCCATGGGCTAATTTTTCGATGTTTTTTATTCTAAAAAAGTTTACCAATTCCATATTTTCCTAAAATGATTCGTTCATATTTTCCCTTCTCTTATGAACTTGGATGAGGGTTTTTGCAAACAAATAAGGACTAGGGTTTGAGGCTATCATAAAAAAATTTCCGCACAAACCATCAAAAAATGATGTATATGTGTTGCATGATCCCCTTGCTCATAGATTGTCCTCCATGGTTGGGAAGGGAGGGATCTCTAATCACTCCCTTTGGCACATCCATCCAACGATTGAACCATGAACAAGGATGGATGCGCCAAAGGGAGGGGTTAGATATCCCTCCGTTCCCAACCATGGATTCAATCTATGAGCAAGGGGATCATGCAACACATATACATGATTTTTTTAAATATGTCGAAAGTTTGGAATATCACATAATCCTAAGAAATTGGTTTTTGGTGTGATGAAGGGATATCTACTTGGACACTTGTCTCTAAGATGGATTAGATTGGGTTCCTGAAGTTATGGAAAAAAATATGCTTGGACACATGGTATTTAAGATGGATTAAAAATAAATCAATCATGAGTTGAGTCCATTTAGAATATCCCTATGCCTAAGAACACAAAAATGCTTCTCTAGGATATTTGTGCCCAAATTTGCTGAAATTATGAATCCTATTGCAACAATGTTGAAGAAGGATCTAGTTAATGTTAAAAAATAGAATTTATAGGGAATAAAACATGCCATATCATTTACCCCAATATTGGCAAGTTTGGAATATTCCAAATAGTTTCAAGTTTGTCATTTGCATCATAAAATACATTGATTATTACGCTATTTCAAAAGGATTAGGAAGGATTTGAACAACCCATAACATTCATGAGCAAAGCGTAGAGCACTAAAAGGCATTATTTTGAATAACACTCCCATAGAGAAGTAAGCCTATGAGTTAGTGAAGGATTTGAAACATTCTATGGAATATATATTTAATTCAAAGGTTGGAGCATATATACCACATTTAACAGTAAAAAACCTTCTATCTTAGCAGGAGTGTGTCATGACACAAGGAGAAATGGGTCACCAAACTACCGGAATTTAATCTAGAGTTGAGGCCAACAAAGTTGATAACGATTCAAGTTTTAATGAGATTTATCATTAAAGAAGATCTACATATAGTTTCGAAGAAGATAATTGTTTAGGGGAGCAACATCATGAGGTGTTTTCTATTCTAGAACAATTACAAGAGGATCAATGTTATAGATATATTTTTTCTTTTGAAGAATATTTCATTCCCTAAGCACTTTAAGAAGTAGTAGAGGAGAGCACTAATATTGATATCCATTAAATATTTTCTCATTCAAGATGGATCAGGATGGAGAAATTGTAATAACATCATTTTAAGATATATCGATTTGGAAGAACCCCATGAAATTATTCAATAAATGTACATTGGATTCCAGTCAAATCTTAACTTGCACATGTGCACATGGGCATTGGAAAAACCCACAAAAAAGTCAAGGTTAACTTCCCTGAGTGCCTATTTTATGCCTTGAACATAGATAACACTTATTTATGGAGTGGAGTTTGTGGAGGGAATTATTCAATGAACACCATGACTAGTTATCAAATTTGAAGGATTGATTTTAATTTCTAGTTGGTGGGAGCAACTTGAGTGGGACTAATGGTTAAGAACATGTGTTTCCTCCTAGGATATCATAGGTTTAAATTCACAGGGGGTATGGCATTCCCACCTCTATAGAATTTAGTAGTCAAATTGCTGCATGGAGGGGGACCTTTGTCCCAAAAACAAGGGAGTCTCATACACCAAATTGGTGTCTAGCTAGGCTATGACATGAAAGTTAGATTATTATTATTATTTATCTTTATCCAAACTTTCCATGATGAAAAGTTTCAAATGTAGTTGTACTTCAATTATCAAAATTAAATTAGGTACATACAACGTAAAAAAAATATTGTCCTTCCAATTATTTACAATGTTAAAATATTATTTGTTTTCTTGTGAAATTTGTTTTACTTTTTATAGAATTACTTATAGAATCTATTTGGTTAACTTGAACTCATCCACACCCACTCATGGTGCTTGAACCTATGTCTCATGTTAGAACTCATATATTTATGTTAATACAATCACGATCACCTATCTACTTGACACTATACCACACTCAGTGGATTGTTCTTTGGAGGAATTTTAAAATATTAATCAAAATATTTAGACAACATTAGAATCAAACATTTTTGTGAACATCTATATTAGAGAGGATTTGTTTTTTAATCCATATGATGCATGATCACTGCATCTTGGATTCATATCTTGAACATATTACAAGCATGCTTACCCATAGGAGTCTATGTCTTTTAACCTCCCAAGCACATTTGGTATGTTTTTTTGTTGATTTCATTAGAAAATAAGAAGTTGCGGTAGACCGTGAAGCCTTTGTTGGAGGGTGAGATTTCTATCAAAATACTATAAAATCTAGTTAGAGAGTCTACTTTCTTTAAAGGTCTTGATGGAAATGAAAATTTAACATGATTGCATCCTTGGATTATTATTTAAGCTAATGTGTCTATGATTTGGAGCTTCCTAATATCCATACAAACATATAGCTAAATGAGTTCATTCATCAAGGCCACCAAGTAGGTTATTCTTTATTGACTCTTCACTTTATCCCTCAAACAATTCAAAACCATGGTATCACGCGGATGGTAGAGAATAGTCCCTAATGTATAGATTTGACAACAACAATGATGTTTCCTTCACCACAACTTGCTTAAGAATCCGACTTAGGCATGAAAAATGTTGCTCCAAGTATCAAGGATACAAATGATATGTCTCGTTGATCTTGGGCTTGGGATGAGGCATAGGGAAGAGAGTTATGGGGCATTCTCAAAATATTTGGCACACAAATTATTGTCACACATAATATGTCATTGTTGCTAAAAACAACAAGAAGAAAGTGAATTATTGTGATAGATAAATATGCACACAAATTGGAAAAGGGGGGATGATCAATCTAGAGAACATTGGAGTGAGAAATTGATAATGTAGGAAGTCAAACGAACAAAAACAATCTTCTCATTGTTGTAATCCCAAATTTAGGTTTTGTTATGTTGACAATGTGCATTTTGTGTAGTTTCCTATCTAGACTTAATATAGAACATACGAGTTAGAAAAGTTCTTTGAGCTTAATAGATATTTTTTACCACGAACAAAATCATTAACAACTTTTATACGAAAAAAATTAAAAAATAATAACCGATGCATTATTTTTACCATGAGTGTGACCAAACTTGTTTGGATTGTTGAAATATATACATTCAAGGATTAATTATGTTTTTTCCCATCATATATTGCAATAATGGTAATGCCATCAAGTACATGCTAGGTGATGTAGAGGTGAACCGTTGTGCTCAACTAATAATCAAATATAGATAGTGATGTTAGTCATCATAAAAGGAAAACACCTAACATTACCAATGCAACAAAATAACTATAAATCAACATGTAATATACATTTAGAGATATGGAATATGTGGACACGAAGAAAGAGAGACGGTCTCATTTCCTTGAGCTTTCTAGATATCTATTGATTTCTCTTCGAGATTGTTATTGAGCCATACATTTGTAATTATTGTATTGGTAAGTTTCCAATGCCATTAAAATTGTTAATTAATATTTCTAGTAAGTTTCCAATGCCATTACAATTGTTAATTAATATTGCTAGTAAGTTTCCAATGCCATTACAGTTGCTATTTAATATTGCTAGTAGGTTAGTAAGATAAATAAATATGCATTATCTTTACCATGGGATTTACCAACTTGTCCGAATGATCTGAAATATTTATATTCAAGGATTAATTATGTTTTGTTCCCATTATGTATAGCATTACAATAAGGGCAATGCATGAACTCCATACTAAGTGGCCCAATTAATGTTCTCCATTAATAATAAGATACTAGATACTAATGCTAGTCATCATAAAAAGGAAACCCATATTATTATTGATGCAACAAAATAACTATAAATCAACATGTAAGATACATTTAGAGAGACATAATTTGTGAACACCAAGAAAGAGCGCCCATCTCATTTCCTTGAACTTACTATATGTCTACTGATTTCTCTTCAAGATTGTTATTGAGCCATATATTTGTAGTTAATTTTTTTTTTGTAAGTAAGCACCGACAAAGTTTCGAATGGGTGACCTTATGCAAGGAGTGCCTTAATAGTACACCCATTTATTGTCTATTCTATGCCCTGTGGGCACATTTGTCATTAATATTGCTAAAATTTTTCAATGCCATTAGAATATACACTAATAACCTATGCCTAATTGTTTTGGTGTTTGGTAAAGCCAAGAGCAAAGGGAATGACATTATGGTTGGTGTGGGAGTGGAACACATTACTATATGGAAAGTAAATGAGATTCCAATTTTCATGCTGACAAGGAAAAACAACAAGGATCATAGCCCATGAATTACAGTGGGGATTAAAAAAGACAAGGTATCCAAACATCTCTAAGAATCTTTCATTAAGTGACTTAAAATGAGGTGTCCAAAGAATATTTCATTATAAGTGAAACTCAAAATGGTGGATATACCAACATGGTTGTAGGATTATGTTGGCTTGAACTATGTGATGGATTTGATGTTGTCTAAAGTTCACAATATCAAGGAATTTGGGAGAACCATTGAAAACATATATTTGCGAATAGAGACACTTTTTACAACTTAGTATGAGGGAGAAGTGTAATTCCATGCTCAACAAAATTTGTAATCTTTAAATACAAAAATCAAAACCCCAAAAATGAGAGTGTAGCAACAATGGGTTGTTGAAAATATACATCTTAAAGGGGGGATTTTTAAATTACTTTATGAAACTATTTTTAACTATTAGATATGATTAAATTTTAACCACTGAACCAAAAGATTCTCGAATCTAGATTGGATAGGATTAAATTTTAATCACTAACCCAAAAATATTCTCAAATCTAGATCCTATTTATTTATGTGCAAAAATTGATAATTTCTTGTAAGCCTTTGGCACTTGTTTCCACAAGAGGAATAACTTTGCACTTTATTGCTCAAAGAATGGGAGAGAACAAGGACAATAGATTTCTTCTTGCAGAATTGACTAGAACAACCAAGAGTTAAAATGAAATGGTGAAGGAACAACATATTTATTAAGACATATTTTTATACTAGTGTGTTTGATTCCAAGTTCAACTTCTAATGAAGAGAAAGGAACCCTGCTAATCTAATAATTGCGTGTCACCGACATAAATCTTGAAAGTAACACGATGGCGATGATGAAGGAAAAAATTAATTAACCTTGCATTAAAAAAATTGATTCATATGCATAACATGAAGAATTTGACTCAGATATATTAAAGGTCGGTAATATCATTGTGAGTGGACAAAATGATCTCTCTTGTCCAAAATTCCAAGAATAAAGTAACTAGACTTAAAGTGGGGTCAAGAGTCTTTTCTTCCCCAAACAAATTTCCTCAACAAAGGCCATAACAACAAAGAAAGACGAACAACAACCTCCAAGGACTCTCAATATAAACAATGTAGCTTCCTTGTTATTTTTTTTTCTAGGAAACATAGCTTCTTGTTATATCATCATATCTTTGAGAAACAACATGGTGTCACACGAGACATGCAAAATGAAGAATTTTCTAAGTTTTTATTTTCATATAAAAAAAATCTATACCATTGTATTAGTATATGAGAAGATGAGTACAAAATATATAAATGGACAAAATAAGGCAGGGTTTCCTAGATACATGAGGCTGGAGCCAATATATATGAAAATAGACACCGTTAGACCAAAAAAATAGCTTGATAGACACGAGAGAATATATTTAGGTAGGACGACAAAAAAAAGAGACAAGTACACCACCAACATATAGAGAAACAAGAGCAAAGCTCAGGATTGGAAAATTTGCAGCCTGTCTTAAAATGCAAGAACACCATCCACCCCCTTCTGATAGAAAATAAAACCTTCCTCGACATTTAACGCCTTTTTTGAAAGAGACTCCTCCAAAAGATTGAATTCTCTATAAACATGGAAAAAAGAGATATCTTTAAAAGATGCAATCAGATGACGTGTTTTTTTCCACCATGCCGAGAAAGGAAGAATGTTGATGATGTTTTATCTTGAATCTGAGTCAATAATTAATTTTTCATCCCCATATGTCACTAATGGCGTCTAACTGAAGAGATTTGGAAAAATGAAGGAGCATCCATAAATCTTGTAATTCACCTTTAGTATTTGTGACTGAACCTCATAAATTACAAAGTTTAAAGAATCATTGTTGATTCAACCAAAGTACAACACCTTCACCACACATCTATAGAAATAATAGATCAATTCTATGAGCAATGATGCTAAGAAGAAGCACAGGAAATAGATCTTGCTACTAAGAATTCTCACAAGCATACACAAGAAAAATAGAGAGAAGAAAAGAGACTGAATCGCATGAATGAAGAGATGAATATTGGTGTGTATCCTTCCATTGAATAATGATGAATAATAGTGTACATAAATAGTACATCCCTCTTAGGAAAATTGAATTATATGGAAAAACCTCATAAAGCTCAAAAAGGTTGACTTGCCAAAATATAGCAAACCCCCATAGGTGGCTAAAGCACTTCCCAAATCTATCAAGGACCCCATGAGTTGGAAAAATCATGAGTGAGTTGTTAAGGAGATGGAAAAAACATGGTAATCCTAGAAAATGGAGAAAAAATAATGGAGGATGGGTTGGAAACAAAAGCTGCCAGTTTCCTAGTTGACTAGCTTTTATCTTATCCATAGAAAAGTAGAAAAAGCACAATAAAGCAGAACCTGGTGTAAAGTGTTGTATACTAATTCTGGATGGTCAAAAGGTGGTCAAAATCAACCCAGAATTAGAAATAAATCATTCCTAGGATATAGATGGCATGTATTGACTTTAAGGTGCAAGTGGATGCCAACTAATGAAGCTAGTGGGTGAATAATTAATCAAATAATGATTAATTATTTTATCCTAAGTTACGAGTGGGTTTAATATATTCCAACACCCCCCTGTAACTCTGAATTTATGATGGTATGAAAAAAAATATAGATGCATATAGGGCCCAAAAACAAGGCTATGGTCACCCTTTAACAATTATTATGTCCAGAAAAGTGAGGAAAGAGGCAAAACCACATGGGGAAAATCCTCCCTCAAGATAGGAAAAGACACAAAATTTGAAATATGTTTTCAAAATATATTCATATTCACTTTAATGAGCTGAGTGAACTGCTTCTGAATGAAGGACTTGCTGAACAAATCATGAACTCCATGATCATGCGCTAGAGTGTAGAACCTGCAAAAAGGAAGAGGAGAGATCCCTTGTATCTCATCAAATAATGAAGTAGGACAATTATATGAATGCTTATTTATGATTTTAAACTCTGATATACAAACATAATCTAAAATGGAAAAGAGATATGTGCATACTCCTTTCCAAAGAGTACAAAAATTAAGACAATTTATTTCACACTCAATTCCCTGAATAACTGCAAAATTGTGATGTGAATCACATGTCAGTCTTCCAATATGATGTAGCACCTTTCCAAACATGTTTAATATCAGTCCAAATATTACTAATAACATGGATAACCAACCATTGAAAGATAGGAAATACTTCAAACCATGTAAGATAAATATCACTGCATAAGAGACCAATGAGGAATCAACTAGTGAACTTGGGATTTGTATAGTCTTAAGATTATTCAAAAGTATGGTAGATGGTATGGATGGTGGTATGATATGTGTATAAATCTGAAAATAATATTCTAAATCAGAATCCAAAGGATCACATATAAGTATATCAGTAGACTCATGGGAATACACTGGTAATGAATCCTCTGTAAGAAAGGAGGAAAGAATGAGATGTTCACAATATTCAAGGAAGTTCTGAGTATTGATGCCAAGAACAAAGTAATATATGCTGAAGCACATGATATCAAGTAAGGTAAGTGGTATGACACAAATAAGGCTTGATTTGGCTAAGCAAACATCCTGGAAATCACTGAGTTGCGCACCATCAATGAGAGAGGTATGCACAAGGTGTGAAGAATCTGGCACATGGATCTCAAAATATAAGATAGGAGATTTAGAGAGAAATGAATGGGTTATAGGATCATAATCGACATCAATAGCAGCTCCATATGTTACTTCTTTTTCATCAATAGTATCACAAGAAGAAAAATCATCTTCAAGAGACACAAAAAAAGACGGCTCTTCAATATTTGCTTCTTCATTGAAGGAGGAAGCATTCGAATCAAGGAGAGTAGCAGAAACATGAACTGTATGAGAAAATTCTTCTTCATGATCAACTTCATCATAGAATGTAGAGGCCAAGAAATATTGAGAGAGAGAACAAGAGGAGATGCTGGGTTCGCTCCATGCTTCATCTTCTATTTCTTGCAAACCAAAAGCTTTGTCCAAAATTTTCCAAAGCTCAAATGGAAACTCAGCAAAATATATGAGATGATATATATTTGGAGAAATTACCAAACACATAATTCCATAATCTCTATCACAATTATTTATCCAATCAATCTTCTCTTCATAAGACTCAAGTTCGCTCAATGCACCAATGGAGACATCAAAGAAACATTTCCTCTTCAAGTATGTGCTCATGTTGGGCTTCCAATCAGCATAGTTGAAAGGAGATAGTAGAGGAAATTTTGAATCCATTTTGAAGTTTTTGATATGCTCTAGGAGATACTCTCTACAACCTGCAAAACAAACTAGGAGAAAATCTTGTAAGATAGACAAGCTCTTCTTCAGAGAGGGATATGAGACTGGAAGCGCTCCTCAACTCTGTAGAACTTGATCAACCTGTTGCTCTGATACCATGTAGAATATGGCAAGGTTGTGCTCCTTGTATCTCTGATACCATGTAGAAATAATAGATCAATTCTATGAGCAATGATGCTAAGAAGAAGCACATGAAATAGATCTTGGTACTAAGAATTCTTACAAGCACACACAGGAAAAATAGAGAGAAGAAAAGAGACTGAATCACATGAATGAAGAGATGAATATTGGTGTGTATCCTTCCATTGAATAATGATGAGTAATAGTTTACATAAATAGTACATCCCTCATAGAAAAATCGAATTATATGGAAACAACTCATAAAGCTCAAAAAGGCTGACTTACCAAAATATAGCAAACCCCCATAGGAGGCTAAAGCACTTCCCAAATATATCAAGGAACTCACGAGTTGGAAAAAGCATGAGTGAGTTGTCAAGGAGATGGAAAAAACATGGTAATCCTATAAAATGAAGAAAAAATAATGGAGGATGGGTTAGAAACAAAAACTTCCAGTTTCCTAGTTGACTAGTTTTTATCTTATCCATAGAAAAGAAGAATAAAGCAGAATATGCTGTAAAGTGCCGTATACTAATTCTGGATGGTCCAAAGATGGTCAAGATCAATGCATAATTAGAAATAAATCATTCCTAGGATATAGATGGCATGTATTGAATTTAAGGTGCAAGTGGATGCCAATTAATTAAGCTAGTGGGTGAATAATTAATCAAATAATGATTAATTATTTTATCCTAAGTTACGAGTGGGTTTAATATATTCCAACAACAAAAAGAAGTCATCCTATGAAAATCCATCAAAATATACATTGACTTTTTTATAATCCATAGTAGGATCAACATGACCGATAGATGGACCATTTGCAATGAAAACTTTACAGACAATGTATTCTCAGAAAGCTATAATGTTAGTTTTTCATCATATAAGCTAGCATTATGATCTTAGGATCTTTTCACTGAGAGAATAACAAGCACAGCGATAAAACATAAGCACATCACAAGAGACAAGAGACACAAAGAGTTTTCCTCGGGGAAACCATAAAGGAGAAAACCCCGCAACTTCCTCAGAGATAGAATCAACACAAAAATGGTAAGACCCCAAAACAGTAAGATGATCTCCCGACAGCAGCAGTCTCTCTCTCACACACTGAGAGATCTTCTCCTCTCTCACTCATGCGCCCCAATGATTGAATGTGAGTGTTGCAAGTGAGATAAATAGAGAGGCTCACTCTCTATTTATATTCTTTCATTCACTTGAAGTGCACTCTAACATGTCGGCCTCACTTAACAATTACTTACTAGAGCCAACATCTCTAGGAGTGTCTAATAACCCTAGTGCCCCACCACTTGTGGGGAATTTTCCTCCTCTGACCAATAGGAGGGTAACACAATGGTGGAGACTATTTCCTTGACTTACAATGACTCACCTAGGGTCGACTTCACTAGGATAGTCTAATAACCCAAGGGCCCCACAACTGTGGGGACTTTAACCCTTGACCAATAGGAGGGTTACCCACAATGACTTGACATGACTTTCTCATTATAGAAACTTCCTGGAATAAACATCGGGGTATGACATGACTCAATTACATTACAATACATCCCGTAATAAACATCGGGTTACAATACATAAGAAATACAGATGAATACATTCCGAAGTTACAATTACATCAACACTCCCTCTTAACTAGGAAGGTATTCTCTCGACACAATTTATTAGCACAAGTCTTCTTCTCTGTATCATCTGAATCATCATTGATTTCTTGTCATATTCATCTTTAGTCATCTTTCATTTGGATCTAGATCATCTCTCGATCTGGATCTTCGTCACTGGATCATACTCGATCTAGAACATCGTCACTGGATCATACTCGATCTGGAACATCGTCACTGGATCATACTCAATCTGGAACATCGTCACTGGATCATACTCGATCTGGAACATCGTCACTGGATTTAGATCATCACTCGATCTGGATCATCATCACTAAATATAGATCATCACTCGATCTAGATCATCATTGCTAGACTGGATCTAGATCATCACTCGATCTGGATCTAGATCTGGATCATCTCTCGATCTGGCTCATCACTGTTGGATCTAGATCATCACTCGATCTGGATCTCTCAGAGTCATCATAGCTGGAATTGGATCATAGCTCGATCTAGATCTCACCTGGTTATCAACATGTGTGTGCTATCTCGTCATAGGAAATTATACAGAGCCATCCTTCTTTCATGCTGGGTGTATTCCTACCTCCTCGTAGGTCTTTGGTAGCCCTTATATCTGACCTACTCGTCAGAATGGCCAGCACTCACATTTGACATACTTTCCAGAAAGGCGGTAGCCCTTATATCTATGTAGAAGCTCATCCTACATCAGAATGGCCAACACTCACATCTGACCTACTCGTCAGAAAGGCTCTTCCCTTACATTTGACCTACTCGTCAGAATGGCGGTAGCCCTTACATCTGTCCTACTCGACAGAATGGCCAGCATTCACATCTGACATGGAAGGAACCAAATCCTTTAGCCATGACAGAATGGCTTTTCCATTACATATGACCTGCTCGTCAAAATGGCGGTAGCCCTTACATCTATCCTACTTGACAGAATGGCCAGCACTCACATCTGACATGGAAGGAACCAAATACTTTAGCCATGACAGAATGGATCTACCCTTACATTTGACCTGCTCGTCAGAATGGCGGTATCCCTTACATCTATCCTACTCAACAGAATGGCAGCTCTCACATCTGCCATGGGAGGAAATGAATCCTTTAGCCATGAACAAAATGGCACTGCCCTTACATCTAACCTGCTTGTCAGAATGGCGGTAGCCCTTACATCTGTCCTACTCGACAGAATGGCCAGCTCTCACATCTGCCATGGGAGGAACTTAATCCTTTAGCCATGACAGAATGGCTCAGCCCTTACATATGACCATGGAAGGAACCAATCCTCTCACCATGTCAGAATGGCTACGGGACTCATCACTTTCCCTTGGAGCAAACCTCGATCTAGAGAACACCAAGCTTCTCCCTGAAGTACTCAAACTTCACTCGGGCTAATGGCTTCGTCAACACATCAGCTATCTATTCCTCTGTCGCAACATACTGGAGCTTCACTGCTCCTCTCTACACCATATCCCTGATATAGTGATACTTGACCTCGATATGCTTCGACTTGTCATGGAACACTAGATTCTCTGACAACTTCACGCAACTCTGGTTGTCACAATGTATACAAGTAGCATCCATCTGGAGATCAAGTAAATTAGATAGTAGCTTCTGCAGCCATACTGCCTCACAACTAGCTGAAAAAGCTACGACATACTCTGCTTCAGCTATACTCAGTGCCACACAAGATTGTTTCTTGCTAAACCAAGAGATCACACCTGATCCCATATTGAAGCAACACCCTGAAGTGCTCTTCCTATCGATGGCACTGCCTGCCCAATCTGAATCAACATAACCCTCCAGGTTAATCTTCTGATTCGCATCGTACTTGAGCCCATAATCAACTGTACCCCTCATGTACCTCAGAATATGTTTTGCAGCAATCCAGTGAACATGTCTCGGATCTGTCAGGAATTGGCTCAAGGTGTTCATAGCAAAGCACATATCTGGTCTTGTGTTCATCAAGTACATCAAGGATCCAATCATCTGACGACACATCGTAGCATCAACCGTCTCTGATGAATCATCACTTAACAACTTCAGGTTTGATTCCATAGGTGTGGTCATGCAGTCCATCATCCTGAACCTATTCAGGATCTCTACTGCATACTTCCCTTGTTCAAACCTCCATGCTTATAAAATAGTGCATCGACACATAATAGGAGCATCACTGGTCTTCTGCCTTCAACCTTGAAGCAAAGGTTGGAATCCACTTTACTCTCATTAAAGCCTATATTCATCAGTAATCTATCCATCCTGTTGTACCATGTTGAACCTCGAGATATTCTGTAGTCACTCCCTCTGAAGCGGAGCATCATACTCCCTCTGTATTCCGTACTCTATGCATTGAAACATTATGTACTGGAGTGACAAGTAGTATCCATCTAGGATCATTTGATACTAAGATCCTCTATCTTGAAATTTTTCAAAATTTCTTCTCACATCCATCTGTGAGCTTGTCATCCTTTATCAACCTTGTAGCAAAGGTTAAGATATTCATCAAGCTCATCATGTATGTGTTTCAATTCTTACTGGCTGCAAATGTCTCTTCATAGTCTAGGCCTTCTTTTCGTGAGAAGCCTCATGCTACGAATCTTGCTTTGTATCCCATGATGTTTCTATCTATTGCATGATGGAACTATGAACTTCTCTTCAGGTCTCGATACTGCGCCCTGACATCATTCTTCTTGAACTGGTCTTCCCTTTATTCTTGGTGGCTGGAAGGTTCTGCATCAATGATGTCACTGCACTCGTCATATTATTCTTTGTCTTTGAACTGTCATCACTTGTTCTTCGGAACAAGTCTTCATTCTTCTTTTCTTGTAGGCGATTATGTATGCCATCTTTCCTACAAGTCAAATGCAGTTGTATGGTTAGAAACATTTCATAAGGTATATTCATAATGAAAAATTCTTATGCATCACTATATGATCATGCAACTATTTTAGCCAATACAACATCCATCCATATCTCACGGAAACTTTCTAGATGCCTTCCATCTCTACCAGGACAACATTGAGATTGTGCACTAATCCAATATGTCAGCAAAGAGGTTTCATTCTAGATAAGTAGCAATGGAGATTTGTATAGCACCATGAGCTACTTACCCATCACATGCATATTAGTAGTATACTATCGTTAATGCAAACATCCTATCATGCATGATACATCAACTGAATATAAAAAAATGCATAACAAAACAATATTATGAAATGACAATTGAATACTTATCTTTATTTGATTCGTGGGTATACTCCTTCTTGATTCTTCAGCTTCATCGTCTTCTTTATGATAGCATCGTTTCTTATCCAAATGCTAAGGAGGATAAGAGGTGCTTCAAGAGTTGAGTTCTTCATATTCCTCATCGCTTGAGGGATCTTCTTTGGATGATGAGAGCTTGATCTTCAATTGCTCCCATCTTCTCTTCTCTTCTTATGATTCGAGCTTCTTCTTCTTCTCGGAGTTTGCTGAAAGTAACCACTTCCTTTTGGTACACATTCCTCGAATGAATGAATCCCATGATCATGGGAGGCCATTCAAGGTGGCTATCACCACTTCTGCATTCTTCACTTCCACTTCAAGTTGTTCTTTGATTTGAGATACCCTTATGACTGCATGGTCTCTGCATTCTGGATCTTCACATTCTTCAACTGGTTTCTTAAGGTCATATTCTGATTTCTGTTCTTCCCTTTAAATAGCTTGGTCAATGAATCAAACATCTTCGGTGTCTTTAGGGAAGACACTTGTAGTACAAGTTGATTCGTGACTGAATCAGCAATGATCTTCTGGGCCTTGACCAAGTTCTTCTTGTGAAAGGCTTCTAGCCTCATCTCCCTCTGAAATTGGAACCTCTCTACTCATGTAGGTGTCCAATTCATTTTCTTCAAAGAGATCATATACTTTCATGCTTGGAAGTTGTCAAATTCACCAATCTTATCATCAAGCTGATGTGATAGATCACTTTGAAATGAGAACCTCAAATGAAAATAGCAAAAGAATAGATCTTACCGATTTGAGGTGTCTGTCTTGGTTCCGGAGCTGACTGATCTAGGGTTTGTCACAGAAAACTTAATTTTCAAAACTTGGAATATTTTAGATCTGATTGGATAGACAGATAGATCTCTTCAAATGGATCCGTCCAATGTACTCCTTTTCTGAAAACAGTGGAGGGAAGCTCCCGGAACAGGAAGCCCTAGTTTTCCAATTTCTTCTGCAGAAATTCCTGTTACTAATTATATGATATCTCTGATATTACTACTCATCTGTATCTAAAATTTCTGATTGCAGTAACCTCGTATGTCCCTGATCAAAAACCACAAGTTTCATTAGAATTTGTTTCACCATTTGAGATTTATGTTCCTTTTATCAAGGTGACCTGTTACAGGACTGTTTAGAACTGCGAAGTTGTACGGCATGCCACGTGTCACTGGCTCATCTTCTGTGTTTGATATTTATACCACTGAAATTAAATTTTGTGCCCTTTTTGTAATAGGTTCAGGAATTCCATTTGGATGTCTGTAGCCCAAGATATTGCAATTCTCCCCAGGTGTCTTGTTTAGGGATGAATTCTGGAAGAGGCTGGAACCCTAACTTGGAGGGATCATATATCCCAGAATATAGCGAATATGACACTACATTTTGGACACAGCGTAAATTAGGGATTTATCTTCTACCCTTGCAATTTTCAGCTTTTGAGACTTTGCCAATATCAGGATATAGCGAATGTACCAAAAATTAGCAGTTTTAGTATTTAGGGTTTTTCTAGCTCGGGGTCAAACTAGGGTTTGACTTTCCCAGAGTTTCACCCAACCAAATTTCTTGATCCAGGTCTCTAAACTTCATTTTTGATGAGGAGAACAATCTTATTCTGGGCTCACTCAAAAATTCCTCTTCTGTAGAAAGCCCTAATTTCCACATCGAAAACTGAAAATGCTCGAAATCGAATTCCGCTTCGACAGAAAGATGCGCCCTTCAATGGAGAGTCAGCCTAGAATACTTTTGTTGATGGATTGTGGAGAGAGACCCAAAAAGTAAGAATCCCTAGATTCTGTAGCTGCACAATGTCTTCTTCTCAGGTTAGCTCTGATACCATGTTAGTTTTTCATCATATAAGCTAGCTTTATGATCTTAGGATCTTTTCACTGAGAGAATAACAAGCACATCAATAAAACATAAGCACATCACAAGAGACAAGAGACACAAATAGTTTTCCTTGAGGAAACCATAAAGGATAAAACCCTGCAACTTCCTTATAGATAGAATCAGCACAAAAATGGTAAGACCCCAAAACAGTAAGATGATCTCTCGACAGCAGCAGTCTCTCTCTCTCACATTGAGAGAGCTTCTCCTCTCTCACTCATGCGCCCCAATGAGTGAGTGTGAGTGTTGCAAGTGAGATAAATAGAGAGGCTCACTCTCTATTTATATTCTTTCATTCACTTCAAGTGCACTCCAACATGTTGGCCTCACTTAACAATTACTTACTAGAGCCGACATCTCTAGGAGTGTCTAATAACCCTAGTGCCCCACCACTTGTGGGGACTTTGCCTCCTCTGACCAATAGGAGGGTTACCCACAATGACTTGACATGACTTTCTCATTATAGAAACTTCCCGGAATAAACATCGGGGTATGACATGACTCAATTACATTACAATACATCCTGGAATAAACATTGGGTTACAATACATAAGAAATATGGACGAATACATTCCGAAGTTACAATTACATCAACATATAATGGCTTTGATATCGACCTGGAAAGCATCAAATATTTTATTCCTTCAAAGATTTTTTTGTTCATGAAATTCCAGATTTCTCAGAACATAAAGCTCAAAAGAGCCCACCAATATTTGTCATTTCCTTTCCATTTTTTATAAAAATCAACGAAGGAACCACCACCCTAGGAAATACATGTATTGCATATACAAGAAACCTTTAACCATAGCGATTTTGTAAATAGGAAAGTCACAAAGAGGTGGAGAACCGTTTCTTCATTATTTTGAGAGAGAGGGGAAATGTTTGGCCTGGAGAACCCTCTTTTACATAGGTTTTCCAAGGAAAGTATGTTGTTATTCAAGGATAGCCATGTAAAAAGGGTAATTTTGTAGGGTGTTCGCTAATCCCAGATGGATCTATGCCACCAAAAGACTTAACCTGAGAAATATTCAAATAATGATCGGTATGCTAACTTAGCAGTGATGACACCAATCTGGATTGTTATATGTCCATTTTAAGGAGTCCACCATGTCATCAAGAAGTATATAACCTTTTTGGATTCCAATTATATATGTTGACCATTATTCAACCAAATATCTTGATAAACCCAGCTGGCTAGAGGAAATCCAACGATGAGGGCCACCCTTGCTAGAAAGAGGGATAACTATATGTTCCAGATTGAAGTAACCCTGAGAGTGAAGGAAGAAAAAAAGATGGCTGGAAATTTTATAGATTTCAGGGCCACCTATAGTCAGATCCATGCCAATACAAATATCTCTCTCATTTCCCATATACCGAGCCATCTAATCACCAACTATATTTAAAGAGCTTACCATTCCATCTCATAAGTTCAAAGCACCTTTAATCAACCTACGATTTTCGTGGATCCACTGTGTGACAGTTATCTTCCTGAATAAATAGTGTAAATCCATCTTGTAATTTTTCTAATTTCTAAGTTATAAATAGTGTAAATCCATCTTAATTTGGATCTATTAAATAATCTTTAAAGGAGTAATCTTACTCAATTCCATATAATTCAGAGCTCTCAACATATGCATATATAGATATGTTTAAATACAATTTTTATTGTATCAAATCTTTTGGATGCACTGTGTAGGAGTTTTTAGCCCGACGTTTCGGGTGAACCTTTCACCCATCTTCAGGGAATCACAACGAAGTTGATGTATGATTCCGTGAAGATGGGTGAAAACTATTTGGATAAAAATTCCTACACAGTGCATCCAAAATATTTGATACATCTTATCATTGTGAAAGCATCATACCATTTTTATTTTTGTTAAAATGTTTATATTCACATTATAGTTCAATATTTTTATCTAAATATTATATTTAGTTTTCTTCTATTTATATGTGAATTTACTATTTTTTCTCATTTATATCTATGTATCACTTATTGTATTTGATATACTATATCAACTATTCCACTTTCATAAAAATATTTCTTCATATGGAATGTGGGAAGGCATGGTATTGTTGCTAAAAAAGGTGGCTCAACAAGAGCATTAAATATGCCCATTTAAGAGCTCAACATGTCATTTACAAGGATTGAACCTGGGTGGGGAGGGAAACAATAATTCCTTCCAACCACCCAAGATATGTCCAATGGAAATTACACTTATACTTATAGAGATATATTTATATATTTATATTTGATTAACATATACTATTATTATTATTATTTGTTTATAAGTCTTATAGTTTTTTAAATATTACTCATATGACAAATCTTTATCATCTTGAACACACTTTTTTTTGGTAATTTCAGAGACTAATCTATTGAATCAAAATAATAATACAATAAAAAGTAGAGATCATAATGGAAATTCTGTAAACGAAATGTAGCAGAGAGAGAGTTAAGACCTACCGCTCAGGGGATTTTAGGATTTTACATTCAATGTGATCCTCCCTATAGAAGGGAAAACCTATCATAATAATAGCAAAATTAACAGTGTTAAAGAAAAAAATGAGTATAAATTCTGTGATAAACAGGGAATTATAAAACCAAGATGACCATGAAAAAAACAAAAGACACAAGAACCATGGAACATGGACTTAAGTCTTGGAGGGAAGATCCTCCCCGATAGGAACCCCAAAGCCGAATCTGAGCTGTGAATTTGGTCATCCAACCACTTGGGCAGCAGGTGGTTTGACAAATGCTTGGCCACCACCTTTTCTGGGACTCTTAGCATCGTTGCTAGTGTCCTCCTCGTTGCTGGGGGGATTCCTCTTAACTAGGAGCAGTTCTATTTTCCTACACTCTGCCACAATGTTAATGGCTTCTTTACCCTGCATTGTGCTTGCTACTATCCTCGAAGGAGGAGGAGGCGACTGTTCTATGTCCATGGGATATGTAGAAGGATTTGAAGAGGGAGCCAAGGGATCATTCTAGGAGCTTGTGATACGTAGGATAATTCGAGCCAAAAGGTTTTTTACCACCAAAAAATTGTGCCTACAGAGGACCGTTTGATTCGCTGGGGAGTGTGAACCCATGAGCTCTTTCTCCCAGTCATCCATTAGCTGGTGGAGAAAATTTGGGATTTCAATGTCGTATCCTTCCATATTGTCATGATCCATGAGACTTCTGGCATGCACGTTGGCATTACCACAACCACCACGTCCCCTTCTTAGCGTTGCACATAATCTATGGGACATTTTCAACTGGTTCGGAGGCACAAAGTAGTAAGGATTCTGAACATCAATAGAGAGGGTAGGTGCAGGAGACTAGAAGCTAGCTCGCTCCTCAGTCACCACAGGATCTGCAAAATGTTTGACCTTCACAAGATTTCCTAGGGGAGAGAAGATGAGGTAAAAGGTGATGAACATGCTACCCATAAGAGGGATACACAGATATTGAGGCGCAATTAAGAGTACCATAACTCTACATGGAGGGGCATAGTACTAGGTGACGGAGGGGAAGTCACCTCTCATCATAAACCTAGAGAACCCACACATATAGAGGTGGAAGTCATCCCACATCATTAAGAACCTAATGATGATAAGTTAGGGGAGTGACGTTGAGGGGTAGCTATGTGTCCCGATAGTTGCTCCCTCTCCTCTTTGTGACACATGACCACCCGCATCCGGGTATCATCTTGAACACACTTAGGTACTTTAGTGCAACAATATTTCACCACACCATCTAAAACGACTGCAGATGGAATTTTATATACAAAATGTCCAAGGAGAATCATCCCATTATCCAAAGAAAACATTTAAAGCTCCGGGCATTGATATATTCATAAGGATGAAACTTAAAAAAGTTTCCACCCAGTTCTTTAGAGGAAAATATAAAGAGAAGAATGGTCAGAATGGTACTCCATTAAGAGAGTTTACAATCTCAAGAATTGACAGGTCATTGCTGATGAACCAACACAATCTTTCCCAACAAAAAATGGAAAATCAAATCAGAAAAGACATGCAAGATCCTAAACAACAAATACCTCATGATTAAAAACCACCACAATATCCTTTTTGGTTGGATGCCATCCCAATGGAATGTGAAGTAGTTCAGGAGCTCAACAAAGTAAATTTCAGCACAATTCACTCAGCTAATTAAAATCCTAGACTAGAAAAATAAGCTCATGAAGTTGTTTGGGATGAAAGCATGGAGGAAGGAGCATAATAGGTGTAAGAAAGGCCACACAAATATTTGGGCATGATCCAGGTCGACAAGGTAGATCACTCACCACACTTTTATGTTACCTTGACTGTGAATGCTCTAAAGTTATTTCACAATTGTAAGTTAGAATCAAGAGCCTTATATAATATCACACTTTGCAAGTCATGGATCAACTTGAACTTCAAGTTTCTAGGCCTCACCAGAACATATTTTTCATGGAGTCCATAGAGGTTAAGGCATGTGGCATTATCAAATACCTTGAGGTGAGACTTGCAAGGACAGTGGTTGTGGACCTTTGTTGTTTGGGGAATGTTGTAAAGGAAATAAACATTAGTTGGAAACATCTAGTTGGAATTTTTATATTGGGATATCACCATGTTAAACTGTACAAAAAAATCGCTGTGAAATTTGATGTGGAAGATCCCATTGAGATCATGAATGAGGAAAGTTAGTATGCAATGAGTCCGACTTGAGAAATTACAGTATCATGGTTGAGATGGAATCACCTGCTATACCAACTACAATTAAGAACAAAGATCCTAAGTCATTTGGACAATGCACTTTGATGGGAAAGATCGAGAAGTGATACTAGTGTTGTGGTGGTTTTCATTTATTTGTTCCTTTGCTTTCCTTACTTACACTGCCTTGAATTTTTCTAGAATAGAAATATGATAGACTATGAGGCCTTATTATTGCTGGACAAACAATATGATAGAATACGATCACCTTGTTGCTACTATTAGAATTGAAGTTCCATTTAGATATTCAAGCAGATAGTTCTGAATTATGATTACATTAAAAGGAGAATGAAGATACAAACTGAACAAAACAAACCACACAGGAAACGAATGAGTGTAGCAGTATCATTGTCATTAATTAAATATGGTGTTACAATAGTTTACATAATGGAAGAATTTGAATTCATTAGGGAGCAATTCGAATCTACCAAATGGATCTAACTGTACCTAGCTGACTAGCTAACTCATGGTGTCTCAATCAATATCATAATCAAACATATCAACTCCTAGATGTCCAACCAACTCATACAATCAGTAATAACTAGTCAACTTAGTGCAATTGAGTGTGGTAGGTGGGAAAATGCGCCTACTCCACATGAAGCCATGCATTAGCCATGCATAAATAGCACTAGCTAACTGATTGCGATATAACTGAAAGTAACTGGAATCTAACTAAGACTAAATAGTTACAAATCCAACTAACTGATGGAGAATGGTGTCGGGACTCCTAGTGGCTCCTAAAATGTAGGGATTGGTCTAGGAGGCGACCAAACTGATGCATGCACATGCAGTAAGTGGCAGTTAACCTTTAGCAGTGTTCCCCACACTCTAGTAACTGGTACATGTGGTCCCATTAGGCCAAGTGGACCCAATGGTACTAGTGGACCCAAATAATTAATTAAGGTTCCTAACTTAGGCTAAATAATCTAAATAGAAAGTATGGTCAAGGGAGGGTTAATAATCCTAACACCCCCCCTAAATCCTAACTTGGACAACTGTGGGCCCTGGGAACAAGACCACAAGTCACCAAAATACAATATAAAAGACATTAATGCTTCTTAATACAACTGAGGAAATACGGGAAAACCTCATGGGGCCCCCCCCCCCCCTCTCAAAATAGCAGGAATACAAATTTTGAATAAAAACTTGTGAAAATTTTTTGCTGCTATTTGCAACACTATGCAACAACAAATGCAGTATCTTGGTTCTTCTGTGTAGGTGAAACTCTGTATCCAAACAAAATTCTTATGTCTGGAGGAATCTTCCTCTTTGGAAGAATAATAATGTACTCAACTAAATCAGAAATATAAACAACTACACGGTGAAAATTAGACCCATGTAGAGCAGCTGAAATCAACTGAAGAGAGAGAAAACGTTCTTGAGGATTTGAACCATGTGAGGAACACTCAAGAATATGATATATGTGAGCCTTGAACAACAAACCTAGAGTGGTAAAATCAGCCCCAATTGTTAGGAGCAAGTGTCCAGGTGGATGCATAATGTATTCCTCTTTACTAGTTCTGTGAGGGGATGAGCATGTGACCAAAGGTAGAGAAGCCATGGGGACTGTGGAGAGCGAATTATTGAGCTCAATAATCTGATATTGCTTCATAAATAACCAATAATTCACAAAATATAATATCAGCAAACTCATAAGAGAGAACTAACATCGAATCCTCAACAACAAAATTTAAGGAGACTTGCGGTGCTTGATTTGTCACACCAAAATTGATGAAACCAGTTACAATAAATACTGAAAGTTCTTGAATCTTAAAACCTGAACCACATACTATTATATAAGAAAATAAATCAGATCCAAAAAGGTTCATATCAGATCCAAAACTGTGCTCCACTGAGATGGTAGATGCACAATTTTCTCCTTCTTCAAAATTTTGATTTTTGGTGCATGCAATCCTGTAGGAATTTACTGGAAGCTCTAGATTAATGACAGTGAATGGATCACTCCTATAATATGATATTATTTCCATAATATCCATGGTATTACTGATATTCATACCAGCAAAATTATTAGATATAGATAAATCAAATTCCTCTACCTTTTCTGAAACAGTCACCGCTAAACTATGCACAAAATTTAAAGAATCACTGGAGAATTTTTGCAAAGAATAAAAGGAGTGTTTTTATTCAAAAATAGAGATTCGAATGTCTTCTTCTGGATTAGCCATGTGATGAGATGAGATATCAGATATATCATACACTTCTGGAGCAGCAGGAGGAAAGAGTCACTCCAAGGAGAATTTCTTTAATTCGAATTCACTGTAGGGAAATTTATGCTTCTTCTTCATCTTCAACAATTTGATTTTCTGTAGGAGAGGGAATAAAATGATCATGTTGTATTTTATCTGAACCTCTCTCAACATCTGAGATTCTATATTCATATCCCATATGACTACTAGGTTGTCCTGATAGAGGGAAAGTGATGAAGGATTTCCTAGAGGCAACCATGTGGTTGGTGTTACCACCTAAGTCACACTTCGTGGTTTTTTATCAAGTGAGCCTGGTGAACCGGACAAGGATAACTTGTTCGGACTTCAGAAGACCTTCAGTCTTGCTTCTAGGAAACTTTGTTGTACTATATCACATGTTTATACCCCATGGGGGAATTGTAATAAATGTTCTAGCATGATAATGTCTGTAAAAGACTTGGTCTCTTAGACTTTATTTGTCAATCTGATCAGCCCAAGGTGTTTTTTCCCTTGGTTATTATTGGTTGTTGAATAAACGACTGCTAATTTCTAAGTTTTTCACTCAATACCTCCAAAGTTGGGGTGGTTGACTTAGCATTTAGGCTTATTGAGGTTATTAGAGTCTATGTGTCAGTGTATAAACATGGTAGGCATCATGGTCGAGTCATATGAACATGTCTAAGTCCCTCTAGGTTTTCTTAATTTTTTAAATTTTTTCAGTGTTTTTTATTAAATTTTATTTTTTCCAAAACTTAGGCTATTTTTTTTAATAGTTTAATTGGAAAAATCGGTTTTGTAATAAAAGTGGGCTCGGAAGTCAGATTCAGTCATGTAGGTGCTCATTTTCAAGCTAAGAGCACCCAATAAACCTATAGACCCGCTATTTCCTAGTTTTGAGTGATTTTCCATCACTCAGGTCAGAAAGCCCCAAAAAAATAATGATTGATTATTTTAATTAATAAATTGATGAATAATGCAGCAAATCCAAAATCCTAGATCAATGGATTCTCAACTGATTTGATTGAAATCAGTCTCATCGGCACCAGATTGACTGGCTTTGACAAATCCTCGACTGAAGGAGGTGATCTGGGTGGATCCAGAGTTGAACTTCAGCTTCCTTTATGGGGAATTGCGCCCTCTCTCTCTCCTCAACACGTGTGGAGTCTTCTGGGAGCTCTGTGGTTGATGATTCACTCAGCAGGTTGATGTGTTAGCTCAATCAACCCCCCGATTGGCATTCATACTCAGTAGAAGCTCATTTTAGCTTCAGATCAGGCATTGATGGACTCTCCTTCAGCTGCAGTGGTCTATCTCCTTGGGATTTACGCCCCCCCTGGGCTGGATCTCCTATTTTTTGTATAAATAAAGCTCAGGCTGCCTCTTCCGAGCTAGTTAGAGTTGGATTGAGGAGCCATTGCTGTTGTAATACTGTGTAATATATTTTTCTATTGGAATAAAGTGAAGCTTTGGGGGCAATATGGTGTCATGTCATTGTATTTGTGGATGAGAATTGCCATGTTTTACTGAGGTAACCTGTATCTATGTTCATAATTTGTTAATTGTTTGTGGGTTCATTGCTAAGATTAATAATAAGTTTATTATAATATTGATAGGAAAGGAGTTTGTTAATAATTTTATTGGCCATCTCCTTTCCTTTTTGATAGGAAAGGAGTTTGTTAATAATTTTATTGGCCATCTCTTTCCTTTTGGAGATCTAGATTCAGCATGTTTTATAAGTTTATATACATGTTATTATGAAATCTCTATGTATGTATTAACCGGATCTCATAAGTATTTTGGCAAGTCTTTGGATTCAGTTACAGGTTCCTAGCTTGGAGAGGATGTTGATCTAGTTTTCTTCTTCACTCTCTCCAAAACCATTCAAAGGCATAGTCCCTTGACATTCCGCCGGAAAGCTCCATGGTTGATCTTCAAGGCTTCCAGCAAAAATGCTCTTCTGTTCCTCTTCCTCCTTCAATTTTTTCTAAAATAAGTACGATTACTTGTTTGTAGCTTTAAAATTGTTTATATATATCAATTTAAGAGTTTATTTTACATATATCTTGCTGCCTTAAAGCTCATAAACTAGATCTCATTCCTAAAAGAAAATTTACAAGCATTCTAGATCTAGTTTTAGGAAAAATTGTCATTTTTCAAGGCTGTGAAAGTAGATCTAAAGCTTGTTGAATGCATGGTTGTTTCCTTAGAGTCTAAAAAATTATATTCAGCAATTTAAGTGCTTCATATTGGCTTCTCCAAAATCAAGCCAATATCCCAAGGAAAGCTTGCTTTCCTTGGTTCCTTTTATGCTTCTTTAAAAACTAGTTTTAACTTAGAATTTTTGGGTAAAACGTTTGTTCATCCAAAAGTACTTTCAAAGTAATTTTGGGCATATTTAATTGTGATAATATTGTTTTTTTTTAGCAGGTAGAACAGAAAATAGGACGAGGCGTTGTCTAGAAATCATTTTTGGACGATTCGAAACCCCCCAAGGGGTCTCCGTCTTCCAAAATTTCAAATTTTTGCAATTTGTAAACCTTTGGTCTCATTCCATATAAGGACCAGGTGGATTAATTTCAGTTTTATAATATTGTAATTGTTGCTAATAAAAAGAAAAATATTTTCAAATAGGCTCTTTCGAGCCTATTCACCATCCCCCCCTAGGGGGATCCGCGTCCGTTTCACTTTTTTTCATTTTTCCCTTTTTTCAGTTCTAGTTTAGTATTGACATGCAGGATTGTATACTTTGATAATATTTTGCATTATTCCATATTTTCAATTCAAAATTAATCATACTACTTACCCCACGACTTCCCGATTGACCCGCAAGGGGAAAGAGATGCGTGGTAGGACTAATTAGAAAACTGGTGTTCTGTATCTCTGATTCCATTTTCATTAATTGTTTTAATGATCATAATAAAATCAACCCCTCCTGGATTCCCTGATTGAGGTCCACTTGGACCGAAAGAGGTTCCTAGAGGGTTTTCTTTTTAATAAGAACACCTCATTTAAAATTTTGCTAAAAATAACAAAGACTTTAGTGTGTATGCTCTGTACTTGGCTGTGGTTCGTCTGATCAGTAAAACTGCATCAAAAGCACTTGAGTGACAAGATTAATTAGTCTTCACCTCCCAAATTGACAAACCATTAGGCAAAAATCCAACGCCTAGAATGAACTGTAAACGGTGGCAAAATACCCAAAGGAGTGGGAACAACTAGAAAGTGACCTCGAGGCGTCGATCTTTATCACACCCTGATGGGTGCATTATGAACAATAGTCTCCGATACTCTGTTCCAACCCACAAACACCTTGCGGGTAGTTGTGAAAGTTCACTTTTGGACATACTCCAAGTACCCCTTGGGTATATCTGGAGTCCCCTTTTTGCCTAAATTAATTCATTCACATTCCACATTAATTTAAAATCTACCAAGAGACATTTGCAAAACATTCTTTCAAGTGCATGCAAGCACATTATTTTCTCTGTTGACTCCATTTAAGGCACTGGTGATTTACTTTGATCAATTCTTTCGATTATATATAATTGAGTGTCATTATTGTGCTTATATGCTTTAAATCTTGCATCTTGTTATCTTTTGTTTCCACTGGTTAATTTCAAAACTCCTAAACAACTTGATCAATATAACACCATCACACTAAGTAATTAGCCTTAGTAATTTAATAGGGTCTACCCCGCTTGGCTTCGTTAGGAGTTAGCCTGAACGAAGGAGTTAAGAACAAGGTGACAGCCTTGACTCGAGACTTGCCCCTAGGGACACACTGAGTGGCTTGAAGATTTCTTCCATGTAACCCAGGTGTGTGAAAGGCGGCTACACTTGGTTGCTCCAGAATCTATCAAATAAGCCTTCGATGGAGAGAGGCTTGCATGCAAGCATATCTCATATTCTTCAGTCTTCTTTTCATCATCATACATCTCTGCACCTTCTGGAAGGGAAATAGTGTTATGTACACATAGAGCTTTCATCTGGTCGAGGGTCTCCTTCATGCACCAGTCTTCTGGATGAAAACCCCTTATACAATAGGGACACTTTTTATTTTCGAACTTCTTCTTTTTCTTAGAGCCGGAGGCTCCTTCAGAAGTCCGTTGATTCTGTTTAGGCTTCGAATCAACTGCTTTGGGATCCTTCTTATTTTATTTCCCTTTGTGTTTCACTTTGCTAGAGTCGGTAACTAGGAGAGCCTGATCTTTGGAGTTCTTGATGAATCTCATTCGAATTGAATTTTCTTGCTCCTTGATTAAGGACTCGAATGAACTGTAAACAGTGGCAAAATACCCAAAGGAGTGGGAACAACTGGAAAGTGACATCGAGGCACCGATCTCTGTGACACCCTGACAGGTGCGTTATGAACAATAGTCTCCGAGACTCCATTCCAGCCCACAAACACCTTGTGGGTAGCCGTGAAATTTTACTTTTGGACATACTCCAAGTACCCCTTGGGTATGTCTGGAGTCCCCTTTTCACCTAAATTAATTCATTCACATTCCACATTAATTTAAAATCTACCAAGAGACATTTGCAAAACATTCTTTCAAGTGCATGCAAACACATTATTTTCTCTGTTGACTCCATTTAAGGCACTGGTGATTTACTTTGATCAATTCTTTCGATTATATATATATTGAGTGTCATTACTGTGCTTATATGCTTTAAATCTTGCATCTTGTTATCTTTTGTTTCCACTAGTTAATTTCAAAACTCCTAAACAACTTAATCAATATAACACCATCACACCAAGTAATTAGCCTTAGTAATTTAATAGGGTCTACCCCACTTGGCTTCGTTACGAGTTAGCCTGAACGGAGGAGTCAAGAACAAGGTGACAACCTTGACTTGAGACTTTCCCCCACGGACACACCGAGTGGCTTGTAGATTTCTACCATGTAACCCAGGTGTGTGAAAGGCGGCAACACTTTTTGGCGCCGTTGCCGGGGATAAATCTTTTTATTCCCGAGTACGACTTTTGTTTTCTTCCTTTTTTGTTTTTTTTCTTTGCTTGTTGAATGGTTAGAGTAGATATTCAATTTTTCATCTGGCGATTCCACTAACTTTTTTCAATTTTTTATTTTTTACAAAGAAAAGCAAAAAATATTCTTGTGAGAATTTTTAAATGTATATTTTTAATCTCACATGGCGACTCCATTGAAGGGATAAAACCTTGTTATCTCATAAAATTGTGAAGTTTTGTTGTGTGTAGATGAGCCCATGTGACATGTTAAAACCTTTAAACCTCATCACTTGACAGCTCCACCTTTTCAATACAAGGTTTAATGGTTATATCAAATGCATACTATTAATTTTTGATATGGATGAATTAAAGGAGAAATATGGTGCCCAGATAACCAGAATTTTTCACCCTATCGATTTCTCAAACATCCCGGGTTTTCCTAACTGTTGTAATGGTGTGGGGGATGCATATAAATGGCTTCTGGTATTTCATGGAAATTATGATGTTTTGGCCATCTGGCATGTCAAATCTTTCCTTTTGTTGATGGCTGAATCCAATGTTCTTCATGAAGACTATATGATGGAAATGTTTGCTGGTACTTTTTGGGGTAAGGCATGTTGTGGGTTCTATCAGGGCCTTCCTAATAAATGTATAAATTCTTTTTCAAACTTCCTTTGGATGTTTTTAGAGCAGTGGCATGATGGTAGGGGTAGTATGAATGGTTTGAAAAAGTTCCTTGAAAAGATGTGTACCTTCTACCTATCTGGGATAGAGTATCACATGGACACATATGATGGACCTTTTTCCATGATACAAAGTATTGAGGACTTGGAATCACTTCTTGAACATTTAAGTGAAGAAGAGATCCATGATACTCCCATCAAAGAGTTTCCTCATAGTTATTCAAGAAAGGAAGTAATTAAGTGGCTTATTAAAGAATATGAGGTGTCTACCAATACACAACAAGATTCTAAGGAAGGGAAAATCTGGGATGATCCTATTGAAGAGCTTCAGGAGGATCCCATGATGGAACACAGTGTTGAAGACTCTCCTCATGTCACCATAGCTGAAAACATTGAATATTTGAGGTATTCTCAAGTGTGTTGCAATGCTGATTTTTTTTCAGAAAGCCCTCTAGAGAAAACCACTGAGCAACACATCCCAAGTGTTCCCATTGAATATGTCCAAAAAGTTTCCTTGATTGAAGATAATATTGAAGATCATCTTCATGATATCATAACAGAAGCCTATAAAGAAACTTATGATAAGATCAATACGGTGTGTGGTGACACTAGACCTTGTTCTCCTCATGTTGATGAAGGTTTGGAAAGTTTATTTCCTTGTAACATTTTTTCTAAAGAAGATTGTTATGAATACAAGGAAGACATGGATAGGCAGGAGCATGATGCCATGGATGAAGAGTCCCCCACATATGACATGGATGGGAGTGATGACTATTGGAATTTCATAGATAATCCAACTTGTGAAAATCTTATGGAGAATCCCATCCATGATATGTCCAGCAAGGGGAGTGTCTATTCACAAATTTGTGGAAGTCCAATCTACGATACATCCATAGAAGGGAGTGTGCATACCTGGGAAAATCTCAGTATGGAAAAGGAGCATTCATAATTTTCACATGATGATCGAGAGTCATATCATGCAGAGCCGCACAAAGGTATCAGTAATGAATACATTGAGAAGTAGTATTGTGAAAAGTCAGATGTGATGCAATCAGTGGAATATCAGTCTCAACCATATTCTTCACATGTGGAGGTTCCTTATGATTTGGAGCAGCTTGGTGCTTATACAATGAGTCATCATTCGGTAAGCCTTGATGATCAGTATAATGATATAGTCAGTTTGCCTCATCATGCTGATTGGTATATCAGTCCTATCCAGTCATGGATAGAAGCAGCCTGCGTGAGCACATACCAGTTTGGGAAGAACTTTAGTAACTTTATTCATGCCTATGATTTCCCATCCATCCCACCCATTCCGAATCATCACAAAGGTTTTCATTTTCTAAATAAAGTATCCTTACTTTGGCTGGTAGCCAAAGACAAGGAAATTTTTTTTTATGTTAATAAAATGCTTAGGTGGTTACATTGGATTTCTGATTACACTTAACCCTTTTTATATCATGCTTAGAGTAGGAAAATAAGCTCCTTAAAAGAGAGCATTTACTTTCTGCATTTCTGTTTTGTACTTAGCTATAAAATAAAATAAAAAATAGTTAGTTACATTTATTTTGTTTAAATAAATCAGCTTAATGGTTCATTTGGTTTTTTATAAAACTTGTGCTACTGAGGTTTTCTTGTCAAGTTGAGATGTTTTTACAAGGTATATAAACCAGAGATTCTGGTGTTCTCGTGTCCTCTCCTTGCCTTAAAGACCAAATCGAGCACACGTCCCACAGTTGGAGCCAGATGTTACCACCTAAGTTGTATTTAGTGGTTTTTTATCTAGTGAGCCTGGTGAATCGGACAAGGAAAACTTGTTCGGACTTCAAAAAACCTTCTCTCTTGCTTCTAGGAAACTTTGTTGTACTATATCACATGTTTATACCCCATGGGGGAGTTGTAATAAAAGTGCTAGCATGATAGTGTCTGTAAAAGACTCGGTCTCTTAGACTTTATTTGTCAATCCGATCAGCCCAGGGTGTTTTTTCCCTTGGTTATTATTGGTTGTTGAATAAACGACTGCTAATTTCTGAGTTTTTCACTCAATACCTCCAACGTTGGGGTGGTCGGCTTGGCATTTAGGCCTATTGAGGTTATTAGAGTCTATGTGTCAATGTATAAACATGCTAGGCATCATGGTCGAGTCATATGAACATGTCTAAGTCCCCCTAGTTTTTTTAATTTTTTAATTTTTTCAGTGTTTTTTATTAAAATTTAATTTTTCCAAAACTTAGGCTATTTTTTAATAGTTTAATTGGAAAAATTGGTTTTGTAATAAAAGTGGGCTCGGAAGTCATATTCAGTCATGTCGGTGCTCATTTTCAAGCTAAGATCACCCAGTAAACCTATAGACCCACTATTTCCTAGTTTTGAGTGGTTTTCCATCACTCAGGTCAGAAAGCCCCAAAAAATCAATTATTGATTATTTTAATTAATAAATTGATGAATAATGGAGCAAATCCAAAATCCTAGATCAATGGATGCTCAACTGATTTGATTGAAATCAGTCTCATCGGCACCAGATTGACTGGATCTGACAAATCCTTAACTGAAGGAGGTGATCCGGGTGGATCCAGAGTTTAACTTTAGCTTCCTTTATGGGAAATTGTGCCCTCTCTCTCTCCTCCACACGTGTGGGCTCCTTTGGGAGCTCTGTGGTTGATGATTCACTCAGCAGGTTGATGTGTTAGCTCAATCAACCCCCCGATTGGCATTCATACTCAGTAGAAGCTCATTTCAGCTTTAGATCAGGCATTTATGGACTCTCCTTCAGCTACAGTGGTCTATATCCTTGGGATTTGCACCCCCCTGGGCTGGATCTCCTATTTTTTGTATAAATAAAGCTCAGGCTGCCTCTTCCAAGCTAGTTAGAGTTGGATTGAGGAGCCATTGCTGTTGTAATACTGTGTAATATCTTTTGCTATTGGAATAAAGTGAAGCTTTGGGGGCAATATGGTGTCATGCCATTGTATGTGTGGATGAGCATTGCCATGTTTTAGTGAGGTAACCTGTATCTATGTTCATAATTTGTTGATTGTTTATGGATTCATTGCTAATATTGATAATAAGTTTATTATAATCTTGGTAGGAAAGGAGTTTGTTAATAAGTTTATTGGCCATCTCTTTCCTTTTTGATGCATTTTTAGAGATCTAGATTCAACATGTTTTATAAGTTTATATGCATGTTATTTTGAAAACTCTAAGTATGTATTAACCGGATCTCACAAGTATTTTGGCAAGTCTTTGGATTCAGTTGCAGGTTCCTAGCTTGGAGGGGATGCCGATCTATTTTGCTTCTTCACTCTCTTCAAAACCATTCAAAGGCATAGTCCCTTGACATTTCACTGGAAAGCTCCACGGTTGATTTTCAAGGCTTCCAGCAAAAATGCTCTTCTTTTCCTCTTCCTCCTTCAATTTTTTCTAAAATCAGTCCGATTACTTGTTTGCATCTTTAAAATTGTTTATATCTATCAAATTTAGAGTTTATTTTACATAGTTCTTGCTTCCTTAAAGCTCATAAACTAGATCTCATTCCAGAAAGAAAATTTACAAGCATTCTAGATCTAGTTTTAGGAAAAATTGTCATTTTTCAAGGCTACGAAAGTAGATCTAAAGCTTGTTGAATGCATGGTTGTTTCCTTAGAGAATAAATATTTATATTCATAAATTTAAGTGCTTCATATTGGATTCCTCCAAAGCAGGCCAAGATCCCAAGGAAAGCTTGCTTTTCTTGGTTCCTTTTCTGCTTCTTTAAAAACTAGTTTTAACTTAGAATTTTTTGGTAAAAAAATTGTTCATCCAAAAATACTTTCAAAGTACTTTTGGGCATATTTAACTGTGATAATATTGATATTTTTTATAAGGTGTAACAGAAAAGAGGAGGAGGCGCTGTCCGGAAAGCATTTTTGGACCATTCGAAACACCCCAGGGTGTCTCCGTCTTCCAAAATTTCAAATTTTTGCAATTTGTAAACCTTTGGTCTCATTCCATATAAGGACCAGGTGGACTAATTTCTGTTTTTTGATATTTTAATTGCTTCTAATAAAAATAAAAATCTTTTCGAATAGGCTCTTTCGAGCCTATTCACCATCCCCCCTGGGGGGATCCGCGTCCGTTTCATTTTTTTGCATTTTTCCCTTTTTTCGGTTCTAGTTTAGCATTGACATGCAGGATTGTATAATTTGATAATATTTTGGATTATTCCATTTTTTTCAATTCAAAATTAATCATACTACTTACCCCACGACATCCCGATTGACCCGCAAGGGGAAAGAGATGCGTGGTACGACTAATTAGAAAATCGGTGTTGTGTATCTCTGACTCCATTTTCATTAATTGTTTTAATAATCATAATAAAATCAACCCCTCCTTGATTCCCCGATTTAGGTCCACTTGGACCGAAAGAGGTTCCTGGAGGGTTTTCTTTTTAATAAGAACACCTTATTTAAAATTTACTAAAAATAACAAAGACTCCAGTGTATATGCTCTATACTTGGATACGGTTCGTTTGACCAGTAAAGCAGCATCAAAAGCACTTGAGTGACTATATTAATTAGTCTTCACCTCCCAAATTGACAAACCATCAGGCAAAAATCCAACGCCTCGAACGAACTGTAAACAGTGACAAAATACCCAAAGGAGTGGGAACAACTGGAAAGTGATCTCGAGGCGTCGATCTCTGTCACACCCTGATGGGTGCGTTATGAAAAATAGTCTTCGAGACTCCGTTCCATCCCACAAACACCTTTTGGGTCGTCGTGAAAGTTCACTTTTAAACATACTCCAAGTACCCCTTGGGTATATCTGGAGTCCCCTTTTCGTCTAAATTAATTCATTCACATTCCACATTAATTTAAAATCTACCAAGAGACATTTGCAAAACATTCTTTCAAGTGCATGCAAGCACATTATTTTCTCTGTTGACTCCATTTAAGGCACTGGTGATTTACTTTGATCAATTCTTTCAATTATATATATATTGAGTGTCATTACTGTGCTTATATGATTTAAATCTTGCATCTTGTAATCTTTTGTTTCCACTGCTTAATTTCAAAACTCCTAAACAAATTCATCAATATAACACCATCACACTAAGTAATTAGCCTTAGTAATTTAATATGGTCTACCCCCCTTGGCTTCGTTAGGAGTTAGCCTGAACGGAGGAGTCAAGAACAAGGTGACAGCCTTAACTCGATACTTTCCCCCAAGGACACATCGAGTGGCTTGAAGATTTCTGCCACGTAACCCAGGTGTGTAAAAGGCGGCAAGGGATAAATATTTTTATTCCCGAGTACGACTTTTGTTTTCTTCCTTTTTTCTTTTTTTTCTTTCTTTGATGAATGGTTAGAGTAGATATTTAATTTTCATCTGGCAACTCCCCTAACTTTTTTCAGTTTTTTATTTTTTACAAAGAAAAGAAAAAATATTCTTGTGAGAATTCTTAAATGTATATTTTTAATCTCACATGGCGACTCCATTGAAGGGATAAAACCTTGTAATCTCATAAACTTGTGAAGTTTTGTTGTGTGTAGATAAGCCCATGCGACATGTTAAAACCTTTAAACCTTATCACTTAACAGCTCCACCTTTTCAGTACAAGGTTTAATGGTTATATCAAATGCATACTATTAATTTTTGATATGGATGAATTAAAGGAGAAATATGGTGCCCAGATAACTGAAATTTTTCAGCCTATCGATTTCTCAAACATCCTGGGTTTTCCTAACTATTGTAATGGTGTGGGGGATGCATATAAATGGCTTCTGGTATTTCATGGAAATTATGGTGATTCGGCCATCTGACATGTCAAATCTTTCCTTCAATTGATGGATGACTCCAATGTTCTTCATGAAGACAATATGATGGAAATGTTTGCTGGTACTTTTTGGGGTGAAGCATGTTGTTGGTTCTATCAGGGCCTTCCTAATAAATGTATAAATTCTTTTCCAAACTTCCTTTGGATGTTTTTAGAGCAGTGGCATGATGGTTGGGGTAGTATGAATGGTTTGAAAAAGTTCCTTGAAAAGATCTGTACCTTCTTCCTATCTGGGAAAGAATATCACATGGAAACATATGATGGACCTTTTTCCATGATATAAAGTATTGAAGACTTGGAATCGCTTCTTGAACATTTAAGTGAAGAAGAGATCCATGCTACTCCCATCAAAGAGTTTCCTCATAGTTATTCAAGAAAGGAAGTAATTAAGAGACTTATTAAAGAATATGAGGTATCTCCGAATACACAGCAAGATTCTGAGGAAGGGAAAATCCAGAATGATCCTATTGAAGAGCTTCAGGAGGAGCCCATGATGGAACACATTGTTGAAGACTCTCCTCATGTCACCATAGCTGAAAACATTGAATATTTGAGGTATTCTCAAGTGTGTTGCAATGCTGATTTTTTTTCTTCAGAAATCCCTCTAGAGAAACCCATTGAGCAACACATCCCAAGTGATCCCATTGAATATGTCCAAAAAGTTTCCTTGATTGAAGATAATATTGAAGATCATCTTCATGATATCATAACAGAAGCCTATAAAGAAACTTATGATAAGATCAGTACGGTGTGTGGTGACACTAGACCTTGTTCTCCTCATGTTGATGAAGGTTTGGAAATTTTATTGCCTTGTAACATTTTTTTTGAAGAAGATTGTTATGAATACAAGGAAGACATGGATAGGCAGGACCATGATGCCATGGATGAAGAATCCCCCACATATGACATGGACGGGAGTGATGACTATTGCAATTTCATAGATAATCCAACTTGTGAAAATATTATGGAGAATCCCATCCATGATATGTCCAGCAAGGGGAGTGTCTATTCAAAAATTTGTGGAAGTCCAATCTACGATACATCCATAGAAGGGAGTGTGGATACCTGAGAAAATATTAGTATGGAAGAGTATCATTTAGAATTTTCACATGATGATCGAGAGTCATATCATGCGGAGCCACACAAAGGTATCAGTAATGAAGACATTGAGAATCAGTATTGTGAAAAGTCAAATGTGATGCAGTCAGTGGAATATCAGTCTCAGTCATCTTCTTCACATGTAGAGGTTCCTTATGATTTGGAGCAGCTTGGTGCTTATACAATGAGTCATCATTCGGTAATCCTTGATGATCAGTATGATGATATAGTCAGTCTGCCTCATCATGTTGATTGGTATATCAGTCCTATCCAATCATGGATAGAAGCAACCTGCGCGAGCACATACCAATTTGTGAAGAAATTTAATGACTTTATTCATGCCTATGATTTCCCATCCAACCCACCCATTCCGAATCATCACGAAGGTTTGCATTTTCTAGATAAAGTATCCTTACTTTGGTTGGTAACCAAAGACAAGGAATTTTTTTTTATGTTAATAAAATGCTTAGGTGGTTACATTGGATTTCTGATTACACTTAACCCTTTTTATATCGTGCTTAGAGTAGGAAAATAATATCCTTAAAAGAGAGCATTTACTTTTTGCATTTCTGTATTGTACTTAGCTATAATAAAAATAAAAATAAAATAAAAAAAATTAGTTAGTTACATTTATTTTTTTTAAATAAATCAGATTAATGGTTCATTTGTTTTTTTATAGAACTTCTGCTACTGAGGTTTTCTTGTCAAGTTGAGATGTTTTTACAGGGTATATAAACTAGAGATTCTAGTGTTCTCGTATCCTCTCCTTGCCTTAAATACTAGATCGAGCACACGTCCCACAGTTGGAGCCAAATGTTA
This sequence comes from Pseudotsuga menziesii, assembly GCA_001517045.1. NCBI lineage: Eukaryota > Viridiplantae > Streptophyta > Pinopsida > Pinales > Pinaceae > Pseudotsuga > Pseudotsuga menziesii. The sequence continues at coordinate 317,294 of LPNX010571292.1, forward strand.
CCACCTAAGTTGTACTTAGTGGTTTTTTATCAAGTGAACCTGGTGAACCGAACAAGGATAACTTGTTTGGACTTCAGAAGACCTTCAGTCTTGCTTCTGGGAAACTTTGTTGTACTATATCACATGTTCATACCCCATGGAGGAATTGTAATAAATGTTCTAGCATGATAGTGTCTGTAAAAGAATCGGTCTCTTAGACTTTATTTGTCAATCCAATCAGCCCAGGGTGTTTTTTCCCTTGGTTATTATTGGTTGTTGAATAAACGACTGCTAATTTCTGAGTTTTTCACTCAATACCTCCAACGTTGGGGTGGTCGGCTTGGCATTTAGGCCTATTGAGGTTATTAGAGTCTATGTGTCAATGTATAAACATGCTAGGAATCATGGTCGAGTCATATGAACATGTCTAAGTCCCCCTAGGTTTTTTTAATTTTTTTAATTTTTTCAGTGTTTTTTATTAAAATTCAATTTTTCCAAGAAAATTTGGTTTTGTAATAAAAGTGGGCTCGAAAGTCATATTAAGTCATGTAGGTGCTCATTTTCAAGCTAAGAGCACCCAGTAAACCTATAGACCCACTATTTCCTATTTTTGAGTGGTTTTCCATCACTCAGGTCAGAAAGCCCCAAAAAATCAATTATTGATTATTTTAATTAATAAATTGATGAATAATGGAGCAAATCCAAAATCCTAGATCAATGGATTCTCAACCGATTTGATTGAAATCAGTCTCATCGGCACCAGATTGACTGGATCTGACAAATCCTTGACTGAAGGAGGTGATCTGGGTGGATCCCGAGTTGAACTTCAGCTTTCTTTATGGGGAATTGCGCCCTCTCTCTCTCCTCCACACGTGTGGGCTCTTCTGGGAGATTTGTGGTTGATGATTCACTCAGCAGGTTGATGTGTCATCTCAATCAGCCCCCCGATTGGCATTCATACTCAGTAGAAGCTCATTTCAGCTTCAAGTCAGGCATTGATGGACTCTCCTTTAGCTGCAATGGTCTATCTCCTTAGGATTTGTGCCCCCCCTTGGCTGAATCTCCTATTTTTTGTATAAATAAAGCTCAAGATGCCTCTTCCAAGCTAGTTAGAGTTGGATTGAGGAGCCATTGCTGTTGTAATATTGTGTAATATCTTTTGCTATTGGAATAAAGTGAAGCTTTGGGGGCAAGATGATGTCATGCCATTGTATGTGTAGATGAACATTGCCATGTTTTATTGAGGTAACCTGTATCTATGTTCATAATTTGTTGATTGTTTGTGGATTCATTGCTAAGACTAATAATAAGTTTTTTATAATCTTGATAGGAAAGGAGTTTGTTAATAAGTTTATTGACCATCTCTTTCCTTTTTTATGCATGTTTAGAGATCTAGATTTAGCATGTTTTATAAGTTTATATGCATGTTATTCTGAAATCTCTATGTATGTATTAACTAGATCTCACAAGTATTTTGGCATGTCTTTGGATTCAGTTGCAGGTTCCTAGCTTGGAGAGGGTGCTGATATAGTTTGTTTCTTCACTCTCTCCAAAACCATTCAAAGGCAGAGTCCCTCAACATTCCACCTGAAAGCTCCACGGTTGATCTTCAAGGCTTCCAGCAAAAATGCTCTTTTTTTCCTCTTCCTCCTTCAATTTTTTCTAAAATCAGTCCGGTTACTTGTTTGCAGCATTAAAATTGTTTATATCTATCAATTTCAGATTTTATTTTACATAGATCTTGCTTCCTTAAATCTCATAAACTAGATCTCATTCCTAAAAGAAAATTTACCAACATTCTAGATCTAGTTTTAGGAAAAATTGTCATTTTTCAAGGTTGGGAAAGTAGATCTAAAGCTTATTGAATGCATGGTTTTTTCCTTAGAGTCTAAAAATTTGTATTCATCAATTTAAGTGCTTCATATTGGCTTCCCCCAAAGCAGGCCAATATCCTAAGGAAATCTTGCTTTCCTTGGTTCCTTTTCTGCTTCTTTAAAAACTAATTTTAACTTAGAATTTTTGGGTAAAACGTTTGTTCATCCAAAAGTACTTTGGGCATATTTAACTATGATAATATTGCTGTTTTTTATCAGGTGTAATAGAAAATAGGAGGAGGCGCTGTCCGGAAAGCATTTTTGGACCATTCGAAACCCCCTAGGGGATCTCCGTCTTCCAAAATTTCAATTTTTTTCAATTTGTAAACCTTTGGTCTCATTCCATATAAGGACCAGGTGGATTAATTTCAGTTTGATGATATTGTAATTTATGCTAATAAAAAGAAAAATATTTTCAAATAGACTCTTTCGAGCCTATTCACCACCCCCCTGGGGGGATCCTTGTCTGTTTCACTTTTTTGCATTTTCCCCTTTTTTTCGGTTATAGTTTAGTATTGACATGTAGGATTGTATACTTTGATAATATTTTGCATTATTCCATATTTTCAATTCAAAATTAATCATACTACTTACCCCACGACTTCCCGATTGACCCACAAGGGGAAAGAGATGTGTGGTAGGACTAATTAGAAAACCGGATTCCATTTTCATTAATTGTTTTAATAATCATAATAAAATCAAACCCTCCTTGATTCCCTAATTGAGGTCCACTTGGACCGAAAGAGGTTCCTGGAGGGTTTTCTTTTTAATAAGAACACCTCATTTAAAATTTACTAAAAATAACAAAGACTCCAGTGTGTATGCTCTGTACTTGGATGCAGTTCATTTGACCAGTCAAGCTCCATCAAAAGCACATGAGTGAATAGATTAATTAGTATTCACCTCCCAAATTCACAAACCATCAGGCGAAAATGCAACGCCTCAAACGAACTGTAAATGGTGGAAAAATACCCAAAGGAGTGGGAACAACTGGAAAGTGACCTCGAGGCGCCGATCTTTGTCACACCCTGATGGGGGCGTTATGAACAATACTCTCTGAGAATCCGTTCCAGCCCACAAAAACCTTGCAGGTAGCCAGGAAAGTTCACTTTTGGACATACTCCAAGTACCCCTCGAGTATATCTGGAGTCCCCTTTTCACCTAAATTAATTCATTCACATTCCACATTAATTTGAAATCTACCAAGAGACGTTTGCAAAACATTCTTTCAAGTGCATGCAAGCACATTATTTTCTCTGTTGACTCCATTTAAGGCACTGGTGATTTACTTTGATCAATTCTTTCGATTATATATATATTGAGTGTCATTATTGTGCTTATATGCTTTAAATCTTGCATCTTGTTATCTTTTATTTCCACTCGTTAATTTCAAAACTCCTAAACAACTTAATCAATATAATACCATCACACTAAGTAATTAGCCTTAGTAATTTAATAGGGTCTACCCCCCTTGGCTTCGTTAGGAATTAGCCTGAACGGAGGAGTCAAGAACAAGGTGACAGCCTTGGCTCGAGACTTTCCCCCAAGGACACACCGAGTGGCTTGAATATTTCTGCCACGTTAACCAGGTGTGTGAAAGCCGACAACACTTGGTTGCTCCAAAATCTATCAAATAAGCCTTCGATGGAGAGAGGCTTGCATGCAAGCATATCTCATATTCTTCAGTCTTCTCTTCATCATCATACATCTCTGCACCTTGTGGAAGGGAAATATTGTTATGTACACATAGATCTTTCATCTGGTTGAGGGTCTTCTTTATGCACGAGTCTTCTAGATGAAAACCCCTCATACAATAGGGACAATTTTTCTTTTTGAACTTCTTTTTTTTCTTAGAGCCGGAGGCTCCTTCGGAAGTTTGTTGATTCTATTTAGGCTTCAAATCAACTGCTTTGGGTTCCTTCTTATTTTATTTCCATTTGTCTTTCGCTTTGCTAGAGTTAGTAACTAGGAGAGCCTAATATTTGGAGGTCTTGATGACTCTCATTCGAATCAAATTTTCTTCCTCCTTGATTAAGGACTCGAAAAAGGAATCAAGTGAAGGAATTTTCCAACTGGGGAAGCCATCCCGATAGGAATGAAATATAGAAACAAATACATAATACTCAAGACCAAGTTTGCGGAGTATGGAGAGGAGATTTTTCTCATCCTTCCTTTTTATTCCGCATTGTCTGCATTGAAGTGAAAGATACTTGAAATAATCAATAGTGTCGAAACTGTTGGGATGTAAGACTACCATCTCATTCTCTAGGAGGTATCCCCGAAGCTCATCTTATTTTCCAAACAAGTCTTCAAGCTTCTCCCAGGATTCTCTAGGAGTCTCCAAGCCTTCTAGGTGGAAGAGGAGATCTCTGGATATATGAGTGCATAGATAACCAAAATATTCATCACAATGGTTCCGAAACTTGTTTCTTTCAATATACTGATGGGGCTCTACCTCCCTTCCAAGTAATATCCTATGGTAGCCATGCTTGTGCAAGGCCAACTGCATATCAATCCTCCAGTCAAGATAATTGGAAGTTGTGAGGATCCGAGGAGTAGGAGATTGAGAATCCATAATTCTTACGGTTGAGAGATCACAAAACTTCACACAAGCTATGTAGCACCTATATATTTTCACTGCAAAACACACTAAAACATTTGAACTATTAGAATTATGCTTTTCCTCTCAACATGAACATTTTTTTAGGGTCTGCCATGCCCTCTCCACTTCTCTAAATAAATTCCAAGCTAGAAAATCATCATAGGGGACTTCTGTGGAAACCCAGCTGCTTCTGATGTTCAATGGGGAGAAACAAGCATGAAACCTTCCTGAGAAGGCTCTGATACCATATTAGAATTAAAGTGCCATTTAATCTTCAAGCAAATAGTTCTGAATTATGATTCCAGTAAAAGGAGAATGAAGATACAAACTGAACAAAACAAACCACACAGGAAATAGATGAGTGTAGCTCAGGAATTTATAGTATCATTGTCATTAATTAAATCCAGTGTTACAATAGTTTACAAAATAGAAGAATCCGAATGCATTAGGGAGAAATTTGAATCTACCAACTGGATCTTACTGTACCTAACTAACTAGTGAACTCATGGTGTCTCAATCAATATCGAAGTCCAACAGATCAACTCCCAGATGTCCAACCAACTCATACAATCAGTAATAACTAGTTAACTATGTGCAACTGAGTGTGGTAGGTGGGAAAAGGCTCCTACTCCACATGCAACCATGCATTAGCTATGCATAACTAGTGCTAGGTAACTGATTGTGATCTAACTGAAAGTAACTGGAAGATAACTAAGACTAACTAGTTCCAACTCCAACTAATTGATGGAGGTTGGTGTTGGGACTCCTAGTGGATCCTAAAATGTAGGGATTGGTCTAGGAGGCCCCCAAACTTATGCATGCACATGCAGTAAGTGGTAGCTAACCTCTAGCAGTGTTCCCCACACTCTAGTAACTGGTTCATGTGGTCCCAATAGGCCAAGTGGACCCAATGGTACTAGTGGGACCAAATAATTAATTAAGGTTCGTAAGTTAGGATAAATAATCTAAATATAAAGTATGGTCAATGGAGAATTAATAATCCTAACAGCTGCTAGAGATGTACATGGAATTTGATCTAATTTTCCAACAGCTAAGTAGTAATATGTATGTGTTTGGATAAAAATTATAGGTTGGAAAGATAACACATTATGAGATCTTATAAAATTATTTGATGATTTTCAATATTGGCCATCCGTTGAAAGCGTAATGAGCATGTTGATGCAATCATTGTTTTTGCAATAAATTTTCAGCCTCTCCCTCCCCATTTCATGAATTTGAAATGTGTATTATTTTTAGACAAGTTGTCTTGGATAATATAGAAAAATGAGTGGTGTTCGTGAATGATGTTCAAATTCTAAGGTTCCTCAATGACTAGGAAGAATCAAATTCTAAGGTTCCTCGATGACTAGGAAGAATCGAATTCTAAGGTTCCTCAAATGCTCAAATAGTTTTGATGGTCCTTTAGTATACAATAGACATGCATGCCATGCAACAAATATAACTCCAAAAACATGTTGTTGGGTTCAGGTGATTCGCCCATGCAAGGAAAACGTCCCCTCTTGGATGATGATATGATTGTAACTACTTCAATACTTGACGAATAGAGTTAAGAATTTCTAGATATGGTAGTATGGCTCTCCCAATGACTTTGGTGGATGCATGCAAAAATTTGGAATCCTTCTTGGATACTAGCGAATTGGTTCTCTAGAATAGTGGGATTTCCTCTCTCCCACACATGTTTTCTTGTAACTTCTTCAATGGTGCAAGAGATGATATGATCATTTCGAGGTATAATGATACGGTCCTTCTGGAGAAAATTGAAGAGACATACGGAAGGAATGAGGTATTTTTGAAGCAAGTTGAAATCTTCCCAGTGTTTCCAGCTATTTCCCAGCAGTAAAATGTGACCCCTGTAATATTGTCCTTCTCTGTATGCTAGATCTCTACAGAAGAATGAATGTTGTGAAGAGATAATGATAGATCTGAGTGATATATCCAGAAGTAATCGAGGAAGATATATTTCACTGCCGAAAACACCTGTTAGTTGATGGCTCATTCCCTCAACCCCAACTTGTTGTTGCGGCTAATTCTCTAGGTGATTTAATTAAAATAGGACATTACATAAAATAAAAAGATAATTATTATAACATGATAATTATTTATAATTAAATCAAGTGAGTCAAATATCTATAATTTAATTAAATTTGTCAACATCATGTTGGAATCAATGGACACATTAAGAGGGGGGTGAATCAGTGTGTGATCAATTTAAAAAAAAAATTACCTTCTTTTAATCAATCAGAGTATATCAATCACTATGTCATCAATTACATCATCATATGCATCAGCTAAATCAATCATGAGTCATAAGCATAAACATCACATAAAGAGAGAAACAAGAATATATATAATTTTGATATTTATTTATTGTCCATGGAAGACTACAATCTTCTCAATTACAATCAACACCAGCTGATGAAAAGAAAACCAATTCTTGTAACAAGACCCAACCTAGTTTTCTTAGCCCAACTAGGAAGGGTTTGAGGATTCCAATCCTCAAGTGCAAGTTTCTTTTTGCAAGAAATCATATACCTCTGCTGCTCAACCAACCTATTCTCATCAACACTACAGTTTCCATCCCACTTGTCATCTCATCATCATGTATTCTACTGTAGATGTATCATACTACTGGTCAAAATTCTCTACTCATGATTCTTCACTTCTGGAATGCAACTTGTCATCAAATTTTATTCATACAAGAGACACTTCTGCTGAAGGTATAATTGCCACACCATTGTTGTTGTCATCATCAAAAGGTCTATCAAAATGAACATGTCTCTAGGATACCAAAATAACCATCAAGGTCATCATCACAGTAAACAACATCAACACAAGTATGTCATCAATCCATCATCAAAATCTAGTGGCTATGTGTATATTGTGGAAAGGTATCATCACTTCTGTATGTACTATACATATACTAAGATACTTGTACACTTCACTGTATATGTACATCATCATGAGGTTTGAATCTTGTTCTGTATATATCATCTTCTATAGCATGCATTTAATACATACTTCAATCTACACCATCCTCAAAATGTGTATGCATCATGGTGTACAAGACATCATCCTCATACATAGTCATATTGTGCATCAAATAATCATATTAATGAACTGCACCACTGCATATTTACCACTGTTGATACTCACTTGGTTGTGCTTCATCATAGTCATCATGGTGGACAAATCACTAATGACATTTTCATTCTTATATAGACCGGTGTATCATCATCCTTATATCATCATCAATATAAGCACTATTAGTATCATCACATTAATAACATAAATTTCATAACTATATGTGCATTACTGTAAGGTTGTCACTTTGGATGACCGAAGTTGTAGTTGACTGTGGTTGTATGCTGTAGATATAATCCACAAACTTGGATCTTGAATTTCATTAGTTGTTCATCATTGTGCATGCCACTTAAACTCGGGACTATCAAAATGGAGATGCTAGTTAGAATTCCAAAGTATTGCTCATCCTCCAACAAAAGTGACCTCTGCAAATTTTGGGCTTTTGATCTTTACTGTTGCCACTGGAGTTTAGATGTAACCAGGTGAAGACAATCAAACATTATCTCAAATCATGTGCCCAAGCATAAGTTTTTCCAATGGATCCCAAGGTTAAACCTTTGTGATCAACACATCAAAACTCAGACTGTATTTTTTGGAGGGCCCTAATTGTGGAAGGATTAGGGAATCTTTTCATAGGACGGTTTGGTTGTTGTGAGAAAGAATACTCCAATTTTCCTTTCTTTATTAATGCTGCTCCAAAAGGATAGAATTCAGACTGCTTATTAGGGTATGTGCATGCTTCTCCAACACTGTTCAACGACTGCAATAAATTAGGGCCACAAAAAAACACATAAAAAACTCCAAAGAATAGTCTACTCCTCGAAATTTACCTTAGTGGTTGATCCAAAATTTTGAAGAAGAAAGACCAAAAACAATTTGCTGCTGCAAAAATTCGGGTTTGTTGTTTTACCTCTGTTGCACACAAATTTCCATAGTCTGCAAGACACCTCAGTCAATAGACATCAGAAAGTTTAATAATATTCCCGAATTTTCACACTTCAAAATGAAAGGTTTGACTGGTTATTTATACTAGTTTTCCACCATAAACTTTGGAGCCGACTTTCAAAAATAATTTTTATTTTTTTAATTTGAATTTGAAATTTAATTTTTATTTAAATTTTATAGATTGACTGACTTATAGGGTATGTATTTTTATTTTGAATTTGATTTTCACACAATCTTGTTACAATTTCAATGGTCAACCTTCTTACAATTTGTCCACAAGTCATTTAAAATTACCACATTTAAGGGCATCCTCCACCTCATTAAAGGGGTGTCATTTAAGCCACTAGGGCTTCATTCAATGGAATCATGGTCATCATGTCTCACACACACCACCTTCACCCCATAATCAAGTGCAAGAAAGTGTGTCCACTACATTTTCAACACCGTATAAACCCATAAGTGTCCAAGTGTCATCACATGTGTGTGTGTGCCTTCATCATACCATCATGCAAGCAATGGGATTCAGGACCTTTGCAAGGGAATCAAGGTATTCATCAGGGGTTACAAGTCTTCACGATAATTCTTCATCATACCTAGGACATGTTCATGTGTTCCATAACATTTCAAGAACCATACAAGGTCATCATCATCATACAAGAGATCCATGACCCAACAAGAGTTCCAAGGTCATCACCAACACAAAAGGGCCCCATCATGCATTCGTTCAGGTGGCACGGGTACAAGGAAATTGTGATCAAGACAAGAGGTCTTCATGGGATTCTTCAACCACCTCAACCACACTAGGAGACCTCCAAGCGTCAAGTTCCATTCATGACATCACCTGTGGGGTTTCCATACCTTCTCATGCGGTATCATGACACCGTCATAGCATGAATGAACACATAATGGGTCAATAATGCTTCTCCAACCCATCCAATACTTCTCCATCATCCACAAGGGATTCAGAACCATCTCAAGGGTCTTCAATACCATCAACAGGGTCTTCAACATCTTCAACAAGGTGGTGGCTTCAAGATCCAACCTTGTGGGTATAGGGACCTTGTCAACTAGATACAAGGTGCTTCAAGGCACAAACCCACTCTGTAAGGGGTCCAAGGAACTGCAAGTGGAACTTGGTGGCATCAATGACAACCTATGGGGTCACTACAAGTCCATGTTGGCATCAATGATAATTTCAGCAACAATATCCCCCTTTGTCATTGATGACAACAAATCATGCTCCCCTTATGAGCATGCTCCCCTTTTGTATTCATCTCTCCCCCTTTGGCATCAATGAAAAAGGGAGACCACATATTTTCATTTGAAATCACTAATCATTGATCATTGCTCCCCTTGTGGCTATGCATGATCCTAGGACTTGTATATATGCCTGGAGTAATCATCCTTTCTCCTTTGAGTTCATCCTCCAGCCTCATGAACTAAAGGTGTGCCAAGGTCTTTGGGAGACCTTACACTTGGATTTCCATGTCACAACCATACTCCCTACTCTGATCAACCTCTCCTATCTATAAATTCTCGGTATTCTTCATCCATACTTGTTTCTTGGCATTTTTCCTTTCAGTATTTGTTCCTTCATCTGTATTAGATTTCCTTGATGAGTTGTATAGGAAAATTTTCATGGGTTGTTTTCGTGTACTCTAACAACCTTGAGCTTTGTGCCCAAGGCCACTGCAGCTATAACACCTCATCATATGACAATATGCAACAATGTGACCTACATGGTTACATGTCCAGCACATGAATGAGCTGTTGGAACTTCCAACACTTCTTTGATTAACTTCATTTCTCCATTCTTGAGAGTGTCCCTGATTGTATGCCTTTGTCTTCTGATCTTCAAGTCTTCCTGCATTGGTCTTCTTCCAAGTTTCATTGGTTCTTATTTCTTATGTGTAGGAAGGACTCTTCCTTAGTTGAATTCTTTGACTTGCACATTCTTGGGATTTGTGACCAAACCCACTATAGATGTAGCATCTCAATGTGTGACATGTGGCAACAACATGCCCAACTTGATTACATGTCCAACATCTAACTTTTTCATTTGGGATTTCGGCCCTTCTTCTTCCATAGAATCTACAATCCATAGCCTTATGACCAAATTTAGAACAAGAATAGAAATAACCATTAAATCCACTTTCATACCTGGGTATTGGAGTTGTTTCTTTTCTGAGCTTTCTTTGAGGAATATACCTAAATCCTTGTTGCATTTTTGAACTTCCAAAGTCCTTGTTGTCATGTGCAAGTGCATGGGAAGCAACTTTGGATGTTGATGGACCTACTTCTGGAGTCTTGGGAGACCAAGTGCTATCTTCATATTTTTCTTTTTCCTTATTGTAACCAAGACTAGTTTTGTCACATGGATATCTTTGGAAATCCAAGATCATATATAGGATAACTGAAATGTCCTTGAACTTAAAAAATGCATCATTCTTTTCACCTTTCTTCTTGATACCAACTACCTCCGTTTCTATCCTTTAGATTGTTTTCTCCTTTTCTTCCAACAGATTCTTCAAGATTTCTTCTATCCTCTTGGCTTCCTCTAGCCGAGTCTTCAAATCATGATTGTCTTCTTTAGTTTCTTCAAGATATTTCGAGTCTTCATGAGGCTCTTCTTGTTCTTCCTTTTGACTGTTCAATTCAGTCTTTAGTCATTCAACTTCAACATCCTTGTATTCCAACTGATCCTGCAAATCTGTGTCCTTATGTTTGAGATTCACAAGAAACACTTTAATTTTCATGGTATTCTGCTAATATTTGTTCAAAGAATCCAATATTTTCTTTTTGAACTTCGTGAAGTCACTATGGTTCTGATTTACTATGTTCATGAACCAATTGGCTTTGAGATAAATATTCAACAAAGTGAGATGTATCTCCTGTGCAGCCTTTGATAGCCCTTCATCATCATCTACAAGAACCTTCTCAATTTCATCACAAAAGCTATCATTACAATCACAAGAGTCCATACCTTTACTGGAGTCCTCTTCTATATTGTCTTCTTCTTGATTGAACTTTTCTGGGGGCTTGTCTTCTGATTCCTGATCTGTCTTTTCAGGTTATGGTCTTTCCTTATGATACTCTCTTTCCAACTTGAACCATAGGTCTTTGGATAAAATGTATACTTTCTTTCAATGAGCTGGGAAGTCCACCCTGTTGAAATATTGTAACTTCAAATATATTCTAAATGTATTTTACTGATGTAACCTAAGGGAGACGTTATTATTCCTCCATCGGGATGTTACTATTACTGTAATTGGTCAATATAGAGTCATGAGGTAAAGCCTTCACTTTAAGTCGAGTCATTAGTACCCTAATGAATAATATAAAATATTGTTTTGAGTCTTCCTAGGTGAAGTCGACCCAGTCAGTTAAGTGGGGCCAACTTGTTTAGGGTAAAAGCCAGTTAGCATAATGTGTATAAATAGAGGAGCTGTGTTCCTCATTATAACACACACTCACTCACTTGTGTAGCGCATAAGAGAGAGAGAGAGAGAGACATAAAAACAAGGAGGAGAATACATGTTTTGGGGTTTATATATTATACATCTTATACAAAGGAAGTTTTGTTCGGGTTTCTTCCCCTTGAGGGTTTCCTAGGATAAATATTGTGTCTATCGTGTGATTGTGTTTCTTTCAATGATTCTCCATATGCTACTATTGTGAATTTGGATTGAACACTAGTGATATCTAATCTAGCATATGAAAGCTTAACATGGTATCAGATCTAGCCTGAATAGAAAAAAATTCACAAGGTGGAACTCTCTCTCCTCCCTCTCCCGAAGAAATTAGGGTTTCTACAAAGTTTGAAATTTGGAATATCTACTTGCATAGAAATTTACACCTCCCTAGAGCGCATATATCAATCCTAGGATTGAATTTTTTGGGTGGTTGAATCTCCAGGAAATCCAAACCCTAGTTTGGCCCTGAACCCGAAAACTGCAGAGAAGCAGAACTAGAAATTTGGCAGAAGTTGCAGCCTCGCAAGAAATATTTGAAGGGTGAAGAGTTGGGATCTCCAGAAATCAGTTGGACCAACCAACTCACCTCATTCAAGCGCATCTCCTGGTAACGTCAACATTTCATTTTGAGAAATTTCATTTTTTATTGACCTACTAGATAGGATGGCCCCAAGCACTAAGCTTGAGGATAAACTAGAAGGCATAGAAAACTTCCTAGCATGGAAGTATATGGTTGGTCTCATTCTGAAAGAGAATGGATTTGAGAAGTACATCAAGGATGAAGTTGCAGAACCAACAGAAGTTGAAGTTAAGGAGAAGCATGAACAAGACCTAATCAAAGAATTGAGGATCATTGTTGATTCTATCAAAGATTACTTGATCCCTCAAGTGTCATCTAAGCAGACACCAAAGCAAATGTATAATGCACTTTCCAGAATGTATGATGGAAATAACATAGACAAGAAGATGAGTCTAAGGGCTCAACTGAAGGGCACCAAGATGAGCAAAGGAGACCCAATTTAAGATTACTTCACAAGGGTATCTCAATTTAGAGAGAAACTAAGTGCGATTGGAGACACCCTTGATGAGGATGTACTAGTTATGAGTGCTCTCTGTTATCACTGGAAAATTACCAAAGGTTGTGAAGGTTACTCCTAGGTAACAAAAAAAACCACTTTAAAAGAGAAAACTGCCCTTTTTCTCTTCAGAGAGGGATCTCTCACATAATATTAACAAGGCTAGATATGTATAAGTGAAATTGTTTGTAATTAGGAAGATTGGTTGAAAATGAACACATGGCCATTGAGCTATGGAGTCATGATATGAATATAGATAAACATAACTTCTGCATGGAAATTTTAAACAGAGGCAAGGTACCTACTTAGTCACAGTCAAAATTTGATTGTCTGGTGAAAAAGGAAGAACATTAACAGATCATTAACACAGATCATTGCAAAAATGAATTCTGTATCAACTTTAGAAGAAAAGCTTGGTGGATATCTAAAAAGAACAACTAGAGTGTAATAAATATGAATTCTAAATTGTTATACTCTCATTTCAGACATGAAGGAAAACACAATGAAAGGTAAACTGGAAAACATTCACATTAACAAAGGAAAGTGCAGATTATAGCATGAAATAACACAGGAATCTCTGCAAAATGCTAACTTTCAGCTCTGTAATTTTATTAAAGAAATACTTTGAATACACAAGTCTCCAAAATCTCACGGTTTCCAACCTTTGTTTCATCAAAAGTATGAATACTTATACATTGCTCCTTGAGCTGAACAATAAACCTAACTGCCTGACAAATTCAACCGTTTATTACATATGTCGAAGCATTTATTTATTACGAAATAGTTCTGAGATAACAAAACTTCTTAACTAATGAATTTTTAAAAATAACGTTTTTTCACAAAATATCCTTCGTTGAACTCCTTGATGTCTTCATGGGAGTATGTTATACTTTGTTGATCTGTACTGCTGAATTGCTCTCCAATATTCAGGATTAGGCAAGGTTGCAACAACCATTTCATGTGCCATAACTCTGAGCTCCATCTTGTCTGCATATGAAATATTAGGCACCTTGGCACATGCAATTTTAAAATCAAATAGAAAATTCTTCATCCAATTTATCAAACACAACTCTCCCAGACAGAGCTTACCGCATATCTTGAAACTTGTTGTAATATGACCTGCAATTTACCAACCTTTCCAGATATTCCTGTTAAGACAATAATGGTCCCATTTCCTCCCAGAAGAAAGGAATTCCCCTGTTTACCAATGGAGTAAATAAGTTAGTCATTTCTTTGACTCAGTGACTTATAATATCAACATTATCCTATACAATATCCAACATTATGTACTTTCCAACCACTTTTCTATCCCAAGAGGCAATAACAACTTTGTCTTGGATACCAAACCTTCTAACTTGATCTTCTGATAAGGCACTTAAAAATTTGATAGCATTCTGAGCTACCTCCATTGGCTTCTTATTTAATCCTTTCTTTACTATCAACATATTCTATCTAGCCATTTTCAGAGCACTCTCATGATCTGCAATAAAATCTAAATACGGTCTAAAATTATTAGCTTCTTTAATAATTTCATCCCAAATCATATGGCTGGCCCCTTGCAAGGCCATTTGGCCAACCACCTGCTTTGTTAACTTAGTATTCTGATTTATTAACTCTTGACATCTCTCATCTAGTTTCTTCTTTTTCTCTTCTTTTTTCAGAGATATCTCTTCTAAATTCTGGTTCTGTTGTTTTAATCTAGTGAGCTCTACATCTTTCATCTTTACCTAGTACATTGCTTCAGAAAGAGAAGTTGTATCTACTTCTACAGAGGGAACAATAGATTGATTTTTAACTCTTTGATAATTTTCATGTAATTCTTTTTCTTTTGCTGCCATCTTAGCTTTTAGGTCCTTCTCCCTTTCTACTAGAAGCTTAGCATCTTTTTCCCACTGCTTTTATTTTTCTTCAAGCTTTAACAGCTTGGATTTACAATCAGTCAATTCAATGTTCAATGCTTCTTTCTCCTTCTCAAACTCTATCAACTTAGAAGTTTGAATAAGTTGAGTGGAAGGAATTTTCAATTTCTTTTTAAGCACTTGAACCTCTTTCTCTTTTTCATCAACTAGCTTTTGAGCCACTGCTCCTTTGTCTGACTTCCCATCAACCTTCAACAAATAATCCTGCAAACTTTTAATTTTGATTCTAAGGGCCTTGTTTTCAACCTTTTCTTTCCTTAGGAGGTCCTGAGATCTCTTTTTATTTGACTCCAGTTTAGATACCTGCAATGTTTATTTGAGCAATCTTGTATATTAAATATCACATGTCTCTCTATGAAAATGTATCATATCTATAGTAGGGTAATTTTTTAAGTTCACATTCACCTCTAATACCTTATTTCCAACAGTCATGGCCAAACTCAGGGTATCTTTGGGATGATCCCTTACAGTTTTCAATGTTACATCTGGCTTGGGAAACTGTCTTACTTCCTCATATAATTTCACTATCTCATCAAAGGTTTTACCATCCTTTTCCCTATAGGTGTTCAACAATTCCTCTAATGAATACTTATTTGGGGTTAATCCATCAAACACATATTCTTGAAGTTCCAAACCAGCTACTGTGGGATTTTCTTGTTTCTTTTTACCTTTCATACTGTTTTTCTTTACCTGTACCATTTGTCCCTCTTGTTTAGTTTTCTACTTCTTTGGTGTACTATAAGTGTCTTCTTCTTCAATGTCCATGAAATCTAAATGCTCTCTCTTATTTTAAGTTCCTAAAAAACTTATAAAGGATGAAATATTACCAGCAGTTGCAACTATATTAGACAGATCCATTGGGGGAGAATTATTTACAGGTAAGGAAGATACAGATTCTTGTTCCATGTTGACATTATCTGTAGCTTTGTCAAGATAATCTTCCTAATTAGATTCCTCCCTGGGTCTAGCTACTTCAGTATGTTCAAAAGGGTTATTGTTATTTTCCTGTATTCTTTTGGAAATTACCTGGTGTGGATCATAGTTGATTGCAGTTCCCAAAGAAAACCCCATGCTCTTGAGCAGATTATCAATTATGGGTAGATCAACTCTACTTTTTACAACATATGGCCCTACCTCCCAAGGAAATTTCATATCCAAACTCTTCCCGAAGTTTAATGTGTGCTCTTCTTCAACTGTAAGATTTTGTCTAAGAAATTCCAAAGAGAAGATCCCGGTTTTCAGAAAGGTTGGAAGGATATAAGGCTGGTGCACAAATCCATACAATCTTATAATTGTTTCAGACTCTGAAACAAACCAATGTCCTATCATTTTACTAGGGGAAAGCTGCAATGTTTCCTTCATCTCTGGTAATAACCTGGGTAATATTTCCTGCAAGAAAATGTTGTAAACTTCTGCCATCAAACCATTCATAAACTTGCAATAATTATGGGTCATTTCATCTATGATCACCAACTCAAAAAACTATAAGTTATCTTCATTATGTGACAAAAACATCCTCAGCAAAAGAGACTGGAATCTGAAAACTCTGGTATCATGGAATTTAACTAACTGAGAATGAATGTTCTCAGCCAGGAACTCATCAAAATTAAGGCAACAAGACTGGAAGGACTGACTTTGAAGTTCAGACTCAATTTGGCAGGTATTTAAGACAAACAACAGACTCAACGGTGACTATATGACATAACCATTAGTATCTAACGCCAAAAAATGGCTAGCTAAACCTATAACCAGGTCAATAGGGTAAGATAAACCTATAACATCACTATCAGGTTTCAAACATGACTTTAAAAAGGCTTCTTTACTCTTAGTTGTAGACCCTTGGAATAAATGTATGATATTTTCTTATTTATACTCCTTGGACAACTGAACAAAATCATGTGGGACAGATAGAGCTTTGCGGATAACAGAGGCCTGAACAGGGAAAAGTATCATAGACTTAGGTTTATTCATAATGACTCCTTCAGCTTCAGAATAGTTATTCACACACCAGTCGACAAATTCAGGGAAATTGGGGGTCTGGTCGATAGAGAAAAAGTAAAAGAAAGATTTAAAAACACCATGGGTATCACTACCCTGGTCCTTAATAATTTTCAACTTATTCTTAGTTGTCTCAATTGTTTCATTCATTAAAATAGTATCAGGAATTTTAGCATTCTTGTCTTCAAAACTCTTCTCATCCCTCTAATAGGAAACCCCTAATTCTTCATTATCCGCCACTTCTATTACTTCTATGTCATCCATTTATCCATTTTCAGAAGTACTTGTAAAGTTTCAAGATGCCTACCTTGTCAATTTGCACAGTGTTCTGATTCTGTCCAATATGGCACTTTGCACACAGTCAGGGTTATCGTCAATTCCACAGCTTAGAAAAAACAAACTTTTGAAACTCCACGTAGATGCTTTTTTATAATTTTTTATGTTTCATAAACATGGCGCACCTCCAGTATTCTACACCGTAGATATTCTCTTCTTCAAAATCTAATCCGTCCATGCAAGGGATCTCAACACCAATACTGAAGACTAACATCAATAGAGGAATTAATATTAGCCCTTGATCTGCAATCTACCTCCATCAGGACCATCTAACTATGGAAACTTTAAACATTCCGCAAATCCTTTCAGAATTTATTGATCGAGCAACTTCCATTCATGGACTTCACCTCATCTGTCAATCAAATACTGAGCACTATCAGAACCGTTGATCATTGTGGCCCCTACCACTTTCTGTGGATTTCAACTTAGACTTTCTCCATGCTAGTTCAATCCATGGAATTGTTCCATGTCATGGATCTAGCTTTGCTCTCATCATGTCCATCCAATATTTCCACCTATTAACCCATTCTGTGAATTGAAAAACTTATTTTATCCTTGCACCTCCAATATCTGGAATTCTTGACCAATGTTGATCTGCAGCGCATTAAATCTGAGTCGTCACTGTTTAACCCCTTTTGCCTCCATTCCGCTGATGAGATGACTTCAATTTTTTCCCCATGTTTCATCAGCAGAATGATCTACCACCATAGATCAAACCCCTCTTTTCATCCAACAACCAATAATGAAATATTATGCTCACCCATTAACCTAGAGAGAGTTTCCACCCAAAATTTTCACATATGCATATTTTTAAACACTTCAATTAAACAATCCACCATTTTCAATCATGGTGCTACACTCTCTATGGTGTCACTAGACCTTGGGACTCATTTATACAGACTCTGTGTTCCAAAAAAGAAAGTATGAAGTTTGACATAGTATGGGAAGATTGCATTCAAGAAGAAGCTAGAGTAGCTAACAGAGAATCTCTAATTAGAGAATATGATCATGATCTAGCCATCCATACTAAAGGAATAAAACAATCAAACTTCAAGAAAGGTAGTCATAAACCTTCAAAGAAGAAGTTTGAAAAGGCAAAGAAGGATTACTCAAAGTATCAATGCTACAATTGTCATAAGATAGGACACATTTCCAGAGAGTGTCCATCACCAAATAAGGACAAAAACAATACGAGACATCATGCTCATCTAGCTAAATATGAGGATGAGGATGAAAGAGCTCGAAAGAGGCTGAAAAAAGAAGAAGATGTAGAAGAATATGTACTATTCTCTGCACTCTTTGGGTCTGTAACGCATGGAGAAGATACATGGCTTATTGATAGTGGTGCTTCAAAGCACTTGACAGGGAAGAAGAAAAATCTATCAAGACTTGAAGAAAAGAACTTTCCTTAGAAAGTGTCATTAGGAGATGACTAATAATATCCCATCAAAGGTATTGGTGAATCAATCTACAAGCTTGACTCTGATACTTCCATGAAGATGAAGGAAGTATTGTACGTACCAAGTTTGAAAAAGAACTTACTTTCCATATCAACTCTAGATAAGAAAGGATACAGAGTTGCTTTTATAGATGGAAAAGTACTTATGTGGCCCAAAGGAAAGACACTTGAATATGTTGTGGTCATTGGTGAAGAAGAAGGAGGATTGTACAAACTCAAAGGAAATCTAGAGACAACCCTTGTCCATGAGACTACCAGCTCAAGTGAACTGTGGCATAGGAGGATTTCTCACATCAACTACAAAGCACTACCCTATGTGAGCAAGGTGGTAATAGGGTTAGGAGATGACTATTAATATCCCATAAAAGGTATTGGTGAATCAATATACAAGCTTGACTTTGGTACTTCCATGAAGAAGAAGGAAGTATTGTATATACCAAGTTTGAAAAAAAAACTTACTTTCCATCTCAGCTCTAGATAAGAAAGGATACAGAGTTGATTTTATAGATGGAAAAGTACTTATGTGACCCAAAGGAAAGACACTTGAAGATGTTGTGGTCATTGGTGAAGAAGAAGGAGGACTGTACAAACTCAAAGGAAATCCAGAGACAACCCTTGTCCATGAGAATACCAGCTCAAGTGAACTGTGGCATAGGAGGTTTTCTCACATCAACTACAAAGCACTACCCTATGTGAGAAAGGTGGTAATAGGGTTACCATATCTGAAGATTGATCTTGAGGGAAATTGAAAAGGATGTGCAAGAGGAAAGAACATCAAGAATCCCTTTCTGAAAAGTGAAACAAAGACTAAAGGTACACTATAACTAATTCATTATGTTGTATGTGGTCCTATGATCTCCATATCGTTAAGTGGATATGAATATTATGTCACATTTATTGATGACTATTCAAGAAATACACATATTTACTTCTTGAAGAAAACGAGTGAAGTGTTCGGGAAATTCAAGGAATTCAAAGCCTTGATAGAGAACCATTCATAAAAGAGAATGAAAACACTGAGATCAGACAATGATGGAGAATACACTTCAAAGTAATTTGAAGCATTCTGTAAGGAGGCGGGAATCAAGAGGGAACTAACTACTCCCTATAATCCCCAACAGAATCGTGTTGCAAAAAGAAAGAATATAACTATTATGGAAGCAATGAAAACAATGATTCATGACCAAGAACTCCCCGTGCACCTATGAGATGAAGTATAAAGAATGTGCAAAATAGATTATCTCACAGTGCTCTTGGATTCAAGACTCCTGAAGATATGTATACAAGAAAGAAACCTGAAGTGATCCATCTCAAGATATTTGGTTGTCCAATATATGTGCATATTCCGAAAGAGAAGAGAACCAAGTTGGATCCTTATGGAAAGAAGGGAATATTTGTTGGATACTATGAAGTCTCCAAATCCTTTAGGATATACATTTCAAGATTCCATCATATTGAGATTAATAGGGATGTAACATTTGATGAAGAGACAACTCTTAATAAATACAGAAGGTGTCAGCTTGAAGAAATACATGAAGAGGATGTACCTCCCAGAATGGTAGAAGTTGAACCCTATCCTGAAATAGTAGCATTTGAAGATCATGATACGATAGAACCTCATGAACCCCCTATTATGGATATCTATAGAAAGAGAAAACCTGCTTGGGTAAGAGAAATCATACATGAAGCAGAAAGATATGGATCTCCAGAAGGCTCCACAAGAAAAAACAAAAGATCAAATCCATACTCTAGTTATGTAGCTTTGATGTGTGACCTTGTAGATCAAGAACCCACCAGCTATGAGAAGAAAGAGTGGGTGGAAACAATGACGAAAGAATACCAATCAATAATGAAGAATGATGTTTGGGATATAGTACCCAAACCAGAAAACAAAAGTGTGGTATATTCAAAATGGATCTACAAGATACAACATGTTGTTGATGGAAGTATTGAAAAATACAAGGCAAGATTTGTGGCTAGAGTATTCTATCAGAAAGAGGGAATTGATTATGAAGAGACATTTTCTCCAGGAGCAAGGTACACTTCCATTAGAACCATCATGGCACTTTATTCCATGATGAAGTGGTATCTACACCAGATGGATGTAAAGACAACCTTCCTAAATGGCATGATTGAGGAAGAGGTTTACATCAAAAAATCACAAGGATTTGAAGTCGGAGATAGAGTGACTAATGTATGTAAGTTGAAAAATGACCTGTATGGACTGAAGCAAACTCCTAGATCTTGGTATGGTAGAATAGATAGATTCTTGAAAAGCTCAGGCTTTACCAAGAGAAAAGTCGATCCTAACCCTTACATGAAGGTCATAGATGATGAACTAGTCATACTATTACATTATGTGGATGATCTATTTCTGACAAGAAATGGGGAACATATTACAGATTGCAAGAAGAAGATAGTTGAAGAATTTGAGATGAAAGATATTGGATCAATGCATTATTTACTCAGGCTAGAAGTGTGGCAGAGGCCAGAAGGAATCTTTCTGAACCAGGGAAAGTATGCAGTAGAAATCTTGAAAATATTTGATATGTTGGATTGTAAATCCATGGCCACACCCATGGCCACCAACCTGAAGTTGTTATCTGATGAGTCATCAAATTTAGTGGAAATGACTTAGTATAGACAAATAATTGGGTCATCGATGTATATGACGAATACAAGGCCATATATATGCTTTGTTGGGAACACCTTAAGTCAGATGGGTTCACTTGATAGCTACAACGCATGTGATGAGGTACCTAAAAGGTACGATAGACTTGGGACTTTACTATGGTAGAGATCATGAGTACAGATTATATGCATATACGGATTCAAATTGGGCAGTAAGTGTCACAGATAGGAAGATCACCTCAGGTGGATGTTATTGTCTATAATCTGCAATGATCTCATGGTTTAGTAAGAAACAGTCCAGTGTTTCTCTCAACACAGCTGAAGAAGAGTACATATCAGATTTCTCCATTAGTTGTGAATCTATATGTCTTCATAAACTGATGTCAGGACTATTTGACATGGAGTTGGACACCACAGTGATTCTTTGTGACAACCAGAGTTGCACAAAGATGACAGAGAATCTGGTGTTCCATGATAAATCAAAGCACATAGAAATATGATACTTTTATATAAGGGATATGGTATAAAAGGGAGATATAAAGCTCCAGTATGTGAGTATCGATGAGCAAGTTGCTGATGTGCTGACCAAGCCTCTATCTTGAGTAAAGTTTGAATATTTCCATGACAAGCTTGGTGTAGTTCAAAAGGAATTTCCTTGCAAGGAGGAACAATTATGATACTACAAAATTTCCTTGCAAGAAGGAATAATGAATATATGGACTCTCTTCGGAAAGGAGGAACAAGTCGAAGATATAGACTCTCCTCATAAAGGAAGAACATGTCGAAGATATGAACTCTTCGTGGACAAAGGGGTAGCAGGTTGATGATATGGATCCTCCCTGGAAAGGGGGAGTGATTGTAAGACTATCATTGATGATGGGATGAAATTGAATCTCCAGTATGAAAGAGGCCAAGTGTGCCTGAAGATGATGACAAGGTCCAACATTCACTTGTGGATGATAGTATAGTCTGACAAAAAATAAAACTATGTTCATGAGATTTATCGTTACTAAGGATGTCCCTGTAGACGTTACTCTCGCATGGAGAGTACCCACATTTACTTATGGATAATGTAGAATAACACTTTCTTGGGAGTGGTCCTAGCCTTAGTGGCAAGGATGCTCTACGATGAGTCCTTACGGATGACAGGGATTCCATTTACATGCGGTCGAGATATGATTTTCATACATTACTCTTGTATGGATAGTATACCTACATTTATATGTAGATGCAATAGAATAACACTTGCTTGGGAGTGGTCCTAGACTTAGTGTAAAGGATGCTCTATGATGATTCCTCAAGGACACCATATTATAACACTTGCATGGAGTTGTCCTAGATCTAACAGGATTAGGATCTCCTACGATGAGGGATGACACCTAGGTGCGCTCGATATCTGTAGCTACAGACAATACTCTTGTATGGAGAGTATTCCTACATGTACATTTAGATGTCGTAGTATAAAACTCCCTTAGGAGTGATCCTAGCTTTGAATATGAATATACACTATGACAAGTCCTTACGAACGACAAGGCCTGCATCTAGGTGAAGTCAAGATCTACATTCAATTGTAGACGATTTAACAAGTCGGTGCTATGGACCCTCCTCGTTAAGGGGGAGTAGGTTGATGGAGGATTGCATCATCTTTGGACCTATGTACTAAAGTGACAGGGATTGATCATGTGTACTACAGATAGCATGGCAATGAAGGATTGAGAAGATCAAAGTGTTGTTGTAAAGGATTGAGAAGATCGAGGCAAAAGATCGAGAAGATCGAAGTGTTGCTACAAAGGATCGAGAAGACCGAAGTGTTGCTCCTAAGGATCGAGAAGATCGAAGTGCTGCAAAGGATTGAGAAGATCAAAGTCTTGTTGCAAAGGATCAAGAAGATTGAAGTATTGTTGCAAAAGGATCAAGTGATCATGTGATGCAGAAGGTGAATACATTGAAGAGTAACCGTTCCAGTTACTGCTTGTGAAAACTTCCTATGATGTATAGATGTATTACCTTAATACTGCTGAAGATACCCTCTCTCATTTCTCCTATAGTCTATGATGACATTGTTAGAAAAATAGTCTTCTCATTAAGGGTGAGTGTTGAAATATTGTAGCTGCGAAGGATATTCTAAATGTATTTTACTTATGTAACCCAAGGGAGATGTAATTATTTCTCTGTTGGGATGTTACTATTGTAATTGTTCATTATAGAGTCATGAGGTAAATCCTACATTGTAAGTCGGGTCATTGGTACCCTAATGAAGAATATAAATATTGTTTTGTGTCTTCCTAGGTGAAGTCGGCCCAGTCAATTAAGTGGGACCAAATTGTCTAGGGTAAAAGTTAGTTGACATAATGTGTATAAATAGAGGAGCTGTGTTTCTCATTATAACACATACTCACTCACTTGTGTAGCGCATAGGAGAGAGAGAGAGAGAGAACAACAAGGAGGAGAATACCTATTTTTGGGGTTATATCTTATACATCTTATACAGAGGAAGTTTTGTTGGGTTTTCTTCCCCTTGAGAGTTCCCCAAGATAAATATTGTGCCAATCTTGTGATTGTATTTCTTTCATTGATTTTGCATATGCTACTGTTGTGAATTTGGATTGAAAACTAATGATATCTAGTTTATCATATGAAATCTTAACACATCCGAGGAACTTCAAGGCTGGAGTATTTTCCTTCTTTGCTTCCTTCCATGCACCTGTTTTTCCCTTCTTATTTGATGGAGTAGGTGGATTGATCACTGTCTCCCAAACACCAAACTTCTTCAGATATGCCTTCATATTGCTCCTGAAAATAAAATAATTTGTCACATCAAGAACAGATACTTCATTGCTCGATGACTCTTCTTTTGCTTCCATTGTGTTTCCACGGATCTCCTTCAAGCTTGTTAGGCTTGTGACAAAGGCCAACTTTGATAGCAATTGTTGGACACAATGGACACACTAAGAAGGGGGGTGAATCAATGTGTGATCAATTTTAAAACCTTTTTTTTACCTTCTTTTAATCAATCAGAGTATATCAATCATTATTTC
Source organism: Pseudotsuga menziesii (assembly GCA_001517045.1). Lineage (NCBI taxonomy): Eukaryota > Viridiplantae > Streptophyta > Pinopsida > Pinales > Pinaceae > Pseudotsuga > Pseudotsuga menziesii. The sequence continues at coordinate 341,726 of LPNX010571292.1, forward strand.
ATCAATTACAACATCATATGCATCAGCTAAATCAATAATGAGTCATAAGCATAAACATCACACCAAAAAAGACACACAAATATATGTAATACTCTTGTAAGAGGACCCAGCCTAGTTTTCTTAGCTTCAACTATTAAGGGTTTGAGGAGTCCAATCCTCGAGTCCAAGTTTCTTCTTGCAAGAAATAATATACCTATGTTTCTCAACCAACCTCTTCTCATCAACATTGTTGCTACCATCCCACTTGTCATCTCATCATCATGTCTTCTCTTGTAGATGTATCATACTGTTGGTAAAACTTCTCTACTCATCATTCTTCACTTCTACAAAACAACTTGTCATCAAGGTATGTTCATACAAGAGCCACTTTTGCTGAAGGTATAAATGCCACACCATTGCTAGTGTCATCATCAAAAGGTCTTTCAAACTGAGCATGTCTTCAGGATAACAAAATCACCATCAAGGTCATCATCATAGTAAACAACATCAACACAAGTATGCCATCAATCCATCATCAACCTTTGTTGGTTGTGTGTATATTGTGGAATGGAATCATCAATTATGTATGTACTTTACATATACCAAGATACTTGTACACTTCACTGTATATGTACATCATCATGAGGTCTGAATATAGTTATGTATATATCATCTTATATAGCATGCACTGTATACATACTTCAAACTACATCATCCTCAAAAGGTGTGTGCATCATGGTGTACAAGACATCATCCTCATACATAGTCATATCATGCATCAAATCATCATATTAATGAACTGTACCACTACATATTTATCATTGTTCATACTCACTTGGTTGTGCTTCATCATAGTAACCATGGTGGACAAATCATCACTGATCGTTTCATTATCATACAAAATGGTGTATCATCATCCTTATATCATCATCAATATAAGCACTATTAGTATCATCACATTAATAACATACCTTTCATAATTGTATGTGCATAACTGTAAGGATGTCACTTTGGATGACCAAATATCTAGTTGATTGTGGTTGTATGTTGTAGATATACTCCACAAAATTGGTTCTTGACTTTCATTAGTTGTTCATCATTGTGCATGCCACTTAAACTTGGTACTGTCAAAATGGAGATGCTAGTTAGACTTTCAAAGGACTACTCATCCTCCAACAAAAGTGACCTTTGCAAATTTTGTGCTTTTGATCTTTACTGATGCCACTAAAGTTTAGATGTAACCAAGTGAATCCAATCAAACATTATCTCAAATCATGTGCCCAAGCGTAAGTTTTTCCAATGGAGCCCAAGGTTAAACATTTGTGCTCAACGCATCAAAATTTGAACTGTATTGTTTTGGAGGGTCCTAAATGTGGAAGGATTAGGGAATCTTTTCATAGGACTGTTTGGTTGTTCTAAGGAAGAATAATCCAATTGTCTTTTCTTTATTACTTCTGCTCCAAAAGGAAAGAATTCAGACTACTTATTAGGATCTCGACATGCTTCTCCAACATTGTTTGGTTGCTGCAATAAATTAAGGCCACAAAAAAACACACCAAAAACTACAAAGAACAGTATGCTCCTGTTGGCCTGTTTTTCTGAACTAGGCCAATAAGGAGGTTTTGTCCACACAATCAGCTTAAAGCAGCGTCCGGTGTGTTTGAATTAACAAAACCTCGCAGGTTGTGGTCCTACTACCAGCTGATTTTTCTCTTAAGGAGAAATTAAAATCAGCAAAATCTAACCTATCCTAATGTTACTTCTATTCAATTAAATCCTAAAACTATTTAAGTTGCCTAAATGAATCCTATAATTAGTCTATCTAAACTGTCTTATGATTGCTTTCTTAAGGAAAGACTCCAAGTTTTGAAAAGACCTGTCAAAAGTATACTAAAATTATACTAATTGATTTAACAGCTGTTAATTAAATATATCGAAATAAAACTTAATCTAAATTATTCTACTTGTCCTATCTCAGCTGAGAGCATTTCTAAATACTAGATTAATTATTAATCAATAAAAGATGAACAGAAAGACTAAAAACACAATTTAAATAGAAATATTTAAATTATGAATAATAAGTCACTCTGTTATATGACAACAGAATCGAAGAAACAACTGACAATAAACAGTTATTTTAACTTTCTGAAATTAATTAATAATTAATTATCAACACAGCTATTTGAACTTAAAGATAATGTCTACTATAAAATCACTGTCAACATACAAATGATATTTTTAACAGACAGGAGAGTATATCATTATATCTTAAGTTTATAGTAAAAATACTAATAAACACAATCATAACAATATATTTGTTCAAAATGCGATATCGAACTGATAAAGTGCAAATTGTAATTAAACACACATATATCAAAGCATAATGTGTTAATATTAAGATAGAAGATAAGATGCTGAAATATATATAATATATCCAAAACAAAAATTCCAGTAATGGTATCAGTCTGTAGATTTCCAGTTGTATTCACATTCAAAGATTCAACTTCAGGAATGAAATAACACCAACAACAAAATTATACTTCAAGTATGTTTTCTTCCAACACTCCATCCATAGTTCATCAAAATTCCTACCTTATATAGTACTGTGATTCAGTTTTCCCTATTAATGTTACATGCAACATTATAGGGTTCCTCTAAATATAAAGAGAATCGAATCTCTTATATCAACCACCTGTCACTATAAATAGAAAAACGACTAGCTTGTATGTTTGCTGATTTCCAGGTACTTGGAAAATTCTTGGCCATTGCTGAAACTCCAGCTTTTAACAAACAATCACATCTCCCAGCCAACGCATTAACAACATCCTGATACTCTGGAGAGGATTGATGACAAACCCACCTGCGTTTAACAAACGGAGTATCTCATTAAAGTTGTTTACAATAAATACAACAGAATAAACTAAGATTTTAATGCATGCCTGTAAAATCTGCAAATTTACAGGCATGTATTACAAAAAATATTTCATTACCTGTTTGACAGCAATACGATCATGCACTTTGAAAGGAAAATTAGAATAACCATTCATGTTTTACTTTGAAGAGCGATTACTCTTCGTGCTTCAGTCAATTTGGCCTTTAACCTGATAATCTTTATGCTTTGTTTTTTAATTCTTTCAAGTAGGTGTTGGTTCGTACTAATTATTGACCTCTCTGCTTTTTTATACTGATTCTTTTTAGTGCTTGTTTCTTTCCATCTGCTGATCCAATCCAGTAACTCTTCTCTAAATGTTCTATTTTCCTCTTCTAACAATGTTGTATTGGATAGGCAATGCTTAAGTTTATCCTTCAACTCTGTAATCTTGTCCTGGTATGCATTATCTAGTACATGCTACAGAGTTTCTTCTTCAATGGATACCTAAGGAGAGTTAGGGCTATCGATATGTTGACTAGATGATGGTTCAGGATCTGCAATGCATGTGTCTACACCTGGTTGAGTAACCTCGGCCTTGCCCGAGTTTGCATCATTACCCTTTACAAAAGTAGGATTATTTACATAAATAGTATCAGGGATAGATGATGGAATGTCATCTTCAATATGGACAATTGCAGGCTGAGAAGCCTGTTGATGAGCCATAGGAACCGAAATTGAAGGTTTCATACTCCTAGTAACCCTTCTCAAAAACAACAGATTTTCTGAATCAAACCCTCCCTTATCACAGCAAATTTGGGCAAGATGATCTAATTTTCGCATAAATCCCCTGCTATGTTCATAATAATTATTTGCTTCAGATAGATTTTTACACTCAACATCATTATCAGTTTTGTTTTGGGTTAATTTTTCTTCTGTTTCTGCAGGGATGCTATAACCTTTACCAGATAAGGGCTGATTCAGGCCTATTTTAGAGCCACAAGGGACCGTATTCCCGTCATCATCATTACTAATCCCATTGTTTATGGGTATACTGACTTCCTCGAACCCTTTTACCTCTGATACAGTTTCAAAAGTATTATCAGACTTTATAGCTTTTCGTTTATTACGAATTCTTGGGGAGGGGTTCGGCTAGTACTGCGTCGGCCCCAGCTGACAGTCGGTTAAAAGACTATCCCATGACTTGCCATTTACAGACAATTGATGTTGCACTATAATTTTGATTAACCCGTGGTGGAAAAGACTTCTATCAGGGTTACTAAAACTTCTAACTGCCTGTGACATCTTCTTCAAACTTTGCCACAAATAGAACAGCAAATTGAGCTTACAATCCTGTAATGCTAATAGCAATCTTAAATGGTAATAGTGTAAATGGGAGAAATGTCTGTCACAGGACACATACCTTACCAGTATTTCGTAATAAGCTCTCCATTTGGGCTTCAAGAACCTGATAGGGACACCTATCTTCAACTTAGTATCATCCGGCAATGGAAGCAGCAGAGATAAACACCTCTTCTTATTAACCTTGCTACCCTTGAACCAACATTCTCCAACTTGCGGGAGCTGTGTTGATTCTGCTATCTTGTCTTCGTTAATAACGAACTCAAAACCCCCCATCTGCACAATGTTTTCTTTTAAATTCATGGCGAATAGTTTAGTCACCTCTGCATGATGACCATCGAAACTCTTATAGAATTTCCCCCACCCAATTTTCTCAAAACGCAGAGCTACCTCCTCGTTTGCTTCTATGAGCTCAGAACCAGAGATTTCAAAACGGTTCAATGGAGCCATAGTTTCCTCCATGCTCTCCTAGATTCGAACTGGAATAAACAGAAAGGTGAACAGGGAGGGAATAGGTACCCAAACGTATGACATGATGTGCAAACTTCATATGATTTGGATCTGACAAACATGAGATCCCTGGCCTTGGTCATTTTTAGCCGAGCCTTAGCAATGATGAGTGTTGCAACTTAACGTTATATTATGATATATGTAGGTTTAACCATAACTTAGCCACGACTAGCAGTGAAATTGAGCCAACTCGACATAGCAAAGATCTTGTGATTGATAGACCGTAAACCAAGCAATTGATTACTTACAGTGATCATAATGAGCACGTACATTGTTAGGAAATGGAATGACTATCAACATTAACTCTTGTTAATACGATGCATCGATATAGTCACAGCTGTAAGTTTATCATGAAGCTCAAGCCACATCTCTATGCCAACTCAATGATCCGAGTGACAAGCGTTACCAATTTGACACATGGATCTCGTAAACTCTGTCAAATTAATGGTCTCCTCTAGATTCAACGTGAAAGGTGGTAGCATTCAAGGTGATACCGTACCGAAATCATATATCCTAATGCTTGGCATGACAACTAGATAATAACTTGATTATCATATTTATTTCATGTATACACATAAGATTTCATAGATCCAGTTTTAAAACTTTCAAAAACAATCCCATTGATTAATATCCGAAATTAAATTTGATAGGATATTGAATGGTAAAACTATAATATATGAAAATTCTTATATGATAATCATTTATTTACTAATCTACATATATACAATTTTTACAAAGTGAGGGTAAGGTATTACATACGAAATATGAACATTAGGTGTAATAAAGTTTTAATTTAATAAGTCATCTAAGTTCTAAAAGTTTAAGACTCATAATACCTTACCCACATCCAGCTTAGAATGTGTTTCATTGGTTTCCCTTTGGCATATTGTCATATATAATTGTATACATCTATCTTAATGATTAAATTGATTATATAGGATCTAATGAAACTGACAGCTGCTAACTTCCATGTTTTCACCAACTTCTAACATATTATTTTACTTTTCTTGAATTGAGAGTACCTTCAGAATCATAGATTCTGAAGGAACTCTATTATAATTTTTTGAGTAAAATATAAAATAGAGCTGATATCCCTTCATCATAATGGAATATGAAGGGGTTGTTGCTGGCTACCAACAGCTCCCCGAAATTTACCTTAGTGGTTGATCCGAAATTTTGAATAAGAAAGACCAAAAAACATTTGATGCTGCAAAAATTCAGGTCTGTTGTTTTACCTCTACTGCACAGGAACTTCCATTGTCCGCAAGACACATCAGTCAACAAACATCCAAAAATTTCAAAGCATTCCCAGATTTTCATGCTTCAAAATGAAAGGTTTGACTGGGTATTTATACTAGTTTCCCACCATAAACTTTAGAGCCGACTTTCAAAAATAATTTTTATTTCTTTTAATTTGAATTTGAAATTTAATTCTTATTTAAATTTATAGGATGGCCGACTTGTAGCGTATGCATTTTTTTTTTAATTTGAATGTAACACAATATTCTTACCATTTCAATGGTCAACCTTCTTACCATTTGTCCACAAGTCATTTAAAATTACCACATTTAAGGGCATCCTCCACCTCATTAAATGGGTGTCATTTAAGCCACTAGGCTTTCATTCAACTACATCATGGCCATCATGTCTCACACACACCACCTTCACCCCATACTCAAGTGCAAGTAAGTGTGTCCACTACATTTTCAACACCACATCAACTAATAAGTGTCCAAGTGTCATCACATGTGTGTGGGTGCCTTCATCATGCCATCATTCAAGCAATGGGATTGATGACCTTTGCAAGGGAATCAAGGTCTTCATCAGGGGTTCCAAGTATTCATGGGGCTTATTGATCATACCAAGGACATGTTCATGGGTTCCATAGCATGTTAAGGACCATATATGGTCATCAACATCATACAAGAGCTCTATGATCCAACAAGGGTTCCAAGGTCATCAACAACACAAAAGGGGCCCATCATGCATTCCTTTAGGTGGTAGGGGTACAAGGACATTGTGATCAAGACAAGAGGGCTTCATGGGATCCTTCAACCACACCAAGAGACCTCCAAGGGTAAATATCCATTCATGAAATCACTTGTGGGGTTTCTAGACCTTCTCATGGGGTATCATGACACCATGAGAGCATGAATGACCACATAATGGGTCATTAATGATTCTCTAACCCATAAAGGACTTCTCCATTGTCCACAAGGGCTTCGGGACCATCTCTAGGGTCTTAAGTACCATCAGCAGGGTCTTCACCATCTTCAACAAGGTGGTGTCTTCAAGATCTAACCTTGTGGGTACAAGGACCTTGTCAACTGGGTACAAGGTGCTTCAAGGTACAAACGCACTCTATAAGGGGTCCAAGACACTACAAGTGGGACTTGGTGGCATCAATGAAAACCTTTTTGGTCACTGCAAGTCCATGTTGGCATCAATGACGATTCCATCAACACATTCATCATCAACAATATATTAAAATCATCATATATAATAAATATCCATCCAAAAATTGTCGACCACTTCCAATATATATAAATTGACAATTCAATACTAATAAGATCATCATCATATATAAATAAAACAAGTGAAAATAAAATATGCTAGTATATCAATGCTAGAATGTCAAAATGATACATGTCCAACAGTTGAAAAAATACAAAATGATACATGTACAAATTATACAAGTCAAAATGATACATGTCCAAATGATACAAGTCAAAATGATACTTGTGAAAATGATAAAAATCGATAATATGGTACTGCTAGTGAAAATGATACATATAATAGTAAACATAAAAAGAGACATCATAACAACATAGCAACAATGATCCATTATGCAATATGTATGATCAAATATGTTACTAGCTACTACCAGAAATTGCCTCATCACCGTCATCATCATCATCCGCCTCAATGTCTCCTGTATTGACCTCATCATGATCATCTCCCACATCGGTACCAGACCCAACATAATCAGGACATATATTATCATGTGTGTTAACTTGAAAAATCCCTCACTCAGCTCTACACGGCCTACACCACCCAAGGACACCCATGCACGACCCTCGTATCACCCCATTAGACCCCCACACCCTCAAAAATCTTAAAAATGAGTAAAAAGGGTTAAAAACCCCAAAACGGAGCCTAAATAACTCTCCTAGGGGCTAAAGCCTCCAAAAAGGGGATAAAACCCCTCAAAGGAGCCTAAAACCCTAAAAGGAGCTAAAGTTAGGGCGAAAGGGGCTAAAAGCCAAAAAAGGGGGCTAAATCCCTGACCAAGGGGTTAGAACCCTAAAAAAAAGCTATAAAAGGAAGGGTGGGGGTCACTCTAAAAAAACTCTTCTCTTTGCATACTGTTATGCTGTCCGTGAATGCCTTGAGACCCTTTGTCTCTCAAGCCACCCACATCCCTCCTCTCATCCATTCATTCTCCCATTGAGCCATAGTTACTCCATAGCCAAGAGAGAGAGAGAGGTGCTTCTTCCAGCCAGGGCATGGTGGCCCATTGCACCAAAGAGAAGGTATACCATTGTTTGTTCATGCATTTACTTTAGTAGCTTAGTTGTTTTCTAACCCATATTTGCTTGCAGGTTTGTTTCTTAATTTTTTTTACAGGTTTTTTGTTTCTAATAGTTGTTTGCAGGTAGTTGGAGTCAAGCCCTAACATTGTTTGCAAAGGGGCTTCCGACCGTTTCTTGTCTTTCTGTTCTTTCTTGCTTTCTGTCCATTTATTTTCTGCATTTCCATATAGGAACATACCCTTCCATCCTATAGATGGAAGGGATCCATTCCTGACCCGTAGCAAGGGAGAAATACCTGATACAGAACTGGCGACCATACCAGGTCGATCCCACAAGATCCCTGGTTTAGTTTTTTAAAATTTCAAGTTTTATTTCAGTTTGTGCCCTAGGTTTAAATTTCTTGTCAAATCTAGTTTAAATCTTGTTTATTTACAGTTTTTGTCACTGCCGAAGCCTCCACAAGGAAAATCCGAGTCCATTTGGCCACAGTACAGGTTATTGTCGGCCGGATCTGACTCAGGATCAAAAAAACCCCCAATCCAGAGCAGGTCGCACTTATCGTGCCTAAACAGGGGACCAGGTTGCTCATTTAGGCCTCACAGGTGCGACCAGGTTGCCCTTTTTCCCCCGAAAGGTGCGACTTCCTTCAAAAAGACAAACCGCTTCTGTCTTCAAAATCTGAGCGACCCCCTCGCCTGTTTCTGGAAAAATTTGGTGACCCCCTCGCCACATTTGACCTAAAACATGTGATCTGTCACTCAGAAGTTAGTTTTCAATTTAATAAGGACTATCAGTGCAGCTCAGCCGCCTCTGTCCAGCACAATTGTTCCAGAGTCTGTTTCTGTTTCATTTTACTGCAATTTCATTCACAGAACTAAGTGTAAGTTAAAAAAATTTAATGGCTTAATGAATATATCTTAACTAAAACTGACATAAAATTAACAATCTTGCTTACCCTTCCTCCTCTACCTAGTCATCACCCTCCGGGGTATTCTGGGATAAGACGAAGGGCACAACTTGTATAGTAATAGGCCCTTCACCCAATATTGTTCGAAACCACTAAAAATGGGTGACTTGGAAGGTAGAGGGGGTAGAGAAGGAGGGCTTCTCACTATGCTAAGCATCCTCCCTGTTGACCAACCTTGCATCCGGGAGGTGACCTGTGGATCTATGGATGGTCTTAGTCCCATTGTGTTGAGAGCCCAACACCTCCTCTTGGTTGAAGAAGAATATAGGTGTAAGGTAGTCACCTAGTTAGGCTATAACAATTCAGGGTAAAAAATGGTATCTGTCTACAAAGTTTCTATTTATTTACTGCTTTCAACCACATGATGAACTTTGCGGAATATTCATAAACCATTTGCAGCCACCAAATAACAGAAACACAGAAAGACATACACACCATACCATGTAAATCAACCCGACTCAGTTCATGACGCTGAGAGAGCCACTAAAATTTATAAATTTACACTAAGTTCTAAAATCTGCAGTCTTTGAGGACATAAGTCCCTGACTGCCTTAACCGTGGGAGGTACTTGGGCTCTGCCCATAAACTCATTGTGAGGAGTACCATGGGAACCCCAAAGTAGCTGGCCACTGAGAGGAATTGCCAAGCGAAACGGGAAACGACCCCCACCGATTGAGTAGAACGCCCATGAAGAAAAATCCAAGTGCTGTCTTCTGGCAGTCTTGGTGGCCGAGTGACCATCTACAGCCAATAGGAAGCCATTGAAACTGGGGTCCAAAAAATCATTCCCACCAGTTTGATACACAAATCTAACATAATTTATCCCTCACGCTCTTCCTCACGCCTAAGAGGCGAACCACCACAATTCGGGTCATTGAACCAACACCCTCGAGACCACCCTCGATGACCTCTCACACCATCAGAAGGCCACACAGTCTCAGATTCAGATTCAGACCCATATCAGTCTGAACCAGACTTACACACAACACCATCAAGCCCCATGGCTAGTGCAAACCCGGATCCATTTTTCGATATAGCAATCGCTAGTGGACCCATGTCCACACCACAAATTATCACCAACAACCCTGCAAGTGGCCCTAGTATGGTCATGCAAACTGTCATCAGTCAGCTGCCACCACCCATAGTAACCACTGAAGCTGTCCCACCTGCAACACTTGGGGGCAGTGGACCTTCCACATACAATGCCCCTCCTGTCACACATGGGGGCAGTGGTCCTTCCACCCACACTGTCCCTCACACAACACTTGGGGGCACTGGCCCATCGACAATGGCACCACCAGCACCCCCAGCTATTCAGGTACATTATGCACCTGCAAACCCCACCACCATACCTTCCCCATCTCACATCAACCTAGGGTCAAATATTCCTTTTATGGCTCGTATTAACTTGCCTAATTTGGCTCGACTGACAAACGACCCTATCTTCCACCAAACCTTTTGGCCTCCCATGCCAACCAAACTTCCCTCAGACATTCCCAAGTTTGAAGGGAAGGCAGGGGAGTGTCCCCAAAACCACATCATGACATTTCATATATGGTGCTCATCAAACAACATCGTAGATGATTCAATCAGGCTAAGACTATTCCAACACACCCTCACAGGTGCGGGAGCCAAATGGTACATTGAGCTACCACAAGCCAAGCACCCAGATTTCAACTCCCTGGCTTTCATGTTCTTGCAGTATTTCCAACTCCCTGTCAGATATGACGAAGGGGTGGAAATCTTGTTATCCTGCCGCCAGAGCACTGTGACCCATATAACCGACCACATCCATGAGTGGCGATGGCGCCGTAGTTTGTGTAAAATCCAACTTGACTACAGGATCTTCCTGGAATGGTTTCTCAAAACCTTGCTCCCACCCATAGCAAAGGACGTTGCATCCGAACGTCCCCAGTCTGAAGAGGAGGCCATACTAAAATCCCAACAGTTTGACCTGATCTATGCATAGTATGGATACCTTTACACTATCATTCCAGATGCTCCCTGTCTGGGTACCTCCTACCAAGATGCACCGGGGGCATCCCATGTTGCATATGGAATCATAGGCTTGGTCTCCCAATAGCCACAGCACCATCTGACACCACCTGTAGTTCCACCACAACCAAGCAACACTGCTAGTGTTTCCTACCAAAACCAAACTCCGGACTATGCAAGAATGATGTCCCAGTCTGGAGCAACAACTTCTTACACCCAACCTATGCCACCGCAGCAGGATCAGGCCTTGGCGTGGCAGACACAGCAATACACGGGGCAAATGCCCACATTTGTGGCACCACCACCCACCCAAATTTATTATGCACCACTAGTACAAACAGTTTAAGCCCCCACCCCTGCTCCACCTGCTCCGTTGGGACAAGTATTTGCACAACAAAACCATCCCAACCAGCCAGGCCCTAATAACCAACAAGGTCAGGCTAGGAATAACTGGCCCCAGAACCAAGCCAATAATCAACCGTAGGGAGGCGTTCAACAACCAAACCCTCCCAACAATGCCGTGGCAAACCGACCCGCCCAAAATCCTCCACGACCAAATGCACCGAGACGCAATGCTCCATTGCGTACAAACAAACCATGCACACTCTGTGAGGTCTACGGGCACTACACATTCGAGTGTCCCTTCATGGGTCACGTGAAGTAGGCCATTCAGAACGAGGTTCAACATTCCACCAACAAAACCGACCAAGCTCAACCCAACCTGACACCACAAGGACCTCCTCTTATGGTGCTTCAGAACCCATTATTGGTCCAAGGATTGGTGGCAACCGCACCCCCTCCCCAACCCAATCCCAATGCTCTGAGGGCACCTCCCATGGCTGAAACAGGTGTCCACCACCTGTTAGCCATGACGACTGAAGAGGTCAACCTACAAACCAGACGGAATTAGTATAGAACAACCACCGAACCCACTGACACATCAGTGGCATCTACATCCAAATCGCTTAATGCACCTCTTCAGTTACCCCCTTTCCCCCGCCCCCTATATGCCAGGTCACCAATAACGCCACAGCTAGAGCTGCTGTCAGCTATAACATTGTGGATGATTTGGCCCAAACACCAACGACCATGTCCGCTCTTGAGGTACTCAAAACGTGCCCAACGCAACCAAAATCCTTACTAGCCACCCTTGGGGCCGTAGACCCCTCCAACTCCAAGTTGATCACATTCGACACAGAGAATGGAGAACCGCGCATGCCATCCACCATCGCCTTCCAAATCCCGGTGTCTATCTGGAATTTGGTTGTGCACCGGTGCATAGTGGATGAGGGGGCATCTACGTGCATTATGTCTACCCTAGTCTGGCAGAAACTTGGATCTCCAATTCTGCAACCATCCTCCACAACTCTACGGGCTTATGATGGCCATCCCACTAAATCCCAAGGAATCCTCCCCCATGTCCCCATCACATTAGCCGAGAAGACAGTTCTGATTGACATAGAGGTTATCAACGCTCAACTGGACTATAACCTCCTTCTCGGAAGAAGTTATATGTACGCCATGAGAGTTGTCGCATCAATTGTCTTTCATCTCATGATGTGCCCCCACGAATGAAATATTGTGACAGTTGATCAACTCACTTATCATGATCCACAAGGGTTAACGGCACCCGCCAACGTTATCCCTACCATCACCACCATTGAGCCACAAGGGACGACCACACATGCCAATGTTGTCCCTGCAATCAACACCATGGTTGACAACACACCAGCCTCCCCATTGTTGAATGTGGGTCCTGGGTTGTTTGCCGATACCACCATGATGGCTCATTTCCCCTTACTATCACCACCACTGACACAAAATGAGACTGCGGACTTGTGCATGCTCTCATCCAGCACCGCTGCACCCAAACAACAACCGCAGCCGCAGCCCCGACCACAACCACAACACCGTCCGCAGCCTCAACATCAATAGCAGTCGCAACATCATCCGCAGCCACATCATTACGCATAGCCTCAACCACAACCACACCCCCACATACAACCAGCAGGGAGTTGTCTAGACTCCTCACCAGTCCAAACAATTCCCTTCCTCTTTCGCCCGCCTAGTGTCATGAGCAAGCCGGTAATGGCCACCCTCAACCTACCCAACCTTACATTGGGAATTCCCGTGTGGTATCTTGATCCACCAACTCAACCATCCATGCCCCAGGTAGTCTTAACACCCATGCATCCCATTGCAGTTGAGTCCCATCCTCCACCTGATCCGCAAAAACCAACCACCGCACCTGCACCTGCACCGCCCCACCCGAAAAGGGCCAAGGGCAAGAACGCGAAAGCCACCGCAAAACCTCGGCAAATCCCACCTTGCGCCGTTTGCGAGCAACAAGGCCATCCAACTCAGAACTGCCCTAAGATTACAATGATCCTTACGCATTTGGATGCTAGGGATACAACCGAAAACCTCCCCGTGGTTGAACTCCCAACCGCGCCAATAGTCAGAGACAAGTCACTAAGAACAAACCATACTTGTTCCCTCTGCGGTTTGTATGGACATTATTCTCACCATTGACAAGACTTTCCCAAATTTCAAATGACTTTAGCCGAACTCCATCAACATTCCCTGGATTCTGAGATCACCCTGATCGAAGAAGTTCACCCCCCACCTCCTTCTTCAGACACCATGTCCATTTACATGATGTCGAGTTCAACTGGCCCGCTCATCTCCACCTCCAACAAAGGTCCATCAGACCTCTCTCTTCGTTGCTTCTGCAATGATGAGGAGATACTTGAAGCTTTAACCGCCCCGAAATACCCATGGGACGACATGAACCATTGCTCGTTCTTCCTCCTCGAAGAACTTGTGTCGCAGTCTGACCAGTTTTCGGTAGAAACCAAAGATTTCATCCATTGGAAAGTCGACTAGTTCAAGAACCCCATCCCAGCACTAGACACCTTCGAATAAGGGAACATGGCCAACATCTCTCCCACCATCAAAATCAACATCTCAACCAATCCTGAGATTGTTGAAGAAATCATGCTGGGGGCATCTCGCTCCCCGAAAGAAGTTGTTGCCTACAAATCTCTCTTCCAAGAATTCCATGACATATTTTCCTAGTCTTACATTGAAATGTCTGGCTTAGATCCATCCATCATGGAACGCCACATCGACACATGGCTCAATGTGGCCCCAGTACGCCAAAAGCAACGGCCCATCCATACTTCCAAAGTGGCCGTGGTCAAAGCCGAGATAGAGAAGTTGCGCATAGCCGGCTTCATCTACCCCATTGCCTACACCACTTGGGTTTCTAATCCTATTCATGTGAATAAAAAATAGGGTACCATCCACGTTTGCACATACTTTCGCGATCTCAATGGGGCGTGTCCCAAAGACAACTTCCCAACACCCTTCATCCATCAGATTATTGATGCATGCGCTGGACATGAGGCCTTTTCTTTCATGGACATATTTTCTGGATATAACCAAATCCAGTTCTAGAAAGAAGACCGTTATAAGACGGCATTCACAACCCCGTGGGGCATATTTGCGTATCAAGTCATGCCCTTTGGCCTGAAAAATGCTAGATCCACTTTCCAGCGCGCCATGACACATTGCTTCCACGACCTCATTCACATCATGTTGGTTTGCCTCGACAACCTCATTGCACGGTCGCAGAAGCAAACACAGCAAATAGATGACCTGCGGCAAGTCTTCCTACGATGTAGCAAGTACAAAATTCACCTGAATCCCCTCAAGTGCTTTTTTGTGTCCCAGTAGGCCGTCTACTCAGATTCATCGTGTCCCACAAAGGAATAATGGTAGACCCCCTCAAAGTTCAGTTTATCCTTGATCTTCCTTCCCCAAAAGATCGACACCAACTACAGAGTCTCCAAGGAAAGGCCAACTTCCTTCGCTGCTTCGTACCAGAGTATGCAACAAAAGCTTACGGATTCATTCCCCTGCTCCACACAAAAATCCCCTTTGTCTGGGATTAGCAAGCATAAGAATTGTTTGATGCACTCAAACAAGCCTTGGCTTCTGCACCATTACTCTCAACACCAGAATTCACACGAGACTTCATTCTCTATGTCTCGGCCTCGGACAATGCCATTCCTAGAGTCTTGGTCCAAGAAGACAATGCTCACCATGAGCATGTGATTTACTACGTCAGTCAGAAGCTAACAGGACCCCTACTACGGTATTCACCCGAAGAGAAATTGGCCCTCTCCGTTTTCTTCTCGGCTTAGAAGTTGCACCACTACACCATCGCAAACCATACTCATGTAGTGGTTGATTCAAACCCAATGTGGTACCTCTTAAGCCGCCACCTTCTACAAGGTCGAGCAGCTAAGTGGGTAGTCGTCCTCCAAGAATTCGACCTTAAGTTCGTGTCCCCAAAAAGCACAAAGGCACTCGCGTTGGCCATGCTCATGACCGATCTACCCCCATTAACCGCGTCATCACCCCCCAAGGATGATCTCCCTGGTGACTTCCTATTCGTCATAACCATGGAAGACCCATGGTATGGGGACATCCTTCTCTATTTACAAACACAGAAGTTCGAAGCGCACTTAAACTGTGAGGATAGGCAATGCATCCGACATCAAGCCATTCGCCACTTGTTGATTGGAGATGTCCTATATCGTCGAGGCATTGATACCATCCTATGTCGTTGCCTCACAGGGTGACGAGGCCGAGACCATCCTCAACGACTGTCATAGTGGAGCATGCGGTGGCCACCTTTCAGGCCTGGAAACCACCTAGAATATTCTATGCACCAGCTATTTCTGGCCCTCCATCTTCGCTGATTACATAGATGTAGTCAAGCATTGCTATAGCTATCAGCTCTTTTCCCCAAAGGCAAGAACCCCCCCTACACCATTACACCCCATAGTCACAGTCGGGCCCTTCTGCAAATGGGCAATCAACTTCATGACAATCAACCCCGTATCAGCTAATGGTCATACATACGTCATTATGGCAGTCAATTACTTCACTAAGTGGGCCAAGGCCATGCCCACATTTGATTGCAAAGCTGAAACCGCAGTGCGCTTCTTCTTTAACCATGTTATTTCACAATTTGGTGTTCCTAAACAATTAGTCTCAGACCATGGAGCACACTTTCAAGACGTCGTATGGCCTGAAATGTCAACCATGTTGAAGTTCAAACACCAATACTCATCATCCTACTACCCCCAGGGCAATGACCAAGTTGAAGCAGTCAACAAAATCATCAAAACAATGCTCCAAAGGATGGTAGGAAACCATAAAAGCAACTAGAATCACATGTTATTCTCTGCCCTATGGGATTATCACACATCCACAAAAACCGCAACCAGTTTCACTCCTTTCCGCCCAGTACATGGCGTCGAATCAGTACTCCCTATAGAGTGCAAAATCTCGTACCTCCGCCTCGTAGTAGAACTTCTCCCTGATACTTTTCCTTTAGAATAATGACTCCTCCAACTCGAGCAAACCATAGAAGACAGTCGAGCTTCCCTCCAAGCCATTGAAGCAGCGAAAACATGGTCAAAGGTCCACTATGACTCCCATGTCCACCCTCACACCTTCAACGAAGGCGATATGGTTCTAGTCTACGACCAACCCAATGATAAGTTGGGAAAAGGCAAGTTCAAGTCAATGTGGTATGGCCCATACGTCATCCACCATTGCCTCGAAAAAGGGGCATACACCCTTATTGACTCTGATGGACAACTCTTGGAGAACCCCCGCAACGGGCTCTACCTTAAGAGATTTTACGCTTAATGATCACCAATGAGTCGCTTCATTTTCTTTTCTTGTTTTTCAACATTTTTTACCACAAGTCAGGGACATCACCATTAGATGCTAATCCAAAGTCACCTAGAATCAGTTCGAGACACCTCTCACACCTCCGAGCTCAAACTTATATCTCCTTATGAGACCATCGTCTCGTGGTTAACGAACAAATTTTGGGACCACTTCCCGGAAGCTACCTAGATTTACGAGCCACAATATGACGATGCAAGTGTTTGAAAACTTGTACTTGTATCATTCTTGCCTACCGCTACTCATGTGGGTTCTCGGGCCACCGCCCGTTAAGGGACGCCATTTTTATTTTTGTTTTATATTTTAACACATAGCTGTCTACTCCGTCCACCGCAACTCATGCGAATCTCTGGACCATTGTCCCGAAAATGGATCATTTCCTTTGCATGTATTTGGAATATAAGTGCCCTCGGACTTGCACTCACATCATAGGTAGTCAATTCCGTCCACCTCAATTCACACACAGCTCTCCTGACCTCTGGCTAAGAGCCACCTCGGTTTGTGTGTCTCTGCTCCACCGACTTGCGAGCCTCTGCCGCGATCTATCCCGTGCATGTATTGGTATGTTTGAGAGCCATCTGCTCCGTCCATACTGCGTGGGTGACCTTTGGACCACTATCCACCATCCCAACATGGGGCTCCACCTGTGCCACCACAATCGGTTGACCATACTAGATTTTCGTTTAAGCTCTTTTCTAACTCCTAAAAACAACGAAACGATAGCCAAGCACAGCTGCTTCCTTTCCTACTCGCTAAAGTATAGGAAAGGGTGTCTACATCGTCTCGTTTACCTCCTTTTGTGGACCATGTAGACCATCAAATTAAAAGTACCACCTTGGCATATTCAAGCCAAGACCATTCCCCTCTGCATACTTTTATGCTTTCTCAGGCAGAGGGGCCGCACTTTATGAAAAAGCTTACCACAGGTTGTCTTTAAGCTCTTTTCCAGCCTTCTCATCAAGAAAAGATTGCCGAGCAAACTTGGTTTTGTTCATGCTCGTAAAAGTATATGAATGACCGTCCAGTCAGTATATGTTTAACCTTTTCCGACCCGATTGGACTACCAACTGTAAAGAAGTCTCTCATCCCCTACAATATGGACGAGCTCTCCTATGTATACTTTTATCCTTTTTCAGGCATAGGAGACTACCAACAAAAAAGAGCACCCACTGAATTCTTCTTCATGTTTTTAGACTCTCTAAAATTGAAAGCACCATCGAGCATTTACTTTCTCGGGCTGGCCAAAAATCCACAAGATCGTACCACAACGGTGTCTCTAGACACCACCTCACATAAAATAGTTTGGCAGCATTCCCACTTTGGGTCACCTTTGTTCAGAGTACTCTACAATGTGTCTTCCTTGGATCCCATCAATATCAAAAGTGTCTACCTCACCCAAGTATTTCCCATCTGTAGTGACATTTCTGGTATTACATCTATGATCCCATTCCCATGAGTCAATTTCATTTGCTACCTGGTCCACCCTGCCGTCATACTCTGAACAAAGGAAGTTTGAGTCTACCACACTCCCCCTGCCCCTGTTCAACTCTTTCCCTTCCCCCTCACCCCCACATTTAGTGGGTCATTCCACAGATTGTCTCACACCTTTCGGTTATATCCCTCGTGCTTCTGGTCAAGGAAACACCATTTCCTTGACCAGGGGCAGGTCTCCCTCTGTCGACGAAAACACACATATTCCGAAGGATAGACCCAAAGGTCCCTATATCTTGGTTTCATTAACCTCATTAATGAGTTCCTTGGACCACTTGAGAGGAGTCCTCAGTGCCTCTCGAGATGGTTGTTTCTCACATTCTCGACTCCAACTACATCATCGCACCATTGAGATTCGTACAGGGTTTGGTCCGTGTAGTATTTGGTCGAAGACCCTGGATGTCACCTGACTCTAACGCATTGATGAGTCTATTCAAGGGACCTACACAGGTTATGTCCCTTATGATTTTTGGGTTGCGTTGGAGACAGTGTTCAGAAGCCCTAGCAGCACTTCTATAGATATTTATGATTGATGCAGCATACTTGTACCACAGAGACTCTGACTCTCAATCAGCGAGTCCATACAGCTATGTATCATTCCAGATCCAGCAGGCCGTCAGTCATGAAGATATTGCATTCCATGAGAATTCCATGGGTCCAATATAGCAGTTCTTCAGATCAGTATTGTATTCAGCCTCTCATAGAAGCAACCATTATTGTATCATCAGTTGTATATGATCGCCTCTTGTATTTTAGAGCATAGATCAAATTATTCTTTTGACATTGTCACGAGCATGGGGATGCCCACCTCATCCATATACATGTCACACATTATTTGTATCTCACCCATTGATGGGAACCATATTAATACAAAAACAAAAAGCCACCATGCCCCAACCCCAGAAGCACCACCTCTCCGCAACAAATCCTATGATGTCTGTCGGCCATACGATGAGCTCCTTCCCTCACACATCAGAGAGCAATCTGTTAACCCAAAAAATCCCTCACTCAGATCTACATGGCCTACACCACCCAAGGACACCCATGCACGACCCTCGTATCACCCCATTAGACCCCCACACCCTTAAAAAGCTTAAAATGAGTAAAAGGGCTTAAAAACCCCAAAAAGGAGCCTAAATAACTCTCCTAGGGGCTAAAGCCTCCAAAAAGGGGCTAAAACCCCTCAAAGGAGACTAAAACCCTAAAAGGATCTAAAGTTAGGGCAGAAGGGGCTAAAGCCCTGACCAAGGGCTTAGAACCCTTAAAAAAAGCTATAAAAGGAGGGGTGGGGGTCACTCTAAGAACACTCTTCTCTTTGCATATTGTTATGCTGCCCATGGATGCCTTGAGACCCTTTGTCTCTCAAGCCACCCACATCCCTCCTCTCATCCATTCATTCTCCCATTGAGCCATAGCTCCTCCATAGCCAAGAGAGAGAGAGAGGTGCTTCTTCTAGCCAAGCCCATGGTGGCCCATTGCAACAAAGAGAAGGTATACCATTGTTTTTTCATGCATTTTCTTTAGTAGCTTAGTTTTTTTCTAACCCATATTTGCTTGCAGGTTTGTTTCTTAACTTGTTTTGCAGGTTTTTTGTTTCTAATAGTTGTTTGCAAGTAGCTGGAGTCAAGCCCTAACATTGTTTGCAGAGGGGCTTTCGGTCGTTTCTTGTCTTTCTGTTCTTTCTTGCTTTCTGTCCATTTATTTTCTACATTTCCATACAAGAACCTACCCTTCCGTCCTATATACGGAAGGGAGCCATTCCTGCCCTGTAGCAAGGGAGAAATCCCTGCTACAATGTGGATCAATTGTATCTTCTGCAAGACCCGTGTTCTGCAAAAAAAACATAAAATATGAAAAGTTATTATTTATTTCATGCACTAATTAATTTTTATTTTATATTTCTAATATTACAACATATGAAACAAAACAATAATCATATTACATCAATATCAAAGTGAACATACCATAATAAAATTTCAAATAAGTTAGAACTAAGATTTCATTGCAATGATGTGAAACATGCAACAATTCTAGTAAACATTAGTAAAGATCATTTAAAAAAATGTTATACAATTTAACTATCAACTGTAAATTCTGGAAACTCGAGTTCATATGTATTGTGGCTACCTAATAAAGCTATTCTAAAGTCATCTAATTATCCCATCGCTTGCAGTTGGGCCCATTCCCACCAAGTGGGTCTGCTAAGGTGGTTCTCCTGCCACCTCAAAATTGTTGCATATCTAGCTCTATGTCCTCCAGTCAATATGCGAAGAGGTCAACCCTATACTCTATACAATGGTCCCTCTCCAATCCTCAGTATGATGGATTCCTCAACATACATTGCTCCCTCTGGACATAAATGTACTGAGTGTCCTATGAACTCAACTGTATAAATTTGATCCTCCAAGGCTGAAACTGAGAGCCCATTCTCTCTCAAACAACATATAGAACATGATGAAAGGCTAGAGTCCATCCTGACTCTATCTCAAATACAACACAACCCTATCTTCTAATGACTCCTCCTTCTGTGTGGATCCCACACGTCACCAAGCAACTAGTAGCCATTGATCCAGGAGATTGAATAGATCACACTCCCTTGTCATATGGAATGTGGCACCATTGTCTAGATACCACCCATCTCGATAAATATTCTTTGAATCCAGGAGTCAAACATACTCCTTGAATAGTGTGGAGAATACTCTGTGAACAACCTGAATAGTGGAACAAGGGATGTGATTTATACTCAATTATATTTATCAGATTACTATAGAAACAAATTTTACCGAGGTTCAATAAACTGAATAACACCAAAAAGATTACAATGTAGTGAAACAAAGAATAATTGAACCACACATCAATTTACATGATTCTGTTTCAGAGAATGATCTTGTTTTTTTTTCTCAATTTCCATGCTCCTGATCTAGTTTGCATCATCATGCTTGTTCACACTCTTAGGCCAAAATCCATTCAACGATTCCACCACGGAGTCAATAATGTTGTCTGCAGTGTTCACCAATTACATTTATGTGAAGGCAATAAATAAGTTTCTATAACTACACATTTTCTCAAATCACACCAAATGTCCCCTTGATATTGCATTCTCACATTCAACATTATATGCATGACATATATCTTCAAAATCATTTATTTTGTGCACCTGTATCAAGTTCTCAAAGTGTCCCTGAATGGACCTACGGTTCCTGACAAAAATGGCCACAAAACAAAATTTGTGTCTCAGGTCATGAAGCCATCAATTTTGATATATTTTGGATGTGTGGTTTTAGCTAGGGGACCCCCGTAACGTGACTCAATTTCCCAGAGACAGTCTATTTTTCTATCTTCGAAACTAGGGTTTTTCTCAATGAAGATCATGCCAATTTTTCACAAAGGGGC